>CM039734.1:62546458-63057733 GCA_022539455.1 Dendrobium nobile
GAGTCCCTTAAAAAGAATTCTCCACGTATCAGAAGCATGGTAACTCCACTGTGGTAAGTCTTGTTTTTCGTATTTCCGGTCAAAAGATTCTTTGAAATGGATTGCTTATGGCCAAGTTAATTTGTTTGTAATGCAGCTAAGATTCTTTGAAATTGTTTATGTTGTTAAGCCCCCCTGTAAATAATTTCATTCTGATTCATGTGGTTAGAAGTTCACTCTTTGCTCAAAAAGATTAAGTTGCACTCTTTTTACTTTACCCTGCACAGAGGTAGGAGAGCTACTTGTGGAAAAGCTAAGCTTTCATTTGGCTTACGCTTTCAAATGCAGCCGACAAAATTAGATCTGTTTAGATGGGAAAAAATTGACTACCTTTCTCATGTTTTTCTCAAAATATGTTTTAGAAATGCTGTCTGTGAAAAGGAACAATAGCTATTATGGTTGAGAAAACAGTTTTTTGAAAAGCTCTAACGATGAAAGCATAAAAAAATTAGCTAGCTAATTGAAGCCTACATATTTCTTATTTTTTTTTCTTATGGTCTTTGCTTCTTTAATATTTAGGTCACTGAAAGGGGTACTTCCTATCATGTGTAATATTAATGATATACCAAGTTTGTAAATTACTTTGTTATGTGTTAGAAAATTTGTGTCGGTAGAATATTCAGTATCATAGCTTTGTACAAATATTTAATACCCATAGATAAAATTTATTAGAGAATAATTTTTAATGCGGAATATTAAAAAAGGGTAAAAATCATGGGGCATGATCTAATTGCAATAATGCATTATTATATAATTATAAATGCAAGAATCCATTATTCTCTACAATTAAAGCATACAAGATTATACAATTGAGAACAATTGCCTAATTTATGTTGTAGGGATTACATAAGTGGGGCGCGCACAAACGATCAGTTGAAGTTCAATAATGAGGTTGGATGTTAGTAGTTAGCGACAATAGTAGGATGACATAAGTCTGGTGATGACAACAACATTTGCTAGTGGTGGTCATTAGCATTGATCTTCAAAATTTTCTTCAAAATTTTCTTTGGAGTTTTTCCACTTTCTCATTTTTTCGAATATCTTTCACATAGAAATTAATGCCCCATTTATAAATTTTTGAGAGGGTTACTTAGATAGAATTCAAAGCACTACTACATCAAATACACCATATTGATCTACTTGTTCATGTATTGTTTATGTAGCATCTGAGTGCCTAAATGATGTCAAAATCGAATGATCTTATGCTTATTATATTCATCTCATTGTCCACTGTTTGATTTGACTATAAGCATGCAAAATTTATAAACTATTTAATATTCAATTAATGTCTTTAATTTTTAATTATGATTCAAGTGCTTGATTTGAGCTTATTTTAAGTCTATTTGGATCACTTGTGGGGTTCGCATCATCAAGATCTTCAGTTCAACTATAAGTTTGTTAAACTCAAAGTTTAGGTGGTTCTAAATTTAATTATGGAAGTTTTCAATTCATATTTTTCCTTGAGATTCATGCAGATCTAGTGATTTTTTTGAGGCGTATCCTTTGCCTTCTTATTTTCGGATTTTAAATGTTGTGTTGTTCAAAAATATATGTCCAGTCTTCTAAAAATTTTGCGGCATAAAATTATAATTTTGAAAAAATTACAAGGCGTCACCATTCCCTGGATGTCAATGCGGATCATAAACTAAGTAAAATTTTCTTAATTATAATTTTAACTTTCCATGAAGCTGGCTTATGTGAAAAACTTTGTTCTGAATTCTTTAAATATGCTTGAATTTGACAATGAAGGCTCTGTTAGGTTTTAAAAGTGTTAAAAGTGCGACAAAAATATTGAGCCCAAACTTGGTCGGGCCCGTCGAGCTGGTCAGCCACTATCGGTGATGATGCTTGCCGGCACCAGCATACGCTTGCATCATCTTGCCAGAGAAGAATCTGTGATGTTTAGCATTAGAGGCGCACGCTGTTTGGCAAAACATGCATGCGCCATTTTTTATTTTCTTTTTCTTTTTATTTTTTAAAATTATTTTGAGATTTTTTGAAAAAAAATGAATTTATAACTTCCATTTCCCCTTTTAACTATAAATACTCTATGACATAGAGGAAAATTTACTCATCTCTTTGTGGGCTCTAATCCTCTCTAAAGAGAGATCTAAAGAGAGATTTTCAATTATCTTATATAGACAATGCCTAATTTCCCTTTGCTAATTTTGTATGGTATTGTCCTAGATAAGTGATGTTATATTTCATTTAAATACTTCAATACTCCTTCACAAAGAGTAACAAATTGCTCTTTGGATTTACAGAAAAAAATTCAGATATCTCAATTTTTTTTTTTTAGGTCCTGGTTCCATCTCCTAAAAGAGGCTTGTCTATGTTTTGTAAAGGCAAAGTATTCTTCTTTTACAAACTCTAATATTTTCTTTATCAAGTGCTCCAAACGATCTTATGAATGATGCTGTGAGTTACACCCATTTAATCTATTGGTAGGTTTCGATCTTCCTCTTAAAGTTGTTTTGATTATGTTTGTTTGGAAGGATTGTGATTTGAAAAGATATTTTCGTCCCATTTTGAAGCTTCGTTTTCTCCCAATAGGGAACAGTGATAATGAAACAATGTTGTTAAAAAAGTACTTCAATTCATGGAGTTTGACTTTCAGCTTGATATCATACTTTGTGTTAATATTAGTGGTGTCGAGCACCAAAATTGACATTGAAGCTAACGGAGGGATGTGCTGAAGATGTCATAAAATTTATATTATTGCATCAAACTCCAACATGGAAGAGAGTGCTCGTTGAAATGTGATGCATGTGTTTGAAGATTTACTGTGTGCTGACATCATGTAAATCCGATAGTTATGTATGTAGTTTTGAAATGTATATTTCTTAATATAAAAACTTGATTGATATTCATAATAATTTTTTCATATTAATGAAGTCCCTATTTTTGTAAAAGGGTAATTTCAGATTTATGAGAACTTGCCCCCTAGAGGATATTAAGTCTTTCCTATGTTTTTGAGGAATACTTGAAATTTTCAAGACTTCTTAGAAGATTTTGTCCATCATTTGGAACATAATGACCTCAAAATTTTAATTAATAAAACTTTTTTGAGGCTTATGCCTTTTGGAATTTTTATGATAATCGAAAAAAATATGCATCTTCTTAGGCCTTTTGAGATTTTTATAGAGTTGAAGCAAGATGGATGTTTTAAGATTTTTAGGCTTCTAAAGCTTTTGATGTATCTATATCTTGTAAGACTTTTAATCTTTTGCAATTTTAAAGTATTAGTGAAATATGTACTTTCTAAGATTTATATTTTTTGAGATTTTTTTGTGCACTTGTACCTTCCAAGATTTTTAGTCCGTATGCACCTTATAAGTTTTTAATATTTCTACCTTTTGAAGTTTATACCTTCTGAGATGTTTGGATGATTGGAGAAACTTGTACATTTTGAGGCTTTAGCCTTTTAAGATTTTTGTATGATTGAAGATTCATGTACCTCTTAAAGAGTTTTGCCTTTTGAGGTTTTTGAATGAGTGGATACCCCGTTAACCACGTACTCTCATGGATTTTTCTAATAAGAATTATCTCCATTACTAATTTTCTATTGAGGCTACATTATGGGCATGCCTCTAGTGCTTATGAGTGGAAACCCTATCTTCCGCTTGTTCTCATAATATTTTTCCAGTTAAAACTTTGTTCACTGCCAGCTTCCCATCAAGGCTTTCTTATGGGCATGTCTTGTGAGATTTTTAGTTAAATGCAATATTATTTATTAAAAAAAGCTTCATTGATAACTTTAAAAGATACATACTCGAAAGTTCTATCTTTATCTTCAATAAAAGTCATTATATGAATTATTTTTAAAAAATCTATGGAGCTCGACTTTCTGGATTGTTTTAGTGATCGAGTCTTTCAGTGTGATGACATTATTCAAAAATTCTGATAATTTGTTTGCTAGGGTTATGATCTCCTCTATTTTGAAGCTAATGATAAAAAAGTTGTTCTTATAAATAATGACCCAGATATCTTTAGTGAATAAGACATTTAATATATTCTTTTGAATGATAAAATTGATAATATTGAGATTGATCTCTATCATTTAGATTTTTTTTAAATATTTTGCCACTTGAGATGTTTAGAAATTTTGATTTCCATTAAAATGCTAGCCCCAAATTTGATGAGAAGGGAGTTTTGGTCTATTGATTGCCCTTGTTTTTTCATTGAGGAGGTCGATCAATTTCTTATGATGAATTCTTTCGTTTTCTTGAGAATCATTTAAATTGCTATTGATGAGCATTAATGGTCTTTTTAGCAATTATTTGTGCTTTTACTTGGTAAATGGGATCAAACCACCGTACAATCTTTTGCATTATTGATGAGTAAAAAAGTCTATGACAGAAACCTCCAAAATAAATCTCATAAGAATTTAAAATCCACTCCTAAAATATAATGTGATTTAAAGGAGAATCTTTGAAAGTATTCCTTAAGGTTCTCTCATGCATTTTGGCAAATAATTGAAAGAGGGGAGGAATGTTTGATTATCTTTGATAGGCAATAAGTTTAACGAAAATCTTGGCTAGATCAATAAAAATTTGAATACTTGTACCCGAGAGAGAGTAGAATCATGTGCAAGCTTGCCTCTTAAGAGTTGTTAGAAAAATTCGACAAATAATAACATTAAAAATTTGCTTAATTTACATGAGGGTTCTATATTTGTCAATATACTTGTATGGGTTAGAAGGTCCATTATATAGACCAACTACAAGCAATTTAAACCTAATTGAAATATAATGTTAAAGAATTACATTTGTTAGAGGTGAATACTCTTGAATGCTATGATAATGAATAAATTAATTCTTTTCCCTCAAAGGAAATATTTTTTTAATAAAGCATCATAGCTCATCTCTTATAATATCACTAGGACCATTAATAAGGCGATGTTGATTTAAGCCCTTCATTATGTTGGATGATTATGGATTAGCCGAACAACATCGAAGGATTGGTTGTGCTGTCAATATTCGAGAAGACTTGATGAGGTTATAGTAAAAGGAGTGTTGCATTATTAATAATTCCTTTTATGAGTGGCATCACTCCCAAACTATTATTTTGTAGAGAGAGAATTGATGCCGTGATGATATTCTTGTTGTCTAGTCTCTACTAAGAACTGAAATATTTGGATTTAAAGTTCTTTCTTCTTGCGCATATGATCCTCCAAAGTGAGGCATGGGCATTCTTCACGACCTAAATTGCTCTATTACTGATTGAAAGATTGATTTTCAATTATTGAAAAATATTTTTAATATGTTGGACTGCTTCCTACAATCATCATCGAATTGTTACATGCTAGATAATTTGCAATGATAGGGAGTGTATTTAATAACTTAGATTTATTCAAAGATCAACATGCATTATAAAGAGAAGTTGTGAGAGGCACCATATTTTCTTATGCAAAAAAAAATCAAAAATGGAAACAACCACGGGGTTGACCTAGTTGCAATAGTTCAATTTATAATTATAGATATAAGATTTTACTCTTCTCTACAGTTAAAGAATAGGAGATTACAAAATTAAGAATAATTTATTGATTCTCATATAGAGATTACAAAAGTTTTGTATCTACCTATGAACAATTGAAGTTAAATATTGTGGTTGGATGTTAATAGCTAGGAGATAATAATTGGAGGACAAAAGTCAGGAAATGGTGGCATTAATTACAGATGATGGACGTCGACTTGATCATTGGGAAATACAATAGATTTCTTTAGCTCTCGAACCTCCATGTGGAAAATAAGGTGCTATAGTCTTTTTGCGAGTACTTAGAGTAACTTTGGCCAAAATTCAAAATATCATTGAATGGTTCATATTGATCCCCTAGATCAACGACCATTTGATGCTTCATACCAAAATCCTCATCTCGATCACCCCTCTTCCAAAATTTATCGTATTTAATCTTAACAAAATATTCAGGCATATCATCCATTTTACATTCTTCATTTTCTTGTAAAGTCTGCTAATATAAAAAATGTCACAAATATTTATTTCAATTCCATCCCTATCTAGTAAAGCACTCTAAGTAAGTCTACTCATATGTATGGAGCTCACCATGATAATTACAAACATTATAAAATATTTGTCGACTACTTCACTCATAATGTTTGACTAGATCCACTCCAAAAGAAATTTGATGTCCAAACTATTTTTTTATTTGATGCCATTGTCTTTTTTTTTTTTTTTTTGACAAACCCTTAGTCACTCCATATAGCAATAATGATTGTGAATACCAAGCCATGCATACATTTCTACTTTTCTAGTTCAGAATGAATTTCTCACTCCATCACACCACCTCATATGCCCAAATATCATCAATTATTAAATTTGGTCTCAGGCTTTCCCATATCACCTTTCTTCCTCTCACTTTTTGGTTGCATTCGCTTGAAATTGTTGTCTACTTAATAAATCGTATGCCCAAAACCCAATTATGTATGATGTCATATGAAACCTTTTGGCGATCCTTGAAATCTAAGCTAAGTATCCAGGGATTTCAACCATATGCCTCCAACAAACTTGAGTCAATCCACACCATTCGTCTTTTTAATCTATTCTCTATGCTTACAAATTTTATGACTCCACTAACAAAATATTTATGTCAGGATTTCTGATATTTTTTAAAGATATATTTCTCTTTAAAACTCAAACAACCATTATCCTATTTCCATATTCTCAATGGTGGCTCTTTCCTTCCACACATCAAATCTTCTCACCTTCTCACACACTCGAGACACGATGGCATGCACCTTGTAGCCAACAAATTTTGAAAAGCACATAATATTGTAACATTATTTCTTACTTGTACCCTGCAAAAATGCTTTACTCAGTTGGCTCAATCTCCATCTCATAATCATGTGATTGCATCTAATAAACGAATAAATATGGGTGTCTCACCACACGTTATTTGCACATACCTCTGTAAAGAAGGCTTTTGATCACTTCTCCTAGGTAATTATTGTGGGCTAGAATATACGCGGCAGTAGAGTCAGAATTTTAAGTCTCAGGCTCCCAGCATTGTACGAATATCCATCACACAAACAGAGAACACAAGGATTTTTACGTGGAAAAGCCTGAAAAGGGGAAAAACCACGGGGCCACACCCAGTTGAAACGATTCCACTAGTGTTTGAGTAGATTACAGTTGACTGAATCGTCCTTGAGGGCGATCAGATTACAATAATCAACCGTCTGGTTGAAATCTAGTGACAAACGGATGTCAGGCGCAGGTCTGTTGATGTTTGGTGGTGGTCCAACAGAAGTCCGGGCATTAGTTGGTGGTTCGGTGGAAGTCTGGAGTCAGGCGGTGGTCCGGCAGAAGTTTGGTGTTAGGCAGGGGTCCGACGGAATTCCGGGCGTCAGTTGGTGGTCCAACGGCAATCTAGCGTCAGGCGGTAGTCTGGCAAAAGTTCGGCGTCAGGCGGTGGTCCGGCAGAAGTTCGGGCGTAAAGCAGTGGTCGGGCAGAAGTCTGGGCATCAGTTGGTGATTCGGCGGAAGTCCAGACGGTGGTCGAGGAGGAACTAGGTGGTAAGAGCGATGTCTGATATCTCTCTTGCTTCCTTGCTTGGGTCTCCTTCCATGAGAAGTGAATGTTCTATTTATATATTTCTGAGAGTGGCATCGCCAATAAATATGAGGAAGATCAAAAACAAATTGGTAGTGGTTTGAATGGACGGCCGATGTTGATTCCCTTAATCGTGGACCGTCCACCAGACATTTGAATGTCTTAGTGATATTAGAATTTAGTGATCTTGGGATCGTTGGATTCGTCTCGTCGAGCCGCTCGATTCCACTATAAGCATGTCATGTTTGGAAACCATTTGGTTATCCAAATTGTGGTTTGAACCTTCCAACAACGCTTTGGGTCTTTGATTTGGACCAATTTGGACTCGGATTGAGTCGAATTTGGTGTCGTTGGGTTCATATTTTTGAGACGTTTAGTTCAACTGTAAGTCTGCTGAAATCGGAGTTTGGATGGTCCCAATTTTAATTTCGGAAGTTTCCAACTTGATTTTGCCTTGAGATTCGTGCCCGATTAAGATAATTTTTTTTTATGATATATCAGTAATATTTTGTATTTTTTCCCCACTACACCATCCCTCTTTTTCATTACTTTCACAAATACCTCATAGGCGCAATTGTCCTACAATTTCCCTACTAGCCATATCAGCCCTAACATCCCACTTGTTGACCCACCTCACCATCCTATACATACTAGCATAAAAAAACAATACTACTATACCCAACTCGAAATACTTCCTTCACACAATTTTCTCTCGTCACCTCATCAAAGCTACCTATGTCACACAAGCCCTCAAACGTTTTGAATGGGTAATGATTTGCTTCGGAACAGACTTGGGAACGCATTCCATCGCACCATTAAAAAAATAACAAATTAATTGCTTGTAAATGAGTCTTTCATATCAAGCATAATCCTGATGGCAGTGTTGAATGCTACAAGACCCGTGTTATGCCCAATGGTTTTCATCAACAATTGGGCATTGATTTTATCAAGAAACCTTCAATTCCATCATAAAGCCAATTGATATTCACATCATTTTATGTCTCCCCTCTCTAAATGGTGGTCCCTTCATCAATCGACATAAAAAGCACCTTGCATTGCACTTTTCATGAGAATGTTTTGATGTCCCAACAATCGGAGAGATTATTCTGTGCAAACACCAGACGGGAGAATCGTCTGGTTACGCTTGGTATTGCGTTCAGTACTGAGCGTGGTACATTTTTTGGGTAACGTGACGCATTTTTATTGGTCTCCAAACACATCCGCTCTCCGCGCAAAATAATAAATCCAACAATCGGGTGTTATTGACAACATTTTTCTCAATCTTGTTTGCCATCTCTAGAAAGCGCTAGATGTCTCAAGCAAACATAACAAGCATGGTAATATGAGCTTCATATGTTTTTGCTTTGACATGAGTTCATAATGTGCACATCCTTATTCAATTATTGTTTCCAACAACTCACAATGTTTGTACTAGTATATGTGGATGACTTGATAGTCACTAAAAGTAAAGACAATCATGTTCAAACATTAATCACCAAGATAGCCAATTGCGTGCCATATTTCGACTCTTTGCATCAATTGTTGCTGACATAATTGAACCTTTTCATATATTTCTTGGCAGAGGTAAGGTAACACAGTCTTTTGGGTTTCGTTTGCTTTCTTTGACAGACAAGGAAGAAAAGCACAAGATATTTCAATTGTTGTCGATGTTTGGGGGCCTGAAATTCTGGTTTGTTCTCCACATGCTGTTACAAGTGGAGGTGAGCCTTTAAAGCTCTTTTGCCATTTTTTTCAATAAACTTTCCCCTCAAAAATATTGCAGCTCTTTTATGAAGAATAGTTTAGTATCATATATATATATAACAGATTTTCATCTTTCTATGCGTGTTATTGAATAAAATCTCTTTTCTATAGCGAATGTTATGGTGGTTGCAAATGTTATGGTGGTTGCAAAGCAGAGAAAGGGATCTATCGGCATTCTTGATCTCAAACTACTTGGATTAGAATTAGCTTTTCTTTTACAAAGAAATGCAGGAATGAAGATGTTTCTTGGCGTTGATCTTTCTGATGTAATGTTTGGATTGCCTGTTAGTCTATTTATCACATATTTTTAGTAGTATTATTCGCATTGCTGTAGATATATTTATATTTTATGTACATGGATTTTCAAGTTCAGTAATTTATGATCCCCAGTAATCAGTGCAAGTATCAGTAATATGACACGCAGAGTAGAAAATATTATTGTTTGATAATTATTTTTGTGTTTTTTTATTTCTTTTGCTTCATTGCATGGTTTCTGTTGTTTAAAAAAGAATGGCGGTTAATTTTCTCTGCCGACCTCGCTCCTGATTTGATTAGGTTTCGTTTGGGATAATTTTTTTTACTGTTTTTAAAGCATCTTTCTAATATAAAAATTTCTCGAATTAAAATTTTTATATTATAAAATTGCTTTTGAAAGCAGTAAAAAATCTATTCCAAACAAAACCTTAAAGTCATTTATCCTGATTTTGAGCCAAGTTGAATCTTGTCATATGTTAGCTTGATTCGATCTTGATTCAAGTCGGGCATGACAATGTCGATCCGAGTTTGAGTTAGGCCAAAAGTTTCATTCAATCATAAATTTTCTAATTTCTTTCTTAGGCTTAATTTGAGACAATTTTCTTCTTATATTTAAAACAGTTTTTTAGTACAAAAATTTTAATTAAAAAAGTTCTTGGATTACAAGACTGCTTTTAAAAATAGTAAGATTTGGCTCTATTCGAGTTAAACCTTAGTCTAATATGCATTCTTGCACATTTAATCCGAGTTAGCTCTAGTCGATACATATTTGGCTCAATTTAAGTCAAATTCAAGGCCAACTTAGTTCATTAATAAATTCATTGACAAAATTTTTTTTTAATCTGATTTCAAAGCAACCTCCGGCCTTCCAGTCAAATTCACACTCTTTAACTTAATCACAATATCCTCAATTGGAATAGTGGCCCAACATGGTTCCTAAAAATATAGTGCTCCAACAGTATGTAAATTAGGGGTGTCAATTTTGGGTCACGGGTCAGGTTCAGGTCGAATCCAAAATTTACCGGGATTCAAACGGATCGACCCAGAATTGACCCGGGTTCAAACAGTCGACCCTAACTTGACCCGGGTAAGTAAACCGGTCAGAAATTTGAACCCAGATCCGACCTAGCGGGTTGCCTGATTGATCCAACCCGACACGGGAAGGCTAACTGCGGGCGTCACGAGCGCGAGCGGGCGGGTGCGCTGGCACGAACGCGCGCGGGCGAGTGCGAGTGGGCGTGCGTGCGGGCAAGCGTTGGTGAGCGCTGGCAGGCTCCGGTGAGTGCGGGCAGGTGCGTGAGCGGCAGCGCTGGCAGCCTCAGCCACGGGCACGTGCGCTGGCAGTCGCGGGCGGCCTGAGCTGGCGCACGGGCGGTGGGCTGGCAGACGTTGTCGCACGGGCAGCTGAGGGGCAAGGTGCGGGTAGCAGCGGGTGGTGAATGGGCAGCCAGGGCAGGTTCGCAGGCAGCGGGGGCACTGCGGGCAACTCATTTTAAACGGGTTGGCGGGTTGAACCGGCAACCCGTCGGGTCAACCCAAACCTGACCCATTTTGAAATTGGGTCGGGTCAAACCCGAAATTTCTGAGTCTAATTTTTTCGTGTCGTGTCAAATATTGACACCCCTAATGCGAATAGTGCTTAGTTGGGTCTATATGTTTATATTATTTTAATTGTGATGTTAGCTGCTAAGGTCATCCATAATCAAACTGCATACATGTGATTGTCGTTTGCCAAACGATCCAATCGAACGCATTTTCACCTATTATTCTCCGGGAGTGAACAGTGCGACGCCCTATTAACGTCGCACTGTTTACATGTGCTATTTTTTCTCTGTGTTTGAGATTTATCGAAAAAGCGTGTGAAAGATTGTTTGACAACGAGATGAAAAAGTGGGTGAAATGGAGGTTGATTTTGAAAGTTCGTTAGGGATGTTAAGCACTTAAGAACTGGCCCAAGGCTAACCAAGAGGGGGGTGAATTGATATTTTAAAAATTTTCTTAAGTAAAGCACAACAAAACTTAAAACCAAATAACTACAGAAATCAAAGTGCGTAAAAATAAATAAACGCGGAAGTAGTAGAAATAGAACATACAGATTTATAGTGGGTTGGTCAACTCGACCTACGACCACTCTCCGGAGGCGCCCTTCGAGTATTGCACTACAAAAGCGACTCTCCTTTTGCTCCCACAGCAAGGCGGAGAAGCCTTTACAAAACCTCATTTTTGCCAACCCCGGCAAGGTAGAGAACGCAACTCCTTTTGCTTCTTCCTGAAGCAGGCAGAGAACCTTGACTCCTTTTGCTTCCTCCTGAAGCAGGCAGAGAACCTCGATCGATTGCTGAAGCTTACCTCTCCCAACCCTTCCAAGGACAAGAGACTCTAGTGGAAGAAGAAGTGGAACAATGCTTGGAGCAACCCTTGTGAATCCCCCTCACATGCTCTCCCTCACAAGCTCCCCCTCACAAAATCCCTCTCTCTCTCTCTCTCTCTCTCTCTCTCTCTCTCTCTCTCTCTCTCTCTCTAGGCTCTCTCAGGTCAAGACAGCAGCAAAAGATCTTAATGCATGACAAAATTTGGGTCCTTTAAATAGAATTTTGAGAACCGACATTATCGTCCAGGACGATAGGAATATCACACTAGTCGATCAGTACAAAATAAGCTCAATCAGCCGGGACAATTTGGGATGATCAGAAGAAAATTGGTTACATCGCCAGGTCGATACAATATCGTCCTGGCCGATTAGTGCAAATTCGAGTACAATCGTTCTGAACATCGCTCGGAATAGAAGCTAGCCGATGTCAATTGTCCAGGACATCGTCCAGGCCGATCCTGCGATCGGCCCGGTGATCGTATCAATCAGCCTTAATTACTTTCTATAATTGCCAGATTAATTTAGGCATAATTGTGCTGCTTCGTCTAGGCTGATGTTGAGTTCGTCCTGGCCGGTGTTTTAAAATAAAGAATACATAAATTGATCATGGCGGCTGATTCTTTCTGATTTGAGCCTATTGTCCTGGCCGATACAAGTATCGTCCAGGACAATTTGCTTAATGACGGTTGCTTAACCAGGATGCCCTAATTAGGGTTTCTGTTTTTAGTTGAATCGTCATGGCCGATATGAACATCGTCCAGGCCAATGTACTCAAAACAAAAAAACTCAGAAAACACCTCAAATGTGTGTGTGCAAGGTTACTTAGCATTAGGAACCACTTTTACAATTGACTTAAGAAAGGAAAAAAACACAGACTTGACTCAACCTAAATCTACTCGTTCTTGAGCTGGCTTGAGTTGCATTCGATCTTGTGGTCTTGAAAAATTAGTAGGCAAGACAATCGTAGAAAAACATGAATGTTTGCTATCATCAAAAGTCTAGTCCATAATCTCAGATTCGCAACAGATTTGAGACTAATTACCGCATCTTGGAGTTTTACTATATTTTGAAATGGAAAGTGAATTTTTTAGATTGGAGATGCGCTAACTCAACTCAACGCTGAGCAAATTAATGCGTCTCCTACGTTGATGTTTGTAGACTTGTAGTGGGTGAGCTCATCTATTTATGACACTAAATTAACTTAAAATTTATCATTAAATATGGAGTGACAAAGAACTCTTTTTTAGGAAGCGAATGTTTAAAACATACGATATTATTAGCTGATGATTTGTTTGGGATAGTTTTATGTATATTTTATTTTTTAGACAATAATTATAATTTTATTTGGCTATTATTTTCTTCTTTTTTTCATTGTTTTCATATGTTTCTATGGTGGAAGTTTATTATATGCAATCATAGTAACAAACTTATTTTCTCCACAGTATTTTCATAACTAACTTTAAAAAATATTATTGTTATCCTAAATAGACCCTTAATCTTTCTATAAATAGTTAAATATGTAATGCATGTAGTGACTTAATAATACTCAGGAGCTTAGGATTTTGGTCTAATAATGTTTATTATGTTTAATCCTTGGTGTAATATGCAAAACTTGATCCTTAAAGCCTGATGTCTTGCTCGCATTTATAATGTGTTGAAGTACAGAGTGTAGTAGAGTTTGAGTTGCTTTTGACTTGAGTTTAAACTTGATTAATTAATTAATTTTGAGCTCAAGCTTGTTTTACGAGTGCAAATTGGCTCATGAGTTAATTTTTTTATTACGAGAAAAAATAATTTTTATTCAAGCACCTGTTATAATTAAAATGGTTAAAAGAACGAGTAATTATAAGAAAATAATAAAAAATCTCTCAATATAAGAAAGTGGGTTATAATATTTAATTTATAAAATAATTTTTTATTTAAACTATTAAATATTACACTTTATGTTCACTATTATATATACTTGCATCTGCTGCTTTTATATAACATTAAAATTATTTATGATTAGACCTATAAAATCGAGCTGATTTTATCCAAGAAATAGTATGATATGATTTGGCACAAATAGAACTCACTGAATTTACAATTCATATACCTTTTTGATATATTCGTAAAAAATGCTTTAAAACATTGCTTTTCCATTGCAAAATTGTGACAAATAAAGTTCGATTAGAAATTTGTGATGAAAAAAAAAAAATTTGTCGCAAACATCCCATCATAAAATAACTATTTTAAGTATTGATATAAAGATCATAATATGATCATATTAGATCTAGAGCGCCCACTAATGTTGAGATTGTTTGCCATGCATTCGTATGGGTTAAGCTAGGGTCAAACAAATTATACATATTTGCCATATGTATGTTGGCTCGAAAAATGGCACGAATGCGCGAATCCTGCTTTGCAGCCGTAGGATTCCATTTCCCTTAAGTCAGATTGAAATTAACCAGATTTCCTCTAAGGGTAGTGTCAGGGTTTAAAGATCTGGGGCTCTTACTTCCTATGAGCGGAAGCACTCATAGTTAATTACCCCTCTTACTACGTAAGAGAGAACTCTCGATTAAGGATGAATATATTTTAGGTAATTTTTAGTCTCAAATAGTGGGAAGATGGAGGTAAACCCGATCAAGATCCCATGGTTCCGTCGTCCTGGGTATACCATAAATTTCAGTCTACCAACACTAACAATCATTGACTGTAGTGTCCAGGGAATCTGATTAGCAGCCATGGGTTGCCACCTCTCAGGGATCCCGAGTAGACTGAAGTGGATATGTGTGAATTTTAGTTTAGTTTAATTTGGGTTGGGGCTTATTGCTCTATTTATGAGATGCCCAAGAATTTAATTTAGAATGGGGCTTACTGCTCTATTTAGAAGTTGCCCGTTAATTTATTTAGTTTGGGGCTTACGACTCCAATTAGGAGTTGCCCGGATAGTTTGTTTGGTTTGGGGCTTACGACTCCAATTAGGAGTTGCCCGTATAGTTTGTTTAGTTTGGGGCTTACGGCTCCAATTAGGAGTTGCCCAGGGATTTAAATCTAGATTGGATTTATGACTTTCGTAGAAAGTAACCCAAGTATTTGATTTAAATTGGAACTTATGGCTTTCGTAGAAATTAGCCCGAAAGTGGGCCTTACAACCTAACCCTATAGGCTAGGATGCCCGATAATTTTAATTGTTTGGGTATGACTTATGGCTTCCCTTAGGAAGTAGCCTCAAAAGCGGGTCTTACAACTTAATCGTTTAGACTAAGATGCCCATAAGTTTAAATTTTGATTGTTTAGGGTTTAGGATCATTACTATTTATTTAGCAAATTTCCTAAAATGTGGGGCTTACGACTTCAGTAAGAAGTTGCCCGAAAGCGGGTCTTACAACTTAATCCTATAAAATAGGATGCCCAAGTGAGGGGTCTAGGTTTGTATGATCACCTAAACACTTCCCTTAGAGGTCGGACTTACGAATTCTATTAGAAGTGGCCGGGGGTTTTAATTGGGTTTAGGGGTTAGGTCAATTTTTACCTAAAATTTTCCCCTAAGATCGGGCTTACGGCTTTCCCACGAAAGTTGCCGGGTAACGGGTCTTACAACCAAGTCTTTATAAACAAGGCTGCCCATATGATTTAAATTTAGATTGGGATTTACAGCTTTCGTAGAAAGTAACCCAAGTGTTGGGACTTATAGCTTTCGTAGAAAGTAGCCCGATGGTAGGTCTTACAACCTGATTCTTATAAATCAGACTGCCTAGTTTGAATTTGATTGTGTTTGTTAAGAGGATGTCAGTTGTTTAGGATTTGATATTTAGAGAATTTGAAAGGGACATTGGATTAGTGTTTTTTTTGTTGTTTTATTTTGTGCTCGTAATCTTTCTCCAACTACAGTAGTCCACTGCTCTGCCTGTTTCTAGCATTGTGCTTTACTAGTTTTTTTTTACTTGACTTTCTTGTTTTCCAATATTTCATTCTAAATGCCGTAGCTTATATTTATCAGCATTTATTCAATTTATTTATAATATACTAACTTTTCATTTGCTTGTTTACAGGTGTTTGTAGCCAGTAATTGAAAGCAATCTGGGCTTACAGTTGCAAATGCTAGAACACACTGTTGACCTCGATTTTGGCTCGACCGAGCTCGAGCACTTTTGATCGATCTGATCGAACCCCGTCGAACTCAATTCGAGCTCGAATCGACCCGACTCGAGGCGGATTAGACTCGAATGCGTTCAATTAGATTCGATTTTGGTCATGTCGTATTTAATTTAATTTGAATCGATACTTATTTTGCATTTAATTTTGTTCGATTTAACTCGTGGCATTGGCTCAAGCCCAAATTGACTTGGATCAAACCTGATTCGGACTCGAGCCTGGTTCAATTTTAATCGATGGTGGCTGGATTCAACCTAATTTAATTTTGTTAGAGTCTATTTCAACTTTCTTAGTAATTTAAATCTATTGCCTGGATCAGGCATTCGATCGAGCGGTCCCGAGTGGATGAGCAGTTGGCAGAGTCCTTTACCTGATGTTTGCGATTTTTCACGGACAGAGCAGCGATACGAAGCAGACGACAGACCTCATTTGCGGATTTTGGAGCCACTGCTGCGATGGATTGAAGAGGGCGGGCTTCCTCTTCGAGTGATGGATTCAATTTACTCAAAAACGAAGATCTCGGCTGAAGAGGGCATCGGAGAAGGGCTCTTGGACAGAATTTTTTTTTCTCTCCTCTCACGCTCACGCTCTCCCTGGCTCTCACGTTTCTCTCCCCATCTCATACCCTCTCCTTCTCTGCCGCTCTCGGTCGGCACCAGCAAGAGGACCCGAAGACCCTGTTCGCGAAACCTCAGCCGACGCCGAAGTCTCTCTCCCGCTCGTGACTCCGGCCAAGACCGACCCTCCTTTCTCTTGTTCTCGTTCGAAAGCCTCACCTCCGACGAACCTGGCAGCAGCCAACGCACTCGACTCCCCTGCTCGTGATTGACCCCAGCCCACCGCCGGCCTCCTTGCGCTCGCAAGGACCGAACCCGACGCCGGCCTCTCTGCCTCCCTTGGTCACGACCTGTCCAGGCCGAAGGTTCCGATCCACCTCCCTCTCGTCTTCGCAAGGTCGGACCGAACCCAGACATCGGGTTCCTTGCCTCGGCCAACTGACCTTCTTCAAGGTAGCAGGTAACCTCTTCCCTCTCCCCATCCTCCTTCTTCTCCTTCTTATCTTCTCTTTTTCTTTTCCCTGATCTTCTCTTCCCATTTCTCCTCCATAATTTCCCTTCCTTTTCCTTGATTTATTCTCTCACTTTCTCTCTTGAAAGGTGATGATGATAATGTGGTTAAATAATCAAGTGAAACTATACAGAGCTCCTTCATTTGTTGATCTTGATAAATTTATGGAAGTTTTATGAGTAGAATACTCTTCATTCCATGAGCATTTCATTTAGATGAGCAAATTATGTGACTTGGTATAATGTGGATGTGCTTCATAGCAAGGCCTATGTGGTTGGAGTTGTGTTATTTGTGCATAAAATCTGTAGAAGTTTATGCTTCTTGATGGTTGGCATGGGAATTTATGCCTTTGATTCATGCCACTTGAATTAGAACTTTAGGTGTGAACCTTGAAAATGTACAAGAGGTCATGATTGTTTCTTTATAGAATCATGCACATCAAGTGTTCAAGCAAATGCCTTTAAGGAATCTTTTTGATGTTTTGTGGATGATTCGTGAAACGTATGAAGAGGCCAAGTTAAATACTTTGTAAGCGTGATTAGATCTAAAGTTCCATTCTTCTTTCATGAGTATTGGGCATGATTGTGTTAGCAAAACCCTTCCTAAATCTCCTTGGTAAAGCATATGATGTTCTTTTTACTAGTAACATTGGGCAATAAATTTTGTTGGGTTTTAAATTATCCTTTGTAAGCATATATTTAGATTTGTCCATGAGGGTTTATGATTGTGAAAGTTTTAGCTTCCATAATGATTTTATTAATGCTTTATGTGATTAACACTTCGTTTATAGTAAAGGTTGGTGAGTCTCAAGCAAAGCCTTGGGTGATATATGTCGACGAAATGTGTATGCGAAGTGGTTATGAACGTAAAAAAATGTGTTAGTTTTCATGAGGATCCGTGCTAAGTAATCTTACTAAACCCTTCGTTGTGCTCATGTCTCATGTATATGTTGAGTTGTCTTGTTTTGGAGTAAATAGTTGAAGTAAGAGCTTTACTTGTGAATCATGTCATGTGGCTTAAGGATATAAGTGCGGCATTCTCCATCATACCGTAGACTTTGCATGCTAGTTGTTTTTGATCAAATATCTTGGAGAAATTACTTCCTTTTATTACTTCTTTCATTTGGACACCATTCATGCGCTTAAGTGATTATTTTTATGATGATTAATGATTACATTGGCTCTTACTCTATGTGTACAAATACATGAGCACTTGATACTTAGCATGGGCTTTGTAATTCTATTTGCAACTTTCTAAAGCATCCTTCCCTATACGTATATGATCATTGTAGAAGATTTGAAATGTTTCTTTTGTGTTATATTTGGGAGTGAAGGATCTTCCCTTTTTCTTGCAAAGTGAATGTTTGGAGCATTTCTTTTGAGAAGTTTCTCATGTGCAAAAGTTTTATATTCGGCGAAGTTTGGACAGTAAAGAATGTTTACATTCAAGAATATATTCCAACATCATGTACACTTTCAAAGAGCAAATTCATGTGTTTATTAGAAAGGTTACATGTTTGAAAGTCTTAAATACTTACGTCGAGATTAACTCCCCATACAATATGAAAGGTTTGAATAATTGTAATGGCTTAAGTTTTGTCTCTTGCGATGCATGTGCGTGGTAGATCTTGTTGAAACTAGGAAAAGAAAGCTTGAAGTATGAGTTGGCATCTTCCTTAGAAACTACACGAGTTAGTTTGCACCCAAATCTTATTCCAAATGTTATTCATTGGTCAAGTTTCTGAATTTGGTTGTGTAAGCTTACTTTGTTGGCATGAATAAATTTAATTTTTGTTAAGTATTGTGTTGGCCTTTCTATCTCAAAACAAACAAAAGAACTTGTAATGTTTGAGAAGCATGCTTAGTGGCAAGATTGGTGGATGACGAGATATCTCTATGCTTATGCGAAGCACGTTTCTTCTTTACTTGTTAGGTATTTAGGTGAAAGACATGATCGATATTGAGCATTTTTTTTGTTCACTGTGTTTTTTTTTGTTTTGTAAGCAATCAAGTGCAGTTTTTACTGTTTTTGGGTGCCAAAATGCTGTTGGAAACATGTTGAATGCAGACTTTTGCTGTTTTTGAGGTTCCAAACCATTTGGGAACGATGCTAATTGCAGTTTTTCATTGTTTCGAGGTCCTAAATCGTTGTTAGAAACAAGTGCATGCAGTTTTTCGTCATTTTTGAGCTTCCGGATTGCTATAAGATTGAAATAAGTGCAGTTTTTGTCATGATCTTAGCCTCCAAATTGTTTTAGGAGCGACCCGAATGCAAGCTTTCACTTGTTCATGCTCTAGGATAATTTTTTTTTTTTTGGAACGGATTGGAGACTCTTTTTTATATGTATACCCATTAGTTAAGAGGTTTGCAATATCATATGCTTTAACAAAAGTGTTAATGAGTTTGGGTTGGAACTTTTATTAAACTCGTTGTTGGCATATAGTAGAAAGTTTACAAACTCTTTTGGAGGTAGTCATGTACTTCATGTATTCGAAACAATTCATATAATTAGAAGCATGTTTAGGTATAAAAGTTTATAGATGGTAAAATATCTCTTTGTTTCATTTCTTCACTTGATTAAGTTTCATGAAAATGGCATTGACAACATTGTTAGAATATCTCATGGATTGCTTTATAGTTAGAATGTGGTTTGGAGTGTTTCTTTTGTATTAGTGTGAGAGTATAGACAAGGGCTTTATGAGTTGTTTCGTATCGAGCAGTTTTGTGTTGTGAGTTTTTGCGGATCGGCTTGCATTGGAATTTTATGTGTTTTTCGTCTTGCGAGTGTTTTTATAGTAGGTGCTTTACAACGAGGGATTTCTATAAAATCTCCTCGTTGGAAAGCTTTGTTTTTTTTACCCCACTCCAAATATAAAATAGAAGCACTTGATTATTAGGTGTTTGGTAGGGTTTCTGTGTTAAAACAAAAAATATAGAGGGTTGGGTAGATTTCCTTTTGTAAGATTTGTGCAGTATCAAATTTGAGAGTCTATGCAAGTCTTGTTGTATTTGATTAAACTTGTGAGGTAAGGCCCCTTTAGTGTCTTTTAGAGAACGACTAGTACCTTTTCATTTGAGTTAGATTCTCCTAGTGGTCATTTCTAAAATGTATATGAGTTGATTTTAAACAATTAGAAGCTTTATGTTAGAAACCTTTAGTGTCCTCTTTGAAGCAAGACAGTCCTTACTTCTTTGTATTCTCCTTTGAATATTAGTCTCTAAAAGTATAGATCTTTTTTGGGTTGAATATAAAACAATAGAGAGTCTACTTTTAGAGGTCTTTCTCCCTTAGTTGATTTGGGTTTGGGTTGTAGTGTCTTGTAAGAAGAGGTGTCGGAAACGTATCAAGTGTCTTGCTTGGAGTGGGAATAGCAAAGGGCATTGTTGATATTATAGGATGCATTTGACTGCTGCGAAATGTATCCAATAACAACTATGCCTACACCCCTTTTTTATATCGGATTTTCGTTCCTTTTCTTTTCATTGCGTTTAGTCGTGTTTTACTTCGTCCGTTAGTTTTCTTTGCTACTTTTTCTGCATCTTGGTACAACACACCTACAAATTGAGGAGAATCCAAAAGACATAGGACTCAACAAGTAACAAAAGGTACGTTCTAGTTTTATTTTACTGCATTTCTATTTCTTTATATTATTATTTATGGAACTGCTCTAATACCTCTCTTTCTTCGTCTTGCGAGGTACCTTTTTGGAAAGCAAAGGACAAGGAGCGTTTGGAGCTGGGGCTAGGACAATGAGATCCAAGCATCAGTCGTCCCTACTCATCTAGTAGGGGCGCTACGGGCGGAACCACCGGGTCATAGCCCCCGGTGCTGTAAGCTTTCTAAAACTTAGAAAACCTTTAGGAGCCTAGATTGATTGTACGACTCCCACCCTTAAGGCCTTGTAGAAACTTCAATTATATTTAGGGTTGCTCTTGTTTTACTTTATTAGATCCCTTAAACCCTATGACATCCGTATAGAAGTCTTAGGAATTAGAAAACACTTTTTTTTTTAGTCCTACAACATTAGCGACACTTAAGGACAAAAATTAAGGACCGAGTCTTAGAAAATATAGACTTAGGATGCATGCTCCCTATAGGGTAGAGACATTAAAACTTAAACTTAGTGACACGTTTTCCTAGGTTTGGCTTTCTTTTAATTCACTAATAATCAACCAATTAATTTTAATCTAATTCTTAAAATCTATTAAAATATTCAACTCTTAATCAAGTTAACATTAACATTCATAATTATTGAATTCTAAGTCTAAATTATAAACCTAAATTCAATTCAACTGATTTTATAATCAACTCTTAACCAATCCTAAAATTTAAAAAAAAAAAATGTAGATTTAATTAGGAGATGAAATCTTAATCAAAAATTCATTAGGATAATACACTTCTAAATATCAAACCTTAGAATAACCTTTAAAAATTAATTAACCAATTTGATTAATTAAAATACCTAATTCACATTTTCTTTTCTTTTAATAACAAATTATAATAATCAAACAAAGTTAATTATCACTGGGTAACCCAGGCCTACGAGGCTATTAAATTAGCCCCAAGGAGGATGAAATAAACCTCACGGCCTCGGTGTGAAACAAAGGTGATAGTTAATTGAACATTAAAGATAAAAGATACCCAAAATCAACCCTAAAATACTAAGATTTGAATCTTAACTAAAATTCCTTTTGCCCTTTTCAACAAACAAATATATATGCAACTCTAACTAAACTAATCCTATATAGGACTTACCAAAACCACACAGCCTACACACACACTTAGATGAGCTTGCTAGGACACGACTATTAGCTTTAGGTTAGGATTTTGTTCTGCTTTTCTTTTCTGTCCTTTGTTGTGACGCTCTGCATGTGACCCGTGTGTTGTTTGTTTTTGCTACATGTTGTAGCCTTTCTGTGATGTTGTTTCGATACTGCTTTCTAGTTTTTTTTTCTTTTTCTCTTTCCGCACTGTGGTTGTGACGTTAGAATACCCATAGGTTAGGCACGCTCTTTTATACTAATGCTGTCTTCCTGCAGGTGGCCGTGCTCATATAATGCTGCTAAAAAGGGGGCTAAAAAATTAATAATAATTATTCATAACTGCTTTAGGTACCTGCTTCAGCTGCTTAGCCCCCAATAATCAGAGCACGGCCAAGTAATTGATGTGCGCATTTTAATTTATATATATAACTGCTTGGGTGAAATTTTTATTATAACTGCTTAGGATAACCCCTGCAGGAGAGTCTAGATTTTCTATTTTCTGATATGATGTATTCGATAGTGATTATTGTGAAGATCTGAAAATAAGGCATTTTTTAAAGAGATAGGAATCCAAAGGGAAAAGTAAACCCCTACAGGGGGTTTCCTTTTTCACTTGGATATCCTTTTGGAGCACTCACTACGAGGAGTCCAAAGGGAAAAGTAAACCCCTACAGGGGGTTTCCTTTTTCATTTGGGTATCCTTTTGGAGGAGTCACTACGAGGAGCCAGAAGGAAGAACGAAGACGATCCAAAGACGAATCAAGGAAGAGAAGAAGACTGAAGAAATGTAAAAATGCCTTATTTTAAGATTTGCGTCGTTTCCGGGCTGTTGTCGGTGGAGCCCGGCCACTATTACTTACTGTACTCTGTGATGTAATATTGTATGGCACTTGCCATGGACACTCTTTTTCGTGGGATTTGTTTCTGTGATTGTGATTTACTTACTTTTGTTTACGCAGTAGAACCGGCATGCTTTTCATAGGTTTCTTTCTTGCATGTGCTTGTGTCTGACCGCTAGGCTCTTTAGGAATAAAATTTTTATACTCGTAATTATTAAATAAAAATTTTAAGGTTAATTCACATAGAAACCATAACGATTTTAGGGAATAGCCGGAATCGTCCGGGGTGGCATGCACGCATTCTCTCTTCTATTAGACAAATTTCCCCGCCTGCGGGTAGAGTCCGGATAATCTGGCCTATGAGGATGAAGTGCCGGACCTGGAGAAATTTAGTCATTCAAAAATTATTTTATAAGGCTTTTTTTAAAATTCATACATATCTGATTTGGAGACTTTAACTAGCATAAATTGCATTAGTAACTAATTAAAATTAAGATTTAATTGCATTAGTTTTAGGAGCATTACACCACTCATAAGTGTGGGATCAATTAGGAATTTCTTTAGTTGTCGATCCCAATTTCAATGTCTAAACTACCCTCCCATCTTTCATATGGACTGGACAGCATGGATTTTACACGATTAGGAGGTTTTAGTTGGCTTCCTTTGTCAGACAAGGAATAAGTCCATATTGCATTAGCTAGGTCGTAGATGTTAGTGTTATGTGTGCAACACTACATCTTTTATAGATTTAGGGTCTAAAGGTGAGGGATACGAATGTATTCCTACACACCTTAATGGTGGGTGAGTTTTCCATCCTTTCGGAAGCTATAAATCCTACCCATCCGCGTCACACAGATGACGCCACCTCCCTCTTTCTCTCGTGCATGTCTGAGTGCGTTGTCCCTCTTTCTTTTCTCCAGTTTTCTCTTCTTCAGACCGACCGGATGTTGACTGAACCTCGTATGATCGATTGAGCCAAATTGGGACATTCCCCTTTGATTAGGAAACCTAGAAATCCCCTTGCACTGAACCCATTAGAGGAGATAATCTAACATCCTTAATCGAGAGTTTTCTTAGACCGAGGTCTAAGATGTAATTAACTACGGGGGCTTGCGCCCGTAGGAAACCGATCCCCACAATCAAATAAACCCCATTCGAGCTGATGTATCGAATGGGGGAAATCTCGTGAATTTAGGGTTATAGATATTATTATCCATCGAGGTGTGTAGGTGAAAGCCGCTATCCTCCATGGCTAATCGTATCTATAACTCCATCTGCTCTTCCATCGGCCTGCTTGTGCCGGATGTAAAGGTCTACGACCATTTTGTCCTTCGGGATAGTGTGATCGTACCCTTTGCATTCAAACCACACGAGCGGAATCCTTTCGGAGACCCACACACACAGATAGCTGCAGGGGCTCATATAGGAGGGACTTTAGAGAACATGCAGACTTTGGAGAACTTGTAGAGGAGTTCAATTTGAAACTTTTTGGAGAGCAATTTATACAAGAGATTTAGAGAATTGGCAATCTAAATTGTAGATGTCATTTAGTGGAAACTTCTCTTCTTCCCTTTTTTTATTCAATGCATTTTTTTTTAAATTTCTCATTTGATTAATTAAAATAATTAACCAATAAATATACTTTAAATTACAATGCTCTCAAAAATTTTTTAAATAAATCTTGAATTTTAAAACTCTCATAATTTTGACATTATCGCATTTAGTATTTTCTTTAAAAAAATGGCTCCCGTATTTTGAAACTCATTGACTTTATATTTTTCTTTAAAACAATCAATCAATTATTTCGCTTAATTTTAATTAATAAAAAATTTTTTTATTAATCAAATATTCAAATTTTAATTGCTTCAAAATTGTTCTAAAAAAGTTCAATAAATTTTTATTGAAATTTCGGCAGCCTCCCGGCGTCACCTCCCCACCGAGGGAGAAATCGGGACGGCTCTGCCGTAATTCTTCCTACCCGGACCTAAGGTCGACGGCGTAGGGTCTTCGATTGCAAATCATCTCACCATGATCTAAGATCGACTGCGTGAGGTCTTCGAATTGTAAAATCATCCGCCCAGATCTAAGATCGATGGCGCGGGTCTTCAATTTTAAAACCATCTGCCCGGATTAAAAATCAACGGCGCATGTCTTCAATTTGGAACCATCCCGGTCGGACCTAAGGTACGACGGCCGGGGTCTTCGACACCTGTTGAAATCCTCTTCTTTTTTCTTTTTTATATAAACATATTTTTGGAATATAATATCATTTTAATTATATTTATAACAATATATTATAATATAATATATAATAATTATATTATTATATATTACATATAATATAAGAGAGGGAGAGAGGGATCGGGTAGAGCCCGATCAGGCTAGAGGCGGGATCGGAGGGATCACGCACGGAGGGCGTCGGTTTGGCGAGGTCGGCGTCGGAGTAGGTGAGGTCGGCGTCGGGTTGGTGGCCTGGGGTTGGACCGGTGAGCGCAGGAGATTGGAGGTGGGTCGGTGCGGCTAGGTCGGAGAAACGAGGTCGAACAACAAGGAGGAAGCCGGAGGAGCGGCACTTGCAACCTCTGCTCCTCTTGCAAAGGAACGGAGTCGAACAACAACGACGGAAGGAGAAGATGAACGACCAACCCTAGACGCTTGTGCGAAGCAACGAAGTCGATTAGCGACGAGGGAACCGAAAGAGCGAGCGTAAGTTTTTTTTTTTTTTTTTTCGTGATTCCTTCCTTTTTAACGCTTTGTATTGTCGGTGCCTCCGAAGAGGTGCGTCGTTTTGGCGAGATGGGGCCGGTTCGGAGGTATGTCGGTTGTTTTTGAATTTTTTTTTTTTGTATATATTTTTATACAGTCAACAATGTATTAAACTAACTTGTTAGTACGAGACTACAAGAGTTTCATTCTTATCGAACCCCTTGAGAGTTGTGTGAAATTCCAATTAGGTGAGCATAGCTTACTTAAAATAATTGTTATCTACTTCATTATGATTTTTTGGGGTTGACTTGCTTCGTCTTCAATTGCCCACCAACTGTAAGTCACATATTTAGTATAGGACTATAGGTTGCAAGACGACTTTGGTTGCCTATGGACTTGAAGTGGTCCACTAACTCAAACTCGCATGCCATCTCTAGTTGCCCATCGAACCAACTCGAGATCATTCATTTACTCCAAGTGCCCACTCACTCAAAGTCACGTGGTGATTATCAGATGCTCATCAACTCCAAATATCTCATCGCTTGCAATTTATGCTTCATTTGAGAAAATTTTCATACTATTTTTTAAAATAATTTCCTAGTACAAAAATTTTTTAGTTAGAAAAAATTAACTAAAAATTTACTTTTGAAAACTCTTAGAAAAATTTTCCAAATAAAAACTTAATCTTTAACTTTTAGGTCATAGACATCAGCTTTAGTTACTTGCCAATTATGAGTTGCTTGTTACTCTAGTTTCCCATTGGCTTTACATAAAAAAATATCTCATGCTAGTGGAAGTTATTTTGAATGGAAAATGATAGAGCTTTTTTTTTCTCTTTATGTACTTTCTATGTAAAAAAATATACAGCTTGTTTTATTTATTTGTTTGATTCTCTTATGTTAATACATTCTAACTAAGATGATCAAAATCTCTATATCTATTTTTTTTTTGAAATTATATTCAGGAACCTTCAAACTTTGATTTTATTAAACATATAGTCAAATTAAACATCTCGGCAAGACTAACCCCAATGACACTAAAACATATTTAATTTGAGTTCAAATAAGCCTAGATCAAGCACTTAAAGCATAATTAAAAACTTCATAATATTAATTGGAGGACCCATTGATATCTGAATTTGGTATTTTTATAATTGAATCAAGCATCTTGATGTGATGAATCCAACGAGCCCAATATCACTTGATTTTAATGTTATTAAGGCACTTTAATACTAAAAGAATAGTCTAAGATGGAGGGAAACAATAAGGGCCGTCCGATGAAATGTTTCGGATATTGATTATATTTATGGAGTGTGCCCTCTAAGTAATATATAACTACACATCCACTCTCTACATAAAAAGGAGACTCAGAGCTTGAACTTTGACTTATGATTCATGAAAGGATGGAGGCTCCAAGGATCTCGAGGACCACTGGTAAGCCACCATCCGAACATCGTCATTGGATCACAGCCCAACAACCATCATTTAACCACATCATAAATTCTACGGTCGAACCACCACTCAACAAGCTTAGTCAAACAACCAGTAGACACTTTCATTGGATAACTGCCTGATGCAACGGTCAAACTACCGCCCGAATGTTGCCGCTTGAACATCACCCAATCGTTGTTGTTGGAACGTCACCTAACAATGCCATCGTGCCATCGCTTGATCGCTACTGTCAGAATAATGCCCAATTTCAATCGTTGCATCACTATTCTTTGACCAATGATCATCACTATTCTACGATCTTCATTGCCTTATTATGATTTTTTAACCACCATCACCTGTCTATAGTCCTTAATCATTGTTGCCTGACTACGATCCTACAATCAATGTTGTCTAACTGCGACCTATGTCCCTAACTACAACCTCTGAACACCATCGCTCCAAAATGCTCGTTTAACCACCATCATTTGACTATGTAGTTTTTCTATCCTTAGTTTTTTTATGTAAATTTTTTTTTTGTCTCTTATAAGTTTTGCACTCATCCCTTAACTATGTCAGTACTAAATTTTTATACAAAGTTAAGACTAAAGACATTAAAATATCTCTACCATTATAAATATTTGGTGCATAATTATATCAATAAGAAAAATCATAAGAATTTTCTGGCATGATTGCATGAATAAATCAATAAAAGGATAATATTTTCATAAATCATTAATTTTCTTATTTATCACTCTTATAATTGCGTCGTTATTAAAATTCACCAACTTTCATTTGTCCTCGCAAATCTAAAATTCTTATACTTTTGCTATTATAAAATAGTGATAAATATCATTAGTATGATTATTATTATTTATTTATTTGGGCAATTTAAGAGATTGGAGCACAGATCACTTGGGAGAAAATTTTTCCCAATCTACCAACGAGCCACAGCTCGCTCCACATCATTAGTATAATGATACAACTTAAAATGTATAAAGTATTCAGCCATGATCGAGCACATTTAATTTAACGTAAATGTACTTAGAAATGAGTTGTCTACATATATTTATATTTTCGGTCTTTGTTTTTTTTTTTTAAATTATTTTTTACAATTATAGCTATTTTACATCAATTTTAAAGGGGGGAAAAATACATATAAGAAGTTTTCCCGTGCGTATAAAAAATTTCGGTGGAGTTTAACCAAACCAGATCACATAGCTTGATCAAAGCTGGCTTCGGCTCATTCTGTCAATAATCAATGGTCCGCTGAACCGCGAAGTTTTACTCGCGCCAGTTGAACGTTATCTTCTAACTCTGCTGCTGCGCTCTCGCTCTCCTAAGGCGGGAGAGTTGAGGATGGCGTTTCGCTTCGCCCCTTTTGTTGTTTACCCGAGCACTAGGGTTGATCATTTGGAATCTCCTCTCAGAAGGTCGGAAATATGGAGAAAATGGTGTATTGGAGCTTCCTCTGCTGCGCCAGGGGTCGATCTCGAGGCGCTCAATGCGGCGATTGCTAAGGTTTCCCGTGATTTACCTGCTCTTTTTCTTTGGTTGATTTCATGGATATTTACTTTCTTATGTTCTAGTTGTTAGCTACCTATTATTAAGCAGACACCAATATCGAATACAGTTTCCCTTTTCTGACCTCTCATCCATCTCTCTGCACTATAGCAGAAGTATGCGCCACTTCCAGGCCTCAACGTCTGATAGAAACTGCGGGCTGCATCTTCACCGTTCATCTCCAGCTGATTCTGACGCAGTCTCTGTTTAAGCTTAGTTTGCATATATATAGCCTACCCTGTACACAATACATTTTGTGTGAAATGCATTCTACTATTTACATGTATTCTCTCATGGTATCAGAGCTAAAGGCTTAACAGCTTCTCTTATCTCTCCTGTCATGGGTGACTTCAGCACCACCTCCTCCCAACCTCCGGCTTCTCACACCTCCCCCTCCCAAGCAGATTTCAACATCCCATCCTCTCTAAAATTCCTTATCTCCAATCTCAAATATCTTGCCAATATTCAATTTACCGGTGACAATTTTCCCATATGGAAACTCCAGATCCTCAAAATGTTAACCGCTAATGACTTGGAAGGCGTCCGGACTGGCTCCCAGGCTTGTCCCTCCAAATTTACCCCATCGCCTACAGGTGATCTCACCGTGAACCCCGAATATACCTCTTGGCTGCTTCTGGACCAAAACCTAGCTTCTGCCCTTTTCTCCACCATTACACCCTCCATTCTTCCATATGTTCTCGCCCTTCAAACAACCCACAACCGGTCCACACTAGAAAAATGTCTTCTACCATCCAATTGCTCTTGAGTGATTCAACTCAAGAATGAGCTGCAAAATATTCAGATGAACGATCAGAATATGACTTGGGATCTTTTCCGCATCAAAGCTCTGGTTGATAACATTGCAGGGACTGGTTCGCATCTGGATGCCAATGACGTCATTCTCTACACCCTTAATGGACCCCCCCCCCCCCCATTAAGCCTTTAAGACAACCATTTGTACTATCACTTCTATAAGCCTTGATGACCCCTATTCCCTTCTTTGTAGTGAAGAAATCTACCTCCATACAGAACACTCCAAACTTCCCTCCTCTGCTACCAAACAATTTGCTTTGGCCTCCCGTAGTACCTACGCCCTACTCCCACAACTGATGAGGATTTCATGGTCACATCACCTCTTCCTGATAATCAAAGTTTCACTTAACTTTCTCATTTCATTAGAATTCATATAGAAGTTCATGATCTATCAGGTTCAACTTAAAATATCATTTATATTCAATGTATTGAGTTATCAGAATACTCAATGCATGAGTATATTGCACATTTTTGAATGCTTTCTTATAGTTTCACTTTTAGTTATAACTCCCTTTAACTTCTCACAATCATATATAGCAAGTGGAGTCAGACTAGAACAAAATAAAATAACATTCCAAGGCTTCTACATCCGCATTTAACAATTGGGGTCAGAATTCTTCCCACATCTACACAGGGTAGTTGGGGTCAGAATAGAATATATAAAACTCTTGTCACATATCAGAGAATACATTTACCATATTTTAGAATTTAGAGATCATCCAGTGTCATGTCATGAGTTATGCAATTTAGATGCAACAGTAAATAATTATGACTTTAACAAGTAATTATGATGATGTATGGAATACCAAAAGTGCCTATAGTAATTCACATTGCATGTATAAAAACTAACAACTAGACTTTTTCCATTCCAATTATAATTTTAGAGGAAGATTTAGAATTTTCTTTTAATCTTTTTATAGAACTACTACAAAAGCTAGAAATGTCTCATTTGTTTAATACACACAAAATTTTGTGTAGAGAAAATCAATTAATAGAATTTTGATTTCTTATATTTAAAATGTTCAAAATAAAATATTCAATAATATGTTAAAAGTTACATGGTGAATCATTGTAAAATTTGAGAAAAACACATTCTAATCCATATCTTTTATAGAATTGCTAGAATTGAAATCACAGATAGGAGTTCAGAAGCCTACCTTATGCTCTACAAAATCCCTATCTAGCCCGACGGATGAATGAAAATCATTTCCCTTTGAAACCCTCTATCCTCTTTCTCTCTCCTTTTCCTCTTCCTTCTCTAGCAAAGTGTTGGGGTGAGGTTTTTTACAAAATGGTTTTAGATAATTATTTAAAAAAACATCATTTTGGGTTCAGTGTTGTGGTGTCCACTACCTTACTACCACTGCGCTTAATAGAAATTCCAGATCCTCCCAGATTTCTCCAAACATAGAGCCGAGTGCCGTGGCTGCGCCACCAAGCACCGCAACACTCCTCTAAATCTTCTCCCCAAACAAAGAACTCAATGTCGTGGCACTGCAGCACCACAATGGCGCTTTTGTCATTTATAATTTTTTCTTCCTCATTTCCCTTCTTACTCTTATTTAACGTCAATTATACATTCTAAGGCTTTCAATTAGTAATTATAGCAAGATAAATGTGAATTCATACCAAATTACTTTGATTTGGTGGATCCTAGGGCAATAGGTATTACAAAGGATATGTTGCCTTCATCAACATGAATATTTTGGCATACAATGAAGATTATTGAGGATAAGGTTAGACTTGGTGCATGTGAAGTTGCTACTCTTTGGATTTTTTACTTGGGTATGCAGATTAAAAAATTATTTTTATTGTTCTATGTAGGACATATTTTTCAAATAGAACTCCTGACAATTTACCATGTTGTGTGTGACCCAGTGACTTTGTCCCTTTTAACTCCCAAAGCAGAGGTCTTGGGTATGACTACAAGTAAATAAATAAAATCCTGACATTTTAGAGATATTAGGTGCTAATTTATTATGGTTAACTCCTAATCTTTTTTCAACGTTAGAGCAACATTTTCATGAAAGTAAATTGTTGCAGAAAGATAGTGACGCTGTAAAAGATGCACTTGACCAACTGAATGGAGCTGGTTGGGCGAGGAAGTGGAGCTCACAACCTTATGTGTCACGTCGTACAGTTGGTTCTCAATTTCTACATTTTTGCTGTGTTTTTTTTTTTCCAGCCGTTCTTCTATTTGTATTTTGTTTTTTCTGTTCTCTGGTTTTATGTTTGGTCCATGGCTTTGCTGTTGTGAATGCTTTTTGGAACTAAATGCAGACTTCTTTGAGGGAGCTAACCACTCTGGGAATAAAAAATGCAGAGAATCTTGCAATTCCAAGTGTCAGAAATGATGTAAGCTTTGCCACATGTTAATTTCTTTGCATGGTTATGTTCGTCCACTTTAAAACACGCAGAAATATTGATAATACGGTTGAGTGGGTGTGGATGCCAGTCTGAATATTTTGTACCTTCACAATGCTAATAGCTACATCATAAAGATCTTGTATGATCTCGTATTTAAAGTTGCTGTTATTCTAAGTTCGGAAAATTCTCTTTGGCAATTTATGTAGCTATTCATACACCCAGAAAGCACAAAGACATAATTTAGGCAAGAAAAACTTTGCTAGATTTCAATATTTTCTTATTGTTGTGCAACTATATTGCTGGCAGTTCTACTTTTCATTTTGAGCATGTGAAGTGATAATGTGAATTCCAGTTTCTATCAATTTAATGTAGAACCCCATTTCCATAAGAAAGTGTAGGCTTTTAAGTCATTTGCTTTCTTGTTTTTGCAGGCAGCGCTTCTTTCTACAGTAGTCGGAACTACAGGATTACTTGCTGTCCTTGCTGGTAGACTACCCGGGGTATTTATCTCCTAGAATACGCTAAATGACTCTTTATGGTCCTTGGTGATTCTCTCATGCTCCTTTTTTTAATTTAAACTTCAAAGAATGTAATTATCACTAGTGTGTGAAGATAATCATTTTACTTTTGAATTAAGAAAAGGACATGGTTTGCGAACGTGCTTAGCATGTAAAACATGCCACTTCTGCTAATTTGTTGAATTTGCAGGATTGGGGCTTCTTTGTACCCTACCTAATTGGAAGTATTCCCCTGATAGTTTTGGCTGTGGGGAGTATTTCTCCCGGGTAAGTTCATAAGTCAGTTGATATGTTCTCACATATTATATAGGTAGAAAGTTTAGAACCATTAGGGCTTGGTCTTATAAACCTTTTTTACCTAATGAGATGAATTATATTTGCAACAGAAGTTAGATTAATTTATGTAACAAAAGCCCTTGATAAACTTTATGAATGATCAAACTTTAGCAACATTCATAATTCAATTGTATTTTTTACAAATGCAGCCTTCTTCAAGCTGCCATTGTTGGATTTTCTTCTTTTTTTCCGGATTATCAAGAGAGGATTGTCAGGCATGAAGCTGCTCATTTCTTAGGTAACCTACCATTTCGATATGTATTTTCAATTTTCTCTAACTATTTAGAAGCCACATAATTTGTAGTTTTAAAATTCATGCTCGTTAAATTTTAAGCTTTACTTTAAGGGATTTTTAAAAACTCTTCAACTGATACACATGAACTTTTTGGAAGGAGAGAAACTATGATTGTAGTTCGTTCACAACTCTAAAACAATATAGGATTGAGAGAAGGGGGAGGAGGAAGAAGAATTTCATATCGAAGGAAAATTGTTCATTGCATTGATTTGATGTACTAATTTCCCCCCAGGAGGGATATTTATAGCCATATATGGTCCATAATAAGTAATTAAGCAACCTAATAGACCAAATAACCTATAAACTCTTGTGACGCATTAAACTATTTTATATTACATTTATTCATAACACTACTAACACTTTAAAATTGATCCTACCCTCCAGGTTGAATCACATAGTAAAGCAGGGTAAATCCACATAAAAAGTTGGTGTAGAATTCTTCAAGTCATGAATTGTAGGTGCAAATGTTGGCAAATATGCTGTAGGTGAGTGGCAGTCGAGCCAATCTTCCTTTTGATTTTCTGCTCGTGAGAATAGAGTTGATGGCCATTCACCCATAGCTCCTATATGACATGCAACTAGTGCAATATGATTAGAGTCATATTGGATAGGCTTAGAGCACCTTCTACAAAAATGGTAAGCAATATAAACTCTAATCGTGGAGCAGAAAATAATCTTTGGATTTCTAGTTGAATTAAGCAAGGAATTGGAAGAAGTTCTTGTCATTCGTCGAGTATAAAGATTGTAGGTTAGACAAATTTTATTTGTTGAGCATTACCTTAACACTGCCGTTGCCAGGTCCCAAGTCCTGGATGAGAAAAGTGGAGGGTTGCGTTAGGTAGTCGACAGCCAGCGTAAAACTTGTCGAATAATCATGACATGAACTAGAATTATGGAGGTCAACTTTAGAGTCTAAAGATTTTCGCTTGAGTAGATCTAAAACTGAATATATGGAGTGTAATTTTAGTGGAAATAGACCTAATGACGAGATTGTGACTTTGGGCGATCAAGTCATTAATAAGAGTACACGTTTTAAATATCTTGGATCTATTGTTCAGAGTGATGGTGAAATTGATGGGGATATTATCAGCAGAATTCAAGTTGGATGGTTGAAGTGGAGGAATGCATCGGGCTTATTGTGCGATAGAAAAGTCCCCCTCAAACTTAAGGAAAAATTCTATAAGATGGTGGTGAGACCTGCAATGCTTTATGGTGCTGAATGTTGGCCATTAAAAGAGAAGCATAATACTAAGTTAAGTGTTACAGAGATGAGGATGCTTAGGTGGATGAGTGGCTTGACCCTTAGAGATAGGATACGAAATGAGTATATACGTGAAAAGGTTGGAGTAGCTCCAGTGGAAGATAAGATTAGAGAGAGTCGCCTTAGATGGTTTGGTCACATTAAACGGAGGCCTTCCGATGACCCGGTTAGGAAAGTTGAGGTTTTAGATTTGGCTTATGTTAAGAAAGGTAGAGGTAGACCTAAAAAGACTTGGTTAGAAAATATTAGAAATGATCTTTCTTTATTAGATTTAGATGAGAATTTGACTTTTAACCGGACACAATGGCGAAAAAGGATTCATGTAGCCGACCCCATGTAGTGGGACAAAGGCTTGATGTTGTTGTTGTTGTTGAGCATTATCTGACACTTGGGCTGGTGTTTGGACCATTGGCGCAAGAGAGATTGAGTTATTGTCTCGCTAAATCATATAGGGAGCTCAAGCAACATTTAGTTATTTTTTAAGAATTTAAATGTATCTCAAAGCACTTGCCATTCGTTGGTGAACTAAATTACCTCATGCAATTGTTTAAATCAAGATAATGTGGTTGAGTTGTGGGTGCACTTTGGCATAGAATAAGCATGTTGAGATGGAATTTGGTTCAAATTTTATATGAAGCCTAATTAGTCGCTGATTAATGTCTTGTATTGTCTTCTAAATTTCACTTATTTTTTGTTTAACACCATCGAGATAAACTGGCACTTTGGCATTGCTGTAGGAATTTGTTTAGCCATAAATATTTGCATTAAAATGGAAATTGTTGTTTTCATGTGGATTGAATTTTGCTCGGAAAAAGTATGGCTAAAGCTCTTATAGAGTCCACCAAATAAAGCTATCACTTGAATTTATATCTTTTTTGTTGTTGTTGTTGATATCACTTGCCTTATGGACAGAGGGTTGGGTGACCAACTCTGATAAGGCTTTGATAGATGGCTAGATCTGATGCCGGGAGTCCTGATCTGGAGTCGGTGAGAGGGCGGAGCTAGGAGGAGATGGAAGTTGGTATTTGGTATGAGTTTGATGTAGATTTGTAAGTGCATCAATGGAGATTGGGAAGATCTCAACACATGTTTGATTTTGTTGACAAGGAGAATATGAAGTCAGCAAAATTTGAGTGAGGTTTGCAATGTTGAGCGCTGGATCTAGGTGCTGGTGCAAAGATCTAAATTTTCTGGTTCAAATATGGTTATGATGCTTGACGTCGAGATGAGGTGGACCAATGATGCTGGAGATTTGGAAGTCTGAGTAGGCGATAAACAAATCTAGGCTTGGAGGCCTTGACATGGAGTAGGGGTCAACGGATCTGAGGCAAATGGCTAGGGATGGTGAGAAGGGTTTTGTTGATGATCCGATTTGGTTTCGAAATGAAGATCTTGGATTGTGGGTGCTTGTGATGATCGAAGGATTAATCTATGAGTTGATACGGATAAAGATGGAAATCTTATGTTGGCGAGGCTTAGTGAGAGCACCAATTGATAGGTACCTTCTTGGGGAAAGGGATAGATGATGATTATAATTTGTTGGTAACTCCAAGAAAATGTAGGATTGAAAGAAGGGTGAGGTGGAATACGAAGTTCATTTAAAAGGGGGATATTTCATTGATTTAATTTTATGCTCTAATCTCCCCCAATGAGGGTTATTTATAGCCGGACATGACCCATAATAATCTATTAAGCAACCTAATAAATTTAATAGAGCTAATAACCTATAAACTCATATAAATCATTAAACTACAATGTTGTATTTGTTTGCAACAGAATTGGAATGCTTGATACATTAAAGTCCCTACTTTGAATTAAATTGACATTCCTGGTTCAAATTGAGCCAATTCTACCAGCTGAAATTTTTATCAAATTTTCTTATATCATTAATTCTGGTTCGCTCTCTTTTCTTCTTAGAGATTCCTAGTTTCCTGATTTATAAGATGTTTATTGAACTTCTTCACATTGAAAAAAATTGCAGATTAAAAGCTGCCGTACATCTGTTTCTTTGTAAGTACAAAATTATTATAATCTTGTCCTGCCATCCACTGAAATTTAAATGGCTAAAAGTTATAGAAATATCAAAAGAGGCAATTTATATATAATTGTGCCTTATTCCTATCTTTGAGCTAATGAACAACAACATTTCCTTATCTTTTGGCTGATGAACAAAATCATGTTCCTATCTTTCCAAATTTATATATATTTTTGTAATTAAATAGTGGTGTGTGATTTGCATTGTCAGTGCTATAGTCACCGTTTTTCCTGATGGAGGCTACTTTATATTAGGCTGGAGATGGCCACCTTATTTGTTGACACTTAAACTTTGGCATAGAGAGCTTCTATGAAATACGATGCTAGCTCCAATTTTTTTGAATCGTTAGTCGTGACCATTGTGCTGTCTTAGAGTTCTGCTCAGAAAACTTTTTGCTCATTGTCACAAACTCTGATTATTGATTTTCATGCCCGATCTTGATTACAGATCAGCCAGTTTGTCTGTAACCTTTCCACTTTTATCTACTCTGGTAAGCATGGAATGCTTCAGCCTATTCTATGCTCTCGTCCATTCTCCAGCAGGGATGTTGCTTGTTAATTCACAATTCACACTCAACCATTCAGGAGTCAAACAAGAAATAAGGTGGTTGGTGGAGATTTCAAAAGTTAATAATAAAGTGTCTACATAAGAAAAATTATTGCGTCCTCCCACCTGACGTAGAGATGCGTCCACCCACCATCAAAAAATTCGGTTTTTGCTCGGTATTGCTGGGTATTATTTGGTAATAACGACGAATATCATCATGTGAAGACCAATACCTAGTTATACCGAGCTATACCGAGCAATACCGAGCACATACCGAGTTTTCTCTAGGAAAAACTAGGTATTTTTTTGTATTGCTCGGTATAGCTCGGTATAGCTCGGTATAACTCGGTATTGGTCTTCACATGATGATATTCGTCGTTATTACCAAATAATACCTAGCAATACCGAGTAAAAACCGAGTTTTTTAGTTCTGGGAGGACGCATCTCTACGTCAGGTGGGAGGACGCAATAATTTTTCCTAGACCAAGGAAAAATGCAAATATGTATTCCAAGCAAGAATGAAAAAGAAAGAGATAGTTGGTCTATTTTTTAAGTACTCTAAAGTTGACATATTTATCAATTTAATTACCATTTTGGAGTTGGAGGGAGATGGTGTCAGTCCTACTTGATGCAAATCTCAACGTCTACGGATTGAAAATGCAAATTTTTTGTGAAAGCAGAACAATCTGAAAATTGACATTTATTTTGGTAGTTTTAGTTTTTTTTAGAAGGAATTTTAATTTCAATAAAAGCTTAAATGTACATGTCTAGGAGTTTACGTAGTTATGAGAGTTGGGTTGGTTCCCTGTATTCTTTTTGCTGTCATATAGTTCTCTAGATGCCCATGGTTCCTTTCCCTCATTTTATTGTAGGCTTGATTTGTCTCTAAAAAAAATATTTTTTAAGTCCTTTATAATCTCCTTATCAGATCGTTTCAAGATTGAGGACAATTCTCCAATCAAATTAGCACAAATCTCAAACCTCAAAGCTTCCATTTATTGGTCAACTACCTTCCAGGGCTTTGGTGGTCTAGTACCAATCTTACAGACCAAGTGTCTCAATCCATAACATTCTGATTGACTAGAGAACCAAAATGCTACTAATCAGAGGGCTCATTTTTGTCCGATATGATCTTGAAGATGAAGTTTATCTCCCATCTACTATTTGCTCATTGAAACTATCAAATTACCCTTCATGCAAAAAACTATAAATACCCCTTAATGGAAGTTAAAATTAGCCTAAAGCTCTTCCATCGCCTATAGAAGATTCTGTTAAGCCATTTTCATTCTTTCGATCGAACCTTCTTACTTCTTTCTGGGCTCAGGAACGCTGAGGGCAAGAGTTTGACTATTGGGTATTCTGATCGCTAGGGAAGAAGGAGAGGGGACGAGTTTCAGGAAGCTCACTTCAAGAATGAAGGCTGGGCCGAGTTTGAGGCTTTTAGCTTTGCCACTTTCCGAGGATCAAAGCATGTCTTATTGGAGGGTACCTTATAGAGAATAAAAAACAGACTCTGAGGAAGATGAACAGTCAAGGGAGGTGGACTATATATCCAATCTATGAACTTTCCTCTAGCCTTGTTACAAAGATAATTCGGGACAGTTATTTTTTATGGGGAGATTTTAAGAGGGGCTTTGATAACTTTAGCCTGACCCTCAAAGTGTCGAGGTTTGAATTACATTTGTCGTTATATGACCTTGGAGAGATAATTCATTTTGAGTAAATATTATTTCTTTGATACTATGGACATTATTAAGTTGCATATTTTGTGATCTATACGTGAGTTCCCACTGACTGTCCACTTTTTATCTTGGGAGAACCCACATAAATATGCATATAAGATATGTAGGGAGAGATAGTTATATTATGTAAATAATAAGAATAAGTGGTTGGTTGAGGCGGCGGATTTCGAATATGAGAGGATAATGAAGTCAAACAAGACCTGGCAGATTTGAAAGATGGATGTAGCTCCTGCAATGGCAGCTAATTGAAGAGAGCAATTGCAAAAGAACTCGAGTCATCCGATGTTGCAGCAGCGAGTATGAATTCTCTTTTTTCGGAATATGATGTTATTGCGAAGCGAAGTAAATATTTTGGAATTTTGGCTGCTTGAGTCTGAGTTAAGCAGCAGTAAAGATCTTTCTCACATCCTCACATGATGAATTATGAGTTAGAATTTCTCTGAAGAATTACATTGGTGAACTCACCAAATTGAAGTCAAAGTTGCAAACATTTAAGGCAAAGAACATTGCACTAAAGGAATGATTGTCCAAGGAGGGATTTGTAAATAATTGTATTCATTTCGAAGAATTTGAAGATTTATAGAGAAATATTAAAGGGATGTTTTTTTCTCTTTGAAAAATTTGGTGAAGCAGGATATTTGAACAAGTAAGATGTAATGGGTAAAAGTCTTAGGGGTGCATTATCCTTACAGAGAAATATTGAAGAGTCGTGAATGACGAATAGGAGTGCATTATCCTTCTACATTTTTATTATCCATCAAAATATTTGAACAACTAAGATGTAATGGGTAAAAGTCAATTTTAACAACAATTCTTAGGCATTCAAAAAAAGTTTTAGAGGTTGTAATATTTGCAGGGAGAATAAACTCGGCCCTAAGAAAAGGGCTCTCCCCCCCCCCACTTCTCTCTCTCTCTCTCTCTCTCTCTCTTTATATATATATAGAATGAACCTATTAGGAGAGCGGATGCATTAAATATGACCTATGTTAAGAACGATAGAGATATTAGATTTAATTGAGATTTTGATTCTTATAGGACACAATGACGAAAAATAATTGAGAAAATGATCAAAATGGCTGCTCAACTCTTTGTGAGGGACCAAAATTGTCCCCAACTCTTTTGAGTGATCAATTTAGTCCATCAACTCCTCAAAATGAGATTTTTTTTGGTTCTGACATCTAATGATAAAATTGACGGTGTTAAATATGAGGGTAATTTGGTTATTTTTAATTAAAATATTTAATAAATATAATTTTTTTTAAGAATTATAATTTTTGTAAAAAAATTTATTAAACTTTTTTTAATAAAAAAATCATAAATAATTTTATTTTAATAATTATATGATTTTTAAATCATTTATGCTAGCAGCGGCCTCAACCCTTCCATCTCTGTCCTCTTCCTCGTAGTCATCTCTATCCTCTTTACTTCTACACCCACTATTGTTGGATTGGAAGGTTCATAACCCGTCGCCGCCCGGCACACACCCATTTCATCTTCGCTGTCGGTTATGCTTCACTCCCTGGAACGTGAGTTAGCTTATCGGAGTCGACAGGTTTATAGGGAGGAATAATGTTGGGTATTTTGAATCCAGGTTGTTCAACATAGATGTTTTAGTTGTTTTTGTCGCCATTGACGTCCAATAGGTCTCAAATGGAGGACATCTCTGTCCTCTTCCTCGTAGTCATATCGATTGCTCGCTAGGGACCTGGTGTTCAATGCTCAGTGTTCGATGCTCGGTGCGCAATCAAAGCTTAGGACGCTCTCTAGGGCTGTAGGAGTGGTAGTTGAAAAGTGCAAGGGATGCTAGGGTTTAATTGTAAAACCCTTCAAAAGCTGATTTTTTTTTAGTTAAAGCTATTTTTTTGAGTGCTGTTAGTCCCGGACGAACTGGTCTTAGTCCCGGACGAACTGAAGAAATTGTGAAGAAATCTGTCATTTTCGTCTGTACGAACCTGGAACTGTCGGGACGAACTGTCTGTACGAACTGAAGAAATGGTGAAGAAAATATGCATATTCGTCTGTACGAACCTGGAACAGTCGGGACGAACCAAGACAGAGAGTTTTGTCCCGGGACGACGAAATTGGCATTTAATTTCGTCTGGACGATCTGTGTATATGGGAGATCGTCCCGGGATGAACAGGACATCGTCCGGGACGATCCTGTGTATTAAATATCTGAATAGTGCCGATTTTGAAGAGAGAGAGCCCAGGAGAGAGAAAAACGAAGGAAAAAGAAGAAAAGTGGATTTTTGGGCGACTTCCGTCCGTTTTCGTCCGTCGCCGTAGTTGGGAAAGTTGACCGACTCGAGGTAAGGCACATTCCGCCTTTCTCAATTTTCAGAAACGAGGATTTTGACGACTTTTCTGTTCCGAATTTTGTTTCCATTAGCGAATTTCTAGTATTATTTTCTTCTGACAAAGGTTTTACCGCGTAACTTTTGGTATGTCTCTGAGATAATAATTGTGCACGTTTTGAGTATTTTCTGGAAGATTTTTACCGGATATTTTGAATTCTGCGGTGTTTTAATTGAACTGCAAATTATCAGGATGTTGAAAAATGTTTTGTTAGTACAATGAAAGTCTTACAATGTTGTTGTGAATGTTCTGTGGTAATTTGGTAAATTTCTGAATCTGCGAATTTTGTGTAAATTCCGTATACTGCCGTTATGCCGCTGAAATTTCGTACGAATTCTGATTTTTCTGAATTGATTCCTTGAATGAATTGAAGTGTTTGTGTGCTATCAAAAGGGAGTTATAAGGGGCCAGGATCATTTGAGATTCTGTAAGTGTCAGGGAAAGTTGATATGAGCTCTGAAATCTGAAAATAAGTTTGGTTCCGGAATTCCGCAAATATCTGTTATGTTCTGGTGCTATAAGCACAAAGGGAGATATAAAGGGGCCAGAATACGTCAAGATTCTGTAAATGTCAGGGAAGGGAGACATAAGGGGCCAGAATCCGTCGAGATTCTGGAAGTGTCAGGGAAGGGAGGCATAAGGGGTCAGAATCCGTAGAGATTCTGTAAGGGTCTGGGAATCTGAAATCTGTTATGTGACTTATCTGATCTGTTTTATGAATTATCCGACATACGATTTCTGATTTCTGTACGATTCTGGTTGAATCTGATATGAACTATCTGATATGAATGTGATTTTATCTGAATTCTGATTTCGGTACGATTCTGGTTATTCCGTACGATTCTGTTTGCTCTGTGACTTGAAAGCTTTATGATATCTGTTCTGAACTTCGATTCGACATGACTTCAGTTTTCTGTATTAGTTGTTGATTTATGATTAAACAAGTATCTGTTCTATGATTTTCGTACGGCTATTTCTGATGTGAATTTCTGATGATTTTGATTGGTGAGTGATGTCTTGCTGAGCTGTTAGCTCGTCCTTGTTTTCTACGTGGTTTTCAGGTTCTGGGAAAGGGAAGGAGGTCTTGGACTAGACGTTCTGAGTCTGATCTGTGATTAGGTATTTTGTACTTTTGATTTTTGTACAGTCATGGCTTATCTGTTCTGTTCTGTTCTTTCTGTTTGTAAGCCATGTACTGTATCTGTATATGATTATCTTGAGAAAAGAAAAGATAGATGAACCGTTCTGCATTTGGATGTTTATAGTAGCTCTGTGTTTTTCTGTCTATTTAATACTTGGAAGAAAGTCTGAAGCAAATTCCAAAACTAGATCCTGGATTTCGAATGTTCCGTCGCGGCCCGATGCGAGCGGGATTCGTTCCAGTGGGGTTGGGTCGTGACATTAATTGCGTTCGATTTGCACTGCAGGACGTTGGGTTGAAGCTGTTGTTGTTGCTCGCTGTGCTGCAAGACATGGGAGCTATGTTTGGGGCTGGGGTTTTTAACGCTACTAGAGTGTTCGATCAATTCATTGCTGTGTATAATGAAAATGTTCTTCAAATTTTTTTCTTCCAATTATATCCTAGCTATGTGTTCGGTAAATCCAAATGTCCTATTAAAAGTTAACGAAAGGACTAAATAGGTACTGTTTTAAGGAGTTGATGGACCAAATTGGTACCTCAAAATAGTTGAGGATCATGTTAGTCTCTCACAAAGAGTTAAGGGGCCATTTAGGTCATTTTCTAAAGAATAATTTTTATAGTCTACTTCATGTAGTAGGATAGAGGCTTGTTGTTGTAGTAGTTGATATATATATTGATTTCATACATGAAATAAATTGATTTCAATTTTGAATTGCTTAAAATTTGAGTAATTTTACACAGTTGCAAAAAATTTGAACATAATTAACAGGCCTATTCATAATCATATGAATCAAGTTCATTAAAGATGGACAATAGAGTGGTTAACCAAACAAAATTTATCCCAGTAATGATTCTAACGCCTGCAAACTTATTATCAACAAGGTTGAAGAACTTTCTCCTTGTAGAAGTTCTGAGATTTTTTTCTGCTTCAAGGTAGATTTTCAAACATTTGGATTAAATTCCTTGGGAGTTTTCCCTCTCCGAGCATAATATTCAGTTTTATCTTTCTCTTTCATCACCACCGGAGATCCAAATTCCTCCTGCGGATGCAAGCATTAGCAAGCTTACTAAGCCACACCTGTTTCTGAATCTTCAGTTGCCTACTTGATTGGTCTTCCCATCTTGGATTATTCATTGGATATTGGGAAGGAGCATGTCAACCTAGGAGATGAAAGGTTGCAGCAGCTTATATATACTGGAAATCTCGATGATAAGGGACTGGACAGGTACCAAATTCTGTATTCTCTCATAACATATTTGCCATAGAAACGGCTGCCATTCAAAATTAAGGCTTCGTTTGGGACAGCTTTTTTCTTGCTTTCTAAAATAACTTTCTATTATAAAAATTTCTTGAATTTGAAAATTTTGTACTATAAAGCTGTTTTAAAAAGTAGCACGAAAGCTATCCCAAATAAAACCTTAGACTTTCATCCACTTGGAAGATGCCTTTTGAATCACATAATTTTCAAGAGATAACAATGAAGGATTGGGTTGGCTTGGAGCAGGCTGGCTGTTGTGTCAATGGCTGGATTGGCAGCTGAAGGCCTCCAATATGATAAGGTTGTTGGCCAATCAGCTGATTTGTTCTCTCTTCAGGTAAAAACACCTGGCAAAACACTACACATAGCTGTATCTGCTTGAGGCTTTGTTTGAGACGGCTTTTTTTTTCTTTTTAAAATGACTTTTTTTAAATAAATATTTAAAAATAATAATAAGAAAGCCGTCTCAAAGGAAACCCAAATTTGATTGGTTTTAATTCCTGCAACGTGCTTTTCCTTTCAGAGGTTTTTCAATAGAACTAAGCCCAGTCTTAGCAAAGAGAAACAGCAGAATCTAACAAGATGGGCTGTAAGATCTTCATCTCAAATCTAGCTTATTCACCGGACCATTTTAACGCATAATTTATGGAGGAATTTATATATTTATATTTAAATATCCAATATCGTAATTTTTATATTTATTTACAATATCCTAACAGAATTCTTTATAGGTCTTATTTGCAGGCTCTCTTCTGAAGAATAACAGAACTGCTCATGAAGCCCTCATGTCTGCCATGTCAAAGAAGGCTAGCGTGTTAGATTGCATCAAAGCAATAGAGAATGCCTCTTAGATCCCGAAGGTGTAATAGATCAACAGAAAATTGTATAGCTAAATGGATCTATAAAATTAAAATTCTTATATCTCATTTTATCTTTATGTATTATACATAAACTCGTATCTAATTTACTAAATAAACTTTTTACAGCACTCAGTTTCTATAATTTTGACCCCAACATCTTTGATTCTTTCGACTGAATCTTTTTACTTGATGCTTGGATCAAGAACGAGTTATATCTCATCGGACCAATCGCAGGTATCGTTCTCGTAAAACAGGCCGTCGATGATGTTGTCGACGAGAGAGTCGACGAATGTATTGCAGCTAAGATTAAGGATTTGACCGATCCGAGCCCTGGCGCTGGAGAACCAGGCGAAGACGGCGGCTGAGGTAACAACGGCGAGGCAGATTCCGGCGGCTTCGGCGATCTCCTCAACGTTCAACTTCTTGAAGAGAGAGTTCCCGGTAACGAACTCCACTCCGACGGCGGCGGCAAACGCAATCTGTAAGTAGATGAAAAAGTTGAGATTAAAAAAGAAATACTCGAATAGTTTCCTCTAATAAAGGAATCAAAACGCACCATGGCGAGACGACCGGAGACGATCTCGAAGTCGTGGCTCTTGCGAGCGCTTTCAACGTAATCAGCGAGGGAAGCGAAGAAGAACGTGGTGTTGCTGCTAGAATTCTTTACCGGAGTCGGGATTTTTCCTGATCCGTACGATCGAAGAGTGCAGAGCCGCGGCTGGAGGATAATCTTCCCACTCGCTGGCGATAGATCTGCCGCCGATCGGAGACGAGGGATCCCCGAAAGGTCTCTGTTCCGACCAACGGCGCCATCCGTCGGTGCAAGCTCGCAAAGTATAGTCGTATGCGTGGACGCGACTGCGGCAATCATCGGGAGAGGGGGTTAGGTGTCGCCGGAAAAATAGTGGCGTGGGCAGGTATTTTCAGGAACTAGGGAAGAAGAGCGGCGCAAGAATTCGTTGGAATGCTGGGCACCACTTCATTCCGATATTTTTTAACTCCGCAGTCCCGTCACTTGAGGTCAGCTTAACTCTAAGCGAATCTCCAACCCAAAAACTTATTTTTCACTCCAAAATATATTAATAATTTATCTTCAACCGAATTTCATTTTTTAAAATAATAAAAATATTATTAATTTAATTTTTTTTCATACTTCATTTTATATATATTTTAATCAAAAATTTTATTTATTGAATTTTTTAATTAAATCTATTATAATTATAAAAAAATTATTTTTGCTCCAGATTATTAGATTGTTGTTACTTGTAATTTTAAATTTTTGTTATATGAATTTATTTTGGATTCTGATTTTTTTTAAGGTATTGTATTTTTTGATATATTTTATATGTTAAATTAATTAATTATCTAAAAATATTTAGATTTCTAAAAAATAAGAAACTTCTAATTTATTATTTTTTAATTAGTATAAAAAATTTCAAACTTAAATATTTTAAATTAATAATTAATTTTTGAATTAAAAAAAATGATGGTGAACAACGTGACACCAATATTGGGTGGCACTGTGCACCCGTGGTCAAATAGTAGAAAAAATGCCACTTGGATGGAGCGATCAAAGAAATGCCATATGTTTGTATGACGTTCCATTGGAGATGCCCTAACGAGGACTTGGGTGGTTGTATAAGCTTATGATCTTCGATCTTGTAACTCTAAACAATTTGGAAGAAATATGTTTTGAGGGTATCTAATTAAATTTTAAGTTCAATAATTTTAAAGTTAAGATCAGTATAATATAAATTATTCATATACACTCAATAATACAGATTAAAAAAATCTAAACATAATTCAAATTATTTTTATCAGAATATTTTCATATAATTTTATTACAGTTTCGTTAAGTAAAAATTTTCTTAAAATTCAGATCAAGCTGGGGGAGGGGGTTAAAGTAAATCAATCCAAATTAATTTAAATTGAATTAAAAAAATTGAGTTTTTTTTTTTTAAGACGGGGTATCTATTCGCTGTCACCTCTTTAGAAGGCGCTTGGCGGCATAACTAATCTCTCGGCTGACCTAGAAGTGGCACCCACCTTAGAAAATTCCTAAGGTGCACTTGATTGAGCTCCATTTAAGAGACGCTGCAACTCGAAGGTGTTCGATCGTTCGGGCACTGGTTTGGCGGTATCCAACCGCACTCGTCCACCAACCAAGCTAAGCAACACTGGGTAAGAATAGTTTGATATATCCTAATTCAGATTTAAAATCTTAATAATAATTTTTATTTTTGGTGGCATTGGAGGAGTAAAATTGTAATTCAATAAGTTCTTTTTTTTTTGTGACGAGCAAGTGCTGTCCTTAGGCTAGTGAAAATTTCAGTCGACCTAGTATGCAACCCACACCAATTTATACGGGCCAACACTTAAGACCTTCACTATTTACCAAGAGATTCAAATCAGAGACCTAAGCTTCACCCATCCAGCTCTTCACCGCATAATTCAATAAGTTAGTTGTTAGAGTTGTTAAAGGTGCTCTGAGGAACTCTCTACAGACTACGAGCATTGCGAGTTCAGCCTTTGATCCACCGTTGCGGTCACCTGATCCTCACCTGTCACGTCATTGGTCTTAGTCGCGGTGCTTACTGAATTCACGTTACTTTGTCAGAGCGAAATTCTTTCCAAGCATCATGCAACTGAACGATGGAACATCCACATCTCCTCCGTTTAAAATGATCTCTATGATTGATGTTTTAAATCCTGGCCGTTCGAAATCAAACTCAAGGTTGCCGTTACAATATTCAGCTCGCTTTCGTGATAATCATTGTAGAGGATCTTGATCCGATTTGAGTCGATGCGAAAAGTGTGGAAGAGTCTCTTTTGTCGTGGCCTCTCTTACCTTCGCTGGAGTTCCTTTCATTTCCCACCCAACTAATCCTTCCACTCTAATGCTATCAGATCAAAACACCAATTCTCCTTTTAAGGACTCTCTCTCTCTCTCTTTAATTTTTTTTAATTAGATTAAGATAAATTCATAAAGATATTATATATATGAGACTCAAATTCAAATCTTTTTGATTAGTAATCAAATCTTTCAGCTATTAAATCAAGATGAGCTGCATTTTAGAGGGCTTTCTACTAGCACTTTAACATGATTGCAATGTGACACTAGTTCTCAATTTGCCGTATAAAGGATTTCACTACCAAATGGTATTAAAGTCATTATGTTATAGCCTTACCACACTCTCATGCGGACAAACATGTATTATCATGTTGACTTGTGATAAACTAAGTTCATGATCAAAATTTCAGAGACTTTTTAGATTTCTTCTAAATTACACAAATCATAAAACTTCTAATTTCCAATAAGCATAAAAACACTCATCCACGATTCTTGTTCTTTTCATATATATTTATATATGTTAGTTTTATTGCACGTGCATTTAATGCACGTGAATAGGGCTGCAAGCGAACCAAACGTTCGACGAACTACTCGTTGTTCGGTTCGATTAAAGCTCGTTCATGATCGTTTAATTAACTAACAAACAAACTTGAACAATATTATAAATACTCGATTCTTAAATAAACAAGCTTGAACACTAATGCGTTCAGCTCGTTTATGTTCGCGAACAACATCAGTTGATGTTCATGAACGAGCTCGAAAAAAAGCTCGATTCGGGTTCGATTAAAACCGCTCGATAAAAACTTAAATAATATGTTATTATAAAATTGATAAATATACATAATATAAAAACTTTCATGAACAAGAAACATTTCATATTTGTCCATGTTTGTTAGATTGTTTGTTTATGATGTTCATGAACAAATGTAAGGTTTGCTTGTTCAATAGATTGTTTGCGAAATATGTTCACGAACATAGCTTGTTTAAAGCTCGATAAGCACTAAACAAACGAACATGAACCAAACACAAACCAAACATGAACACCCTTAAATTAAACGAACCAAACATGAACACAAATAATAAAGCTCGAATCAAACACGAACCAAACATGAACAAACTAATGTTAAACAAACACAAACATGAACACTCACATACTCGGCTCGGCTCGGTTCGTTTGCAGCCCTACACGTGAATAAAAATTTATAAATAAAAATTCACATTATAAAAATGTTCATTATAGCATCATTATTAAGATGAAAAATATTATTAAGATTATCAATATAAGTAGTTATAATCATTAATGTTTACTTGCATATGAGAAAATGTTTTTTAATAGAAAAGACATTATTGAGAAAACAACTTCAATAAAATTAAATTTACAATATTAATATTTTTTTTTTCTAATTTAAAATATTAATATAAAATATAATATTGGCACAAAATAAAAATAGCAATAAAATAAAATAAAATAAAATAATCAAGTATATAAATTGAATTTTCAAATGTAGATAAACATATCATAATATAGCAATGTAGAATAAAATGATTGAAAATAATCAATTTTAAAAGTAAATATATTCATTAGAGAATCAGAGTAATATTAAATCATGATATTATATCTTAACTTCAATAACTTAGAAGCTTAAGAAGGAAAATACCGAGTAAAAAATATAAAGCAGATGAAATAAAAAATAAAATATATATTGACATATTTAAATGAGAAAATTAAATACCAAAAAAAAACAAAAAAAAAAACAAATAATAATTAATGTAAATTCAGGTATTACTACAAGTAGCAAAGAAATTGTTGAAGGATTAAACCATAAATAATTCACTAAGGCTTCGTTTGGGACGGCTTTTTTATTGTTTTCTAAAACGGAGTTTAGTACAAAAATAAAAAATTTTGTACTAAAACTCCGTTTTAGAAAGCAGTAAAAAAGCCGTCCCAAACGAAGCCTAAATCTCTTCTTCACTACAAGCATGTGAAATCGAAAGAAGACAAATAAACTTCTTTAGTGACTCTTTCAAGAAACTTCTTTGAAGCATGTGAAATAGACTTGGACAAAGTTGTAGAAGAACGCAACTGTCAAGTTCCTATCATGACTCACAATCTTGTATAATGAAGAACTCGTTACCTTTCAAATTAACATGTAAAAGGTCTTATTATTGATTCATTATTTAAATTCATTGAATTTGCTTACGTCCAAAGGATTGAAGAGAGAACTAAATGGCTCAATATCAATGTTTAATCCAAAATTTTTTTCATCATATTAAACTCAACAAAGATCACACAAAAAAAAGAGTGAAAAAAAAAATCAATATGATGCAAATGTACGAAATTTTTTATGGTATGATGGAGAGTTGTGCCTATCTGAAACTCAAATAATGAATTTGTTGAGTTTGTTTAACATAATTTGACATACAGTTATACAATTGCTACATCAATAGGAAGAAGTGGTTGTAAGAACAATTACAAAAAATGTACAGCATGTCAGCATATATAGTATGCAGACACAAATCCAAAACATGTGATATAATCCAAATAATGGTTCAATATTATTCAAAAATAATTATTTTTAGCATCAATTAAATAAAAATGATTTATTAATAATTAACTTACTTTTTAAAGTAGACACGTTGCTAATGAACGAACATCAAACTATTGGAATAATTTGATATACATCCTATAGATAAATCATGATTAGCAAGAAATGAAACAAAAAATAATTGCATTCACACCTTTACTAAATGTATCGATTGCTTCAATTCCTATAAAACATAGTAAAATTGCTACTCATTTACAAAAGTACATTAAATTTCTAGGAATATGAGGTGATCAAATATCATATTTGACATCAATAATAAAAATATTGCAAAGTTGATGAGCATGCACTGATAAAATATTTCATTTCAATATAATAAAAGCCAACATCGGCCTCAATGACTATTAAATCCATAATTATGAAAAAAATATTGGATGATGGATAGATCAATTATATATATTCTCAAATGTGAAAGGCTTAGAGTAGTAGGCACTCAATAAGACGTGTTCCCATCCTTTCATAAATAAAAAACAATATTTTTTTTTCATAAACAATAAACTCTACTATAATAGTTCAATCACAATTAACAAAAAGACAATAGTCTAATGATAATATATGTATTTTTAAATATATAATAGCATGAAATCTATAAATTTTCTATCAAGAAGATGGAAAAAGCACTTCAAAAATTAGGAACAATTCTAATGCACCTTATGCATCATAAAAGTGACAATCACACGTACATCATGGAGCCAACAACTACAACCTGCAATATGCAAAATTTTCCCAGATGCGAGCTTTTCCATCTACAGAGCCGCTAATGAACTATCTCTCGTCCATTGGATTAAACTGAATTGAGGTCAAGACATAATTAATGCCATCAAAACAAATAAGTATATCTCTATTACATATGATTAAAAAATAGGTAAGAAATCAATTAGCTAACAATACACATGTATAAACCATAGTTGTTGTAAGAAAATAATCTGACAGATCTATCACACCTCAATTTCCACAAATGAAAAGTTTTATCAACATAAGATGATAGTAAATCCTGCAAAAAAACAATCATTCTCAAACAAAAATATAAAATAGAAGTGATTAGATATAAATTACTTTACATAAATATTTACTGCTAAGAATGCATTAAGTTTAGAGAATGTTTTCAAGTTTATACTTATCAAGTCTTTAGACCATGCCCATTATAACTGTGCAATTCATATAAATTTTTTTCAGATATTTCAAAAATATATATCTTGAAGAATGATAACACAAGCTGAATTTGACATTCTTCGCTTACTCTTAGAATTTATCAAACTTTTCTTATCAATATAGAGAGGTAAAAGTTCCGAATTTTTGTTCATACTAAAATAAATACAAAAAAAGTCATCAACAGGAATATAATTTGCATTGGTTCTTTGACAGTCCACCTTCCATACTCTCACAAATCTATCTTCATCCCCAATTGCTAAGTACTCTACATCAGAGCTAAATTTCATGATAAGAATGGCACCATGATGGGCCACATAATATAATATTTTGCATTTAATTTTTTTTTATTTGAAAAAAAAAAGTTTTGTAAATTTATGCAAAATGATTACTTTGTGACATGGATTGAAAATATTAAAAACCGCAATGTCTTATAACGTGAGTTACCGCATAACAAACCTGATTATTTTTTTTCAAACAATCAAAATCCATGCAAACTAAAAGTAGCAAATATTTCATGGCTAAATTTTTAAGCTAATACAATAAAGGGTGACTGATGAAAAAATGCAATACAAATGCTACAGCAACCATCATTTAGAAGCTATTTTTCATACAAATGATTCACTTTGCACCTTTTGTAGCCAACTAAATTCCCCCAATTGCTAATGAATCAGATCAAACGTGAGATCAATCAATTAAAAAGACTTAATTAGAAAATATTAAAAATGATCTTTCATTATTAGATTTCAATGAATATTTAACACTTAACATGACACAATAGAGAAAAAAAGATTTATATAGCCGACCCCAAAGTGGGATAAAGGCTTTATGTTGTTGTTGTTGTTGTAGTAATCCATTAAAGTTATGGAATACTGATGATGTCTAAAGGACTTTCTGTTTTGCTAAAAAAGAAATTCAATATGTAAAACTTAAAAATTCTTTATTTAGTTGGATGAAAGAAAAACAAATTAATTTAGTGATGTATTTAAAATTTCTCATTCAATTCATTTTCAATATATTTAAAATTTATATGATTTGGGCGAATTTTAAATATAAAGCATCACACCAATCTACGGACACCCATAGCTGCCACCTACTACCTTCCACCATCAAACACAATAAAAAGCCGCTTAACACTAAATTCATTTTATTTCAAGTCAAACACAACTCTTACGTTTATTTTACATTTAACCAAACATAATATAATACATCCCATGCATATACGTTATTATTTTCAATATATTATTTCTACCTAAACTTTTTTTTTTCCAGCAAACCAAATGTGGCCCCTAAGATAGATAGCAAGTCAGTAGTCACGCTAACAAAGACAAACGGTTGGAATGGTCCAAAGGATGTTTACAAGCATGATATGGCAAATATAATTTCATGCATAGAAAGCTTCGGGCATGCATTGGGAAGCAAGACCAAGAATTGTTATAGATTATTTGAAAGCAGGTGTTTTAAAGGAAGATTGTGAAGGAAATCATGCTCAAAGAAAGTACGTAATAGCTTTGGCAAAAGCTGTGATTATGAAAGCGGGTGGATAAAAATTTGTATTTTCAAGAAGTTCAGTTTAACTATAAGTTTGCTGAAATAGGAGTTGAGATGATCCCCAATTCATTTTTTGAAGTTTTCAACTTGATTCTCCCTCAATATTCGTGGACGATCAAGATAATTTACACATTATAGCGCATGACTATAAAATAGAATAAAACAAATAAGTAATTTGCCAAGATTGTACAAAAAATTAGACAGATAGTAGACAAATCAAATTCTAAATACTCAGCTGCTCAACCAACTCTGATGTAGGATCCTGCACAAATGGTTTCTAGCAACAAGAAAGAAAATCAATGGAACAGTGAACTGTTTGTATTAGCTTCAAAAAACTATCGGTTCCAGCTTCTTCTCTACCTTAAGTAATTCTTACTCTACTCCAACTATACTAAAAACAAGACAAGCAAATGAAAAGGCATCTGAGCACCAACGGCCTAAAGCAGCAAACAAAATGGAATATTCTAACTAACTGTCAGATTAGGATATGATGGTCCGCAGTCACACTTCCTTAAAGATGCTCCGCATCATGCGCCCCTTCCGCAAAAAAGAATTGGTGGCGGATCCTCGATGGTGATGACTGCATCGTCAGGAGGAATATACTGAAACAAATCGGCAACATTGAAGGTATTAGGAGTGTTGAAATCTGCTGGCAGCTCAACGACATAGGCATTGTCGTTGATGCACTTCGTTATCGGGAACGGCCCAAATTTCCGTCTGCTTAGCTTCGAATAGGTTCCCGAAGGTAGGCGCTCCTTCTTCATACGGACCATAACTAGATCTCCCGGTTTGAACACTTTCTTCCTCCGGTGAGCATCGACATCCAGCTTATATTTGGCATTTGCATTGCTCAGATTCTGGCGGACCTTGGCAATCGTCTCCGAGAATTGGTCGACCCAACTGGATGCTACTTGACTTTTGCATTTTGGAATGACTGCTACATCAACAGTAGAATTGGGCATTTTAGTGTAAACAATACCAAAGGGACACATACCCGTTGAACGATTTGGCATCGAGTTGAAAGCGAATTCCGCCTGGCTGAGAACTTCATCCCATAACTTTGGGTGATCTTGAACGATGCATCTCAACAAATTTCCCAAAGTGCGATTCACCACTTCTGTTTGGCCGTCAGTTTGAGGGTGGTAAGGCGAGCTTAGTTGTAATTTGGTGTTCAGCCATTTCCACAATTCTCGCCAAAAATGGCTGATAAACTTGACATCTCTATCGGATGTTAGGCTACGAGGAACGCCATGTAGTCGGACGATCTCCCTAAAGAACAGCTTCGCCACGTTCAGAGCATCAAAAGTTTTCTTACAAGCCACGAAATGTGCCATTTTTGAGAACCTATCAACAAACACCATGATAGAATCGTTTCCCTTCTTGGTTCGTGGCAAACCCAATACGAAATCCAAACTTAAGTCCTCCCAAATGGAGTCGGGAATCGGCAATGGCAGATATAGCCCCGTGTTCTGTCCACCTCCTTTAAAGTTTTGGTATACAGAACACCTCTCCACGAACTTAGTAACATCCTTCCTCAAATGAGGCCAAAAGAATTTGGCTGTCATTTGTAACACTGTTTTGTCCCGGCCGGCATGGGCTGCAAGTCCCCCTCCATGAATTTCCTGGATAAGGTGTTGCCTCCACGAGGATTTCGGAATACAAAGCTGGTTCCCTTTAAAGAGAAAACCGTGCCGGATGTTAAAATCATCTATCGGTTCTTTATTGTTGCACTTATGCCACACTCCAGCAAAGTCATCATCTTCAGAATATAAGTCTTGTAAGCATTCAAGACCCACAAATTCTGCTTGCAACTGAGTAAGAAGGACGGACCGTCGACTTAATTCGTCGACCACGCGATTTTGAGCCCCGCTTTTGTGTTTTAACACAAATGTGAATTTCTGTAGGAACAACACCCACCTTGCGTGCATCCTATTGATCATTTTTTGAGTGTTGATGTACTGTAAGGCCTTGTGATCGCTGCAGAGTATGAAGTCCTGATGTAGGAGGTAATGCTCCCATTGCTTCAATGCCCGGATAACTGCATACAGTTCCTGCTCGTATACAGACCATTTCTGACGGGCCTCCGATAGTTTTTCGCTGAAGAACTCGATGGGCCGATTGTCTTGTGTCAACACAGCTCCAATTCCCACGGTTGATGCATCCGTTTCTACCACAAACGGTTTGTCAAAATCTGGTAATGCCAAAACTGGCGCCGAAGACAGGGACTCCTTGATAGTAGCAAAACTCCTCTGTTGTTCCTCTGTCCACCGAAATTGTTTCTGCTTCAACACATCAGTGATCGGAGACAAGATGATGCTGAACCCTCGAATAAACCTTCGATAGAAGTTCGCCAAACCGTGGAAACTTCTAATTTCCGTAAAGGACTTTGGATCCGGCCAATTGACTATCGCCTCGACCTTCCTCGGATCGGCGCTAATACCAGCTGCTGAGATTTTGAAACCCAAAAATGAGACCTCTTTACTAACAAATTCGCACTTGGCAACATTTAAATAAAGCTTGTTTTGTCGAAGAGCCTCACAAATATTCTTCAGATGTTCCAAGTGTTCAGGCTGGCTCTTACTAAAGACCAGAATGTCATCAAAATATGCCACGCAACACTTGTTCAAAAAAGGTTTTAGAACCTCATTCATCAACCTCATAAAAGTTGATGGTGCATTGCATAGCCCAAAGGGCATGACCCGCCATTCATACAGGCCCTCTCTTGTCTTAAATGCCGTTTTCCACTCATCTCCTGGCCGGATTCTTATTTGGTGGTATCCACTGCGAAGGTCCAGCTTGGAAAACAATTGCGACCCGACCAACCTCTCCATCATTTCATCAATCTGAGGCATTGGGAACCTGAACTTGACAGTAATCTTGTTGATTGCTCTGCTATCAATACACATTCGCCAACTTCCGTCTTTTTTTGGCACAAGGAGCGCCGGGACTGCACAGGGGCTCAAACTATGCTGAATTAATTGTTTCTCTAGGAGCTCGTCCACGATTTGTTGCAAGATCTTGTGTTCCGTTGGGCTCATTTTATAGTGCGGAACATTTGGCAACGTGGCACCTGGATTGAAATCGATCTGATGTTGAACGGCTCTCACTGGAGGCAGCTCAGCTGGTAATTCCTTGGTACAGATGTCTGCAAACTGCTGCAGTAGCTGACTGATTTCACTGGGCAATTCGGCTTGTTTTCCCGCAATTGACTGATCTTTTACCACCAAGGCTAGCATCTGTAATGACTCTTTCCACGTGCTCAGGAGAGTGTTTCCCGGTACTACATACATTGCAACTCTTTCCTTGGATGGTTCAGGTTCCATCCGCTGAAATTCCGGCACCAATCGCAGTCTCTTTCCCTTCCAATCGAAGGTATATGTATTCGCCCTTCCGTCATACAATGCGCCCACGTCAAACTGCCATGGACGCCCCAGGATGATATGGCATACATCCATGTCGATCACGTCACATAAAACTTCGCTCGTGTAGTGCTTACCAATAGAGAAAGAGACTCTGCACATGTCCGTGACCGACATTTCTAATCCTTTCTTCACCCAACTAATTTTATAAGGATTAGAATTCTTTGTTGTTTTAAGCTGTAAAGATTGAACTACCGCCTTTGAAATGACATTCTCTGTACATCCGCTGTCAATCAGTAGACTGCAAATCTTGCCGCTGATGGTGCACTTGGTCTTGAACAGTGCATTCCTTTGTGAATTACTCGGTTGTCTCGGTGCTAGAAGTAGCTTTTGTAAAACACACACAAGAGGCTCACCTTGATCTCCCTCTACCTCTTCAATTGGATCTTCATTATTATCATCAGCATCTTCTATACCTGCTTCATCTTCTATTTCCATTAACTGCAGCTAGGGGTGTAAACGAGTCGAGTCGAGTCGAGTATTTGCCTTATCAAGCCTGGCTCGTTTAGTCCTTAATGAGCTCGAGCTCGAGCTCGAGCTCGAGATCGAGCTCGATTAGTAGGCTCGAGCTCGACTCGTTTAGAAAATATCAAGCTCGAGCTCGACTCGAAAGCTCGAGCTCGTTTGAAAAGCTCGAGCTCGAGATCGAGCTCGTTTGAGAATTATCAATGCATGTGATGGGTATTATTATATATATAATTAATATTATAAATATAATATATATATAATTATATCGAGTAGCTTGATAAGCTTTCGAGTCGAGTCAGGCTGAGCTTGAACTCGAGCTCGTTAAGCATTCGAGCTCGATTGTAGGCTCGAGCTCGAGCTCGAAGCTCGATAAGCTCGGCTCGCGAGCTCGTTAACGAGTCGAGTTCGAGCCGGCTCACGAGCCGGCTCGGCTCACTTACACCCCTAACTGCAGCTGACCCCTTGTGGGACATTCGTTGGATTTGTGACCCTGCTGGAAACATCTGAAGCATTTGATAGTCGACGGTTTGGCGTAAGTGTCACGACCCGACCCGAGACGAGACGGATCCCGCCCGCGCCGGATCGCGACGGGGAATAGCTAACCAGGATCTGGCTTTGGATTAGGTTACTGAACTGATCTTCCAAATTCTTAACTCAACAGAAGCACACAGAACAACAGAGCTACTAAAAACATCAAATGCAGCGGAACAAAACATCTATCTTTTCATTTCCTCAAAATAATCATCTACAGAACAGTACATGGCTTTCAACAGAAAGAAAGGCAGAACAGGAAAGCCATGACTGTACAAAAATCAAAAGTACAAAAGTACCTAATCTGATCAGACTCTGAAACCTAGTCCTGAACTTCCTTGCCCTTCCCAGAACCTGAAAACCACCAGAAAGCAAGGGTGAGCTCAACAGCTCAGCAAAGCAACAAACCACCAATCTAAATTCTCAGAAAACAAAACCAAACTTACCAGACAGAAATCAGATCAGAAGTCGGAACAGAATCGGAAATCAGAACTTATACGGACAGATAACAAAGCAGAAATAGAATCGTACAGATCAGATCACAGAATAAATCATATCAGAATCATATAGCAGATATCAGATATTTAATTAATAGCTAAGTGTGCCCCCCGGCACCGGAATAATAGCTGAGTAATTAATAGCTAAGTGTGCTCACGGCACCAGAAATTCTCTGAGTAATTAATAGCTAAATGTGCTCACGGCACCAGAACAGATGTGCTTATAGCACCAAAACAGAATTCATCGGATCCGGAACAGAACAGATATCAGATTTCAGATTGAGCTCATTTCAGATTTCCCTGATACTTACTGAATCTCATAGGATCCAGGCCCCTTATAACTCCCTTTTTATAGCTTATACACATAGCATTTCAATTCAGAATAAATTCGGGCAAATCAGAAATTACCCAAAAATCGGGCAGCACAACGGCAGTATACGGAATTTACACAAAAATTCCTGCAAAGAAAATTTACCGAATTCGCACAGAATACAGATATCAACATTTCAGAACCTTTATTCTACTGCACAGATAAATTCCAATTTCACAGAAAAATCCGGTCGACTAAAAACACAGTCGAATCAAAAATACCCGGACGAAAATCTTCAGAAAATAACCAAAATGTGCACACTCGGCACGTCAACAATATACAGAAAGTTACGCGGTAAAAACTGAACCCGTTCAAAAGATACGGACGAAAATCGCTAACGGAAACAAAATCCGGACAGAAAATACCGCCAAACACGACGGTTCTGAAAATTGAGAAAGGCGGAATATGCCTTACCTCGAGCACAGCAACTTCCTCAACAGTCACTTCGATCGAAAACGGCTCCGCGTCGTCCGAAAATCCACTTTTCCACAAAAGTCCACGACTTTCTCTCTCCTCAGATATTTATTTTTATTTTTCTGATTTTTCTCTCTCTTCAAAACGACTGAAATCAGCTTTATAATACACATATCGGCCCGGCCGATCGCAGCATCGTCCCGGGACGATCCGACCAAAAGGATCGGCCTGGTCTCCCTTCAGGGCTATTGCATGGACGATATTTTCTACAGTGCCGATCGGCCTGGCCGATGTCTCCAATCGGCCTGGACGATGCATGCAGAAAATCACCTGGAGCAAAACTGGGCAAAATCTGGAACTGAATTCCACTGATCGTCCCAGGACGATCCCAGATCGTCCTGGACGATACTGGAGCAGATCTTGATATTACAATCTCCCCAACTCAGAAAAATGTCGTCCTCGACATTATCCAGTCCAAACTCAGTCAAAACAAGTACGGGTACGACCGTCTCATATCAGACTCCTTCTCCCAAGTTGCTTCCCGTGCAGTCCGGTGCTTCCACTGGACTTTAACCATCGGAATCTCTTTATTTCTTAACTTCCGGACGTCGTACGCCAAAATAAGCTCTGGCTCTTCCTTGTACGCCAGACTCTCCTGAATCTCCACCTCATCAGCTGACAACTTCTTCCCAGAGTCTGAAACCCACTTCCTCAGAGTGGATACATGAAACACATTATGCACATCCGGCATAGATTCAGAAAGCAATAACTTGTAAGCAGCTTTTCCAATTCTTTCCGAAATCTCAAATGGTCCAACATACCTTGGACTAAGCTTGCTTACCTGACCAAATCTGCTCACACCTTTCATCGGGCTGACTTTGACATACACAAAGTCACCGACCTGAAATTCAACAAATCTGTGCTTCTGATTGTAATACTTCTGCTGACGATCTTGAGCGGCTTTCAATCTTTCTCTTATCAATTTGATCTTCTGAGCAGTTTCATCAGCAAAAGTGGCCCCCAAAGCCTGTCTATCTCCGACCTCCGTCAGAGTCAAAGGAGTACGGCACTTCCTGCCATACAAAGCCTCGTACGGTGCCATACCGATACTAGACTGGAAACTGTTGTTATAAGCAAACTCAATCAACGGAATATGATCTTCCCAGCTTCCGCTAAAGTCCAGAACACAAAGCCTCAACAGATCTTCCAGTACCTGAATAGTCCTCTCAGACTGTCCGTCGGTCTGAGGATGAAAGGCTGTACTGAAATGCAGTTTCGTACCCAAGCCTTGCTGAATGCCTTTCCAAAGTCTGAAAGTAAAACGTCCATCTCGATCAGATACGATCACACGAGGCACACCGTGCAATCTGACTATCTCCTTCACATAAATCTGTGCCAAGCGATCAACTGAATCCGTCTGTCTGATCGGAAGAAAATGGGCTGACTTCGTCAATCGATCTACAACCACCCAAATGGCATCATGACCTTGTCGTGATCGAGGAAAACCCATCGCAAAGTCCATTGTTACCTCCTCCCATTTCCACTCAGGGATTGGCAACGACTGCAACAGTCCACCTGGTCGCTGATGCTCTGCCTTCACCAACTGACAGGCTTCGCATCTCGACACAAACTCTGCTACATCTTTCTTCATCCCAGGCCACCAAAACAAAAGCTTCATGTCAGCGTACATCTTACCACTGCCTGGATGTACAGTGTAGCCAGAATGATGAGATTCACACAGAATCTCCCGCCTCAAATCTCCAGACGCAGGTACCCACAACCTGTTCTTACAGAAAATAACACCAGAATCAGAAATTCGAAGTTCAGGAGTCTTACCAGATCCAATCTGAGCTATCAACTTCGAATAGTCAGAATCTGACTTCTGGGCTTCTTGAATCCGTGCTTCCAAAGAAGACTGAATACTCATCTGAGCCAACTCCAAATCACTGGAGGAAACCACCTCCAACTGCAATCTCTCCAAATCACGAATCAGAAAGTCATCACAGGTAAGCTGAATACCTGAGAATCCAGAAGACTTCCTGCTCAGAGCGTCCGCTACCACGTTCGCCTTCCCAGGCTGATACTGAATAGTCAAATCGTAGTCCTTGATCAACTCGAGCCACCTCCTCTGTCTCAGATTGAGATCCTTCTGAGTAAAAATATACTTCAGGCTCTTATGATCAGTAAAGATTTCACACCTGACGCCATACAAGTAATGACGCCAAATCTTCAAAGCAAAAACAACTGCAGCTAACTCCAGATCATGCGTCGGGTAATTCTTCTCATGTGGTTTCAACTGTCTCGAAGCATAAGCAATTACCTGACCATGCTGCATCAGAACACAACCCAATCCTTTCAGTGAAGCATCACTGAACACCTGGAAACCCTCCGTACCTGACGGAAGTGCCAACACTGGAGCTGAAGTCAAACACTCCTTCAATCTCTGAAAACTAGCTTCACACTCCGGTGTCCAAACAAAAGGTACTGACTTCTGAGTCAGTCTCGTCAGAGGAGTCGAAATCTGTGAAAATCCTTTCACAAACTTCCTATAATACCCGGCCATGCCCAAGAAACTACGTACCTCAAATACCGTAGTCGGCCTTGGCCAATCAGCAACAGCCTGAATCTTCTGGGGATCTACAAAAATGCCTTCTCCGCTAACCACGTGCCCCAAAAATGAAATGCTCTTCAGCCAGAATTCACACTTAGAGAACTTGGCATACAGCTGATGCCTCCTCAAAGTCTCCAACACAATCCTCAAATGTCTGGCATGCTCATCCTCAGATGCAGAATATACCAGAATATCGTCAATAAAGACGATCACAAACTGATCCAAATACTCCCTGAATACTCGGTTCATCAGATCCATAAAAATCGCAGGCGCATTGGTTACCCCAAAAGGCATAACCAAAAACTCGTAGTGCCCGTACCGAGTACTGAAAGCAGTCTTCACCACATCAGTTTCCTTCACCTTCACCTGATAGTATCCGGATCTCAAATCAATCTTCGAAAATACCGAAGATCCGGAAAGCTGATCAAACAAGTCGTCTATCCGAGGCAAAGGATACTTATTCTTGATCGTGACCTTGTTCAAATCTCTGTAATCAATACACATACGGAGTGTACCGTCCTTCTTCTTCACAAACAGAACAGGTGCTCCCCAGGGCGAAACACTAGGACGTACAAACCCTCTGTCAACCAACTCCTGAAGCTGAACTTTCAACTCAGAAAGTTCTTTCGGTGCCATCCTGTACGGAGCTTTCGATATCGGAGCGGTACCCGGAAAAACATCGATAGAGAACTCCACATCTCTATCCGGAGGTAAACCAACCAACTCCTCAGGAAAAACATCAGCAAACTCCCGTACCACAGGGATCTCAGAAACAGAACCAACCTCTAGGTTCAGATCCCGCACCGAAGCTAAAAATACCGGACATCCCTTCTTCCACATCCTGCTTACCTCCAACACAGAAACCAGACTGGAGAGAACACCTCGTAATCCCTGAAATACAACTCTCTCTCCAGCCACAAGCAAACTCACTTGCTTCTTCAGACAGTCAATCTGGGCTTCATACTGACTCAGCCAATCCATGCCCAGAATCACATCATACGAAGAAATCGGCAATCGAATCAAACTAGACTTCCACTTCTTGCCAGAAATCTCGATCTCACACAAACAAAACTGTCGAGCAATCAATGGGTTCCCAGCCGGTAAAATCACAGACAAAGAAACCGGTAAAACCATCGAATCCAAATGTAAAATCTCAAAACAATGCTCGGACAGAAAAGAATGACTCGCTCCAGAGTCAAACAAAACACGACAGGGTTGATCAGAAATGTAAATCGTACCTGTCACAACATCCGGAGCATCACGAGCCTCCTGCTGACTCAGACTGTAAACTCGTGGCTGAACTGGAACAGGAGCTGAAGCAACAGAACTACTCTGCTCCCTCTGAATCGTAGGTGGTCTCCGTGGTGCAGAACTAGAACCACCACCTCTACCAGCAAATCCCTCAGGGCGTGGAGGAATAGTCCTCGGTCTTCCTGCTGCTGAACCAACAGGTCTGACAAAGCCCTCAGATCGCTGCTCATATCCCATCTGTGGACATTCTGCAATCCTATGTCCCGGCTGACCACATCTGAAACAAAGACCAGCTATCCTGTAGCACTGGCCATGGTGTCGTCGTCCACAACTCTGGCACACAGGTGCCGTACTGACAGATCCAGAACTAGTCGTACTGGTAGCAGTACCAGACGATCCTCCGCTCTTCCTGGAATCTCCAGATCCAGATCCAGGAACAAATCTCCTCTTCCCAGAGGAACCACTGCCAGATGTCTCTCCTCCAAACCTCTTCCTACTCGTAGTCCACCGCTGCTGAGTAGCCGTCATGTCATTCTCAATCAGACGAGCTCGCTCCACAAGCTCAGAGAAATCAGTAATCCGGAACGGTATCAGAGGCTGCCTCAAAGTGTCTCGTAAGCCTCTCAGAAATCTGTAGCACCTCTCAGCAGACGTGCTAACCAGCTGCGGAGCGTACCTGGCTAATGCAGTAAACTCAGCCTCGTACTGCATCACCGTCTTGCTCCCCTGAACAAGCCTCAGAAAACTCTCCTGCATCTGCTGTCGTGCAGAAGGGGGAACAAACCAATCTCTGAATACCTCAGTGAACTCTTCCCAAGTAATCAAAGAGTTCAGTCTGCCTTGAAATCTGGCTGCTTGCTGGCCATCCCACCAGTGCTCAGCCTCTCCGTCCAACAGAAAAACAGCTAACGGAACTTTCCTGTCTGCAGGACACTGCATCCCGTCAAAAGTCTTCTCCAATCTCCTCAGCCACTCCTCGGCTGCTCTGGGCTCAACAGCGCCCTCAAACCTCGGAGGCTTCAACCTCAAAAATAACTGCAGGTGTCGATCAATGTCCTCAGATCTAACAGTCGAAGCTCTGCTCTGAGTCTCGCTCATCATCTGAGCAACAAGTGAAGCAAACTGTGAAAGCGTATCAGCACCGACCACTGGGGCTGTACTCCCCACTGGTGCTGCCTGATCGTCACTCTGACCGTCTGTCATGTCTGGGTCTGGCTGATCCATACAGAAAAATCCAGAAAATCCGGAAAACTATCACAAAACAACACAAAATAACACAATAAAAAGCCAAACGACCCAAAACTACCTCCCAGACAGACTCACTGATCACTTCCTAGAGCTCTGTTTTACAATCCAACCTGTTTCCAAAACCAGTGCTCTGATACCACAAAAGCTTGTCACGACCCGACCCGAGACGAGACGGATCCCGCCCGCGCCGGATCGCGACGGGGAATAGCTAACCAGGATCTGGCTTTGGATTAGGTTACTGAACTGATCTTCCAAATTCTTAACTCAACAGAAGCACACAGAACAACAGAGCTACTAAAAACATCAAATACAGCGGAACAAAACATCTATCTTTTCATTTCCTCAAAATAATCATCTACAGAACAGTACATGGCTTTCAACAGAAAGAAAGGCAGAACAGGAAAGCCATGACTGTACAAAAATCAAAAGTACAAAAGTACCTAATCTGATCAGACTCTGAAACCTAGTCCTGAACTTCCTTGCCCTTCCCAGAACTTGAAAACCACCAGAAAGCAAGGGTGAGCTCAACAGCTCAGCAAAGCAACAAACCACCAATCTAAATTCTCAGAAAACAAAACCAAACTTACCAGACAGAAATCAGATCAGAAGTCGGAACAGAATCGGAAATCAGAACTTATACGGACAGATAACAAAGCAGAAATAGAATCGTACAGATCAGATCACAGAATAAATCATATCAGAATCATATAGCAGATATCAGATATTTAATTAATAGCTAAGTGTGCCCCCGGCACCGGAATAATAGCTGAGTAATTAATAGCTAAGTGTGCTCACGGCACCAGAAATTCTCTGAGTAATTAATAGCTAAATGTGCTCACGGCACCAGAACAGATGTGCTTATAGCACCAAAACAGAATTCATCGGATCCGGAACAGAACAGATATCAGATTTCAGATTGAGCTCATTTCAGATTTCCCTGACACTTACTGAATCTCATAGGATCCAGGCCCCTTATAACTCCCTTTTTATAGCTTATACACATAGCATTTCAATTCAGAATAAATTCGGGCAAATCAGAAATTACCCAAAAATCGGGCAGCACAACGGCAGTATACGGAATTTACACAAAAATTCCTGCAAAGAAAATTTACCGAATTCGCACAGAATACAGATATCAACATTTCAGAACCTTTATTCTACTGCACAGATAAATTCCAATTTCACAGAAAAATCCGGTCGACTAAAAACACAGTCGAATCAAAAATACCCGGACGAAAATCTTCAGAAAATAACCAAAATGTGCACACTCGGCACGTCAACAATATACAGAAAGTTACGCGGTAAAAACTGAACCCGTTCAAAAGATACGGACGAAAATCGCTAACGGAAACAAAATCCGGACAGAAAATACCGCCAAACACGACGGTTCTGAAAATTGAGAAAGGCGGAATATGCCTTACCTCGAGCACAGCAACTTCCTCAACAGTCACTTCGATCGAAAACGGCTCCGCGTCGTCCGAAAATCCACTTTTCCACAAAAGTCCACGACTTTCTCTCTCCTCAGATATTTATTTTTATTTTTCTGATTTTTCTCTCTCTTCAAAACGACTGAAATCAGCTTTATAATACACATATCGGCCCGGCCGATCGCAGCATCGTCCCGGGACGATCCGACCAAAAGGATCGGCCTGGTCTCCCTTCAGGGCTATTGCATGGACGATATTTTCTACAGTGCCGATCGGCCTGGCCGATGTCTCCAATCGGCCTGGACGATGCATGCAGAAAATCACCTGGAGCAAAACTGGGCAAAATCTGGAACTGAATTCCACTGATCGTCCCAGGACGATCCCAGATCGTCCTGGACGATACTGGAGCAGATCTTGATATTACAGTAAGGGTTGTCTCTTGCCGTACCCCTTAATTTATAAGGTGCTTTTGCATCTTCAATTTTATTGGAAGCTGGAGGTGGTACCGGATTCATAGGAGGGGCGGGTGTCTGCCTGTGAATAGTATTAGTTTTAAATTGAATTGCTCTGTTCGAATCACTTACAGGTTCTGTGGCCCGCCGATTTTGACTACTCTTTCCATGCCTGGATTGCTGAATCTCCACTTTGAGCGCATAGTTGACAGCTTGCGACAGAGACCACACAGCATTGAGCTCCAGCTTGTCCTGTATTGACTCTTTCAGTCCCCCGATGTAACGGGCAACTAACTGGTTCTCCGACTCGTTAAGATTATTCCTGGCACTCAGTCTATAAAATTCTTCCGTGTAATCATTGATGGAACGGTTACCTTGCACGCAGTGCTGATATTGCATATACAGCATTTGCTCATAATCTGTCGGAAGGAAGTGCCCTCGTAGTAATTGCTTCATCCGGAACCAGCTACGTACTGCTCCTCTTCCATCTCGGCGTCGGGACTGCATCAACTGTAACCACCATGCGCTTGCTCCCCCCTTTAGCCTACACGCCACATATTTGACCTGTTTTTCGGGTTCAACCTCCATGTATTCGAAGAAGGTTTCTACTGCTCGCTCCCAATCCAAGTAGTCTTCTATGTGTAATTTGCCATCAAAAAATGGTATGTCCATTTTTACTCTGAACTCACCGTGATGTCTACCCAGCTCTCTCGGTCTCCGTCGACGGTGCATTGCTGTGTCTTCCTCTGAATCCGAAAGATCCAACGTCCTGAAATGTTCCAATCCTTCATCCGAATCAGATGCGATCGTCTCCGGCATATTCTGCTGGAGGTTTCGCCTTTCTCCACCTCTCCTCTGGATCGCCGGTATGGTTGCAGGCTGACCCAATCTCGGTTCGAGGTTCCGCTCAAGTAGAGCGCGAATGTCTCTCAGGTCGCGGCTCACTTCGTCCTCAAATCGACGGAATGCCGTCGTGAGTTCCTCCGAATGCTTCACCAGACCAGAGTGTTCCGCCCAAAGGCTTTCCAGGCTTTTTTCTTCCACGGCAGCCACCCGTTTGCTACCTTCCGCCATTGTGGCTCTGATACCAACCTGATGTAGGATCCTGCACAAATGGTTTCTAGCAACAAGAAAGAAAATCAATGGAACAGTGAACTGTTTGTATTAGCTTCAAAAAACTATCGGTTCCAGCTTCTTCTCTACTTAAGTAATTCTTACTCTACTCCAACTATACTAAAAACAAGACAAGCAAATGAAAAGGCATCTAAACACCAACGGCCTAAAGCAGCAAACAAAATGGAATATTCTAACTAACTGTCAGATTAGGATATGATGGTCCGCAGTCACACTTCCTTAAAGATGCTCCGCATCAAACTCTTTCTCTTTTCTCAGACCTAAAATAGAATTTATAATAAGTGTCCACCAAAATAGATCAGTAGATCACAGTATCACACACATCATTCTAAATTTTTAATAATTAATTTATTATGCATTTAATTAAATATAAAGACATTTCATAAGAGTTTTTATCTCAGTAAGCATAATAGTAAATGTAGATAATTAAAATAAAATTAATTGTGCACTAAAAGTAAATAAATAAGTACTATTTATATTAGAATAAAAAGTAATATATTTTGCTCATGTTACACCTCCCATCAAAAATATATATTAGAATTCACTCCCTTGTGACTCTATGTTCTATCATATTAGAAAAATAGATCCTCATGACTCCTAATGCTTAGCACCTATCATATATTAAAAAATTAAGCTCTATGACTCCCTATGCATTTAGCATAAACTTTCTCCAATATTAGAACTTCATATAATCTGACACATCAATATATAAGCATATATATCTCATTGCATTGTAGTAAAAGAAATATAAATGAAATAATTTTAGAAATTCACATAATGTTTTACCAATAGTTAACATATTTTACCGCTGAGCACAATTTAATAGTTTTAGAGTTTTACCAGATTATTAGTGATTATTCAGAATATTATTTTGAAATTTAAATTGTACTATAACATTATTTTCTGATGAAAAAAATATTTTTTAATCAAATAAAATAGTGCACTTTTCAAACTACTTGATGAAATTTTGTCACAATTATACCAAAACATATGTAATGAATGTTTCTATAACATACATAAAATTATATGGTGAAATTTTAGCGGTTTTAAAGTTATTTCCATTTTTACATTTTGAAATTATGAATGTAATGAGAAAAATTTCAAATTTTTGTATTTAAAAAAACTGAGGTAGGCGGAACGTAATATATATCGATCTACATAACTTTAAAAAATGGGCTGATAATAGAAAATATACTGGAGTCGCCCAGATTATAGCCTTATCTCACTAAAAATCCTCAAATCTCTCTCTGTAGCTAGCTACTTTATGGGGAGAAAATAGCTTGATTTTAAAATATATTGATGGAAATAGACATTTTTATAAAATTTAAACTCGTTACCAGGACGCTCGACCCTACAGCACCGCAACGCTCCCTACTGGAGGGCACGATGTCACTACATTATAACTTTGAATTATTTTGACAAAAAGACAGAGAGCTCAATGTCGCTGTATCGCTAATCCTCGTACCATGGCGTCTCAAGGAAAAAGTTTCAAATTTTTTAATCATGCACATAAACCTATGGGATCCGCTTTAGACCACTTGCATGCATACAAAAGACTCACAAACATATGCAAGGGGTATTCAACACAAAAGTTCGGTAGAGTACCTTTACTAGAACGGGTCAAAACATGTGTAATTGTACCCTAATTTGGTAGGTGTTACACATAGTATATAGAATCTGTCCACTTTTTGTATGATTTGAGGCGTGGGATCTTAAATTTCTCTAGGAGAGTTACTTCAACGATCTCTTTAGAGAACACATTTCTCTTCTCAGCCCATTAAAATGATGTTGATTATTCATCTTTGTCTGAATAGAATGTAGCAAATTTTTGTTTGGTGGGTTCCTTTGGACAATGTAGTTGATGATCCCTAAAGCACATTAGATTGGGAGGGTGATGGGGGTTTCCTTTAGGTCCCCTTGAATCAATTTCACAAGTCTCTCCTCCATATTGGTTGAATATCCTAGAATAAGCTCTCTCTTTTCTCAATATGCTTGGTTTCTAACTTGTTGCATCATTCCATGCTCACTACACTTTTCAAGATGCCTACTTGCATGACCTTTTGAGAGAGAGAGAGAGAGAGAGAGAGAGAGAGAGAGAGAGAGGAATGGTTTGGTTATTCCTTTTGTTGAAGGCGCATAAGGCGCCCTTATTGTTCTATTCTTGAACTCAATCTATATAGTATGGATTAGACATTACAAGCTAAATCTTTAATGATTCCTTACATTTTAGGAAGCATATGCAGCCCATTTGCAGCATACTTTGAATTTATGACATGAAATTTGGCTTGATCAGTCACTCGTAGTCTAGGCTCTTGTGGAGTTGTGGTACCATCTTTTTAAGTGGGAGTAGTCGCCTTATCAATTTGGAGGAAATTACAAGTTTAATGGTTGTTGATGTGGTATGACAGAATTTTGAAAAAAAAGCCTTTGGAATGGACATATACTTAATTGGTTCCTTAGCAAGATGGTGCAATGAGCAAGCTCATACCCATCTCCTGATTGGTGAGTCAAAAGAGTTCATGACTTGTTTGCCATATAGACTATTTTTTCATATCACAATTTCTTGGATATGAGCGTCTTCCCTCAGATTGGACCCATATGTAAGATATGATTATATGTTTCTAAATTTAATTTTTTTCTAAAATATTGAGTGTCAAATCATAAAATATAGCTTGGGTTTATAATAATAATGAAAAAATAATATCCTTTAAGCAATTAATACACAATAAAATATTGTACGGAGCTTATTAGCCTACCCCAACAAAAAATTTCAAAGATAGTCGATGTTGTTTTAAGTAGAAATTTAACTTGCTGATCAGATTGTGTATATATATGAAAGCTAGTAGGCACCTTATTGGTATACTAGTAACTAGAAAAGTCTAATGAATTGTCTGTTAGAGAGCTCTTGTTCATACCCCTCTGCTAAAATTGAGACATTTTAGTCTATTTGGGTTCAATCGATTATAGAGTAATTGAATTAATTATGTTTGGTTCTAAAAGCTCGAAAATTAAAGTCATTTTAGTTGTGTGCTTGAATATTTATGACGATAGAATTATAATTTTGCCTGGTGTTGCACAAAGATTCAGGCATACACATATTAAAGAAGTTTACAATAAACATTGGAGTTTTTATGTGAAAATCCCATGAAGGCAAAAAAGATCAAGAAATCGGACCCACTTGTAATAGTCAACTGCGTATACAAATATTACATCAGCCTTCTGTTCTCTTAAATTGAAAGGACAAGATTACAGAGTAGGGCATAATGGTTTCTGAATCTATGAATTTAGTGAAAAGTATTAGAGAAATACTGAATGATGATGACACTGGTTAAAATAATGTCGTCAATAGGTAAATGGTGGCGTTGTTGAAAAATGGTTGCAATCATAAAAGGTTCATTAGGCGACAACAATTAGACAATAGTAATCATACTATGGTAGATTGCAGATGACGATTGGATGATGACAATCAGGTGACGACGATTAGACATCAGAAAGAGCTAGTGGTGATTGTCGGTGTTTATCGTTAGTCTTAGATAGAACTTTCGAATTCATGACATTCCTAACTCCCTTCAACTTCATGCCCATTTCATGTGAAGAAAATATATCTATTTATAATTTTTTTGAGTGCTATTTTTATAATTTTTGCTAAAATCTCAAATATTCAATTAAATAATTTGCATTTGGACTATGATTAGACCATTTTTAATATCATTAGGCTTATCTCATCAAAATATTCATTTCAAATATAAATTTTTTGAATCAAGTTTGGATGATTCTTAAATTAATTCTAAAAAATTTCAATTCAAATATTGTGTCTAGATTCATATGTAATGATGAGATGGATTGTTTTACAAGTATCAATAATGGATGAATTAGAATTAAAACTATTTTATAAATTAAATGGTGATTAAAATTAGTTTTTTATCATCTCATAATAAATTATTTTTTTTTCAAATTTGACCACAACCATCATAGCACCGTAGGTTTAGTTTGAGACAATTTTTTTTCTGTTTTCTAAAATATTTTTTTAGCATAAAAATTTTTCAAACTTGAAATTTTTGTATTAAAAAAATATTTTAGAAAGCAATAAAGAAGGTTTACAAATGAAGCCTAATCTAATGCCACATTGCTCAACAAATTAATATTTAATTAGTAGATTAAAATGTATAATATAAATTTTAAAATAATATAATTTGATTATTTACATAAAGCAGAATCAATAGTTAAAGAAAACAGATTAAAATAATGATTAATAATCGAATTAAAATCTAACAACCGACTCAAATAATAAGTAAGATTTATTTGAATTTATTTACCAATAAGCATTCTTATTTAAATTTAGATTGGACTTGTTCGGTTCAACGTGGGCTCTTGATGAACGGACCGCCTCTCAGGACTCTTCGATTTCACACCGGGTGACGACTGAGAAGGGATCAATTTTCCTCGTCTTGGGGTCCCTGCGTCGAGGCCGAGCGGGTGGGATCGCCGGTTATTTGCACGGGAATCAGAGTAGGAGATACAGAGATCATGGAGGATCTCGGAATAGAAGCTAAGGACGCCGCTGTCCGCGAGGTCGCGAAGTTGCTCCCGCTTCCTGAGTTGCTCGCTTCTATAGTCTCCATCAAAGCCGACTACAGTTCTAGGCAACAGGTTTGGTCTCCTTTCTTATAGGCCCCGTGCTTAGGTAAGAGAGTATTACTTAAATTACTTAAACTTAAGGTTCGATAAGGAAAGTAAGGGAAATGAATGAATATTCAAATGATTAGTGGATTGATAAGGATCGTTATCCATTTTGCAATTCGTTCTACTCAAATTATCAGCGTCCAGACAATGCCTTAAAAAAATTTATCCATATATATATCTTCACTTTGTTACCCAAATGAAGCAGAATTCCCTTAAGTTAGAATTGGTGAATTCTTGTACCTTGATCTCAGGTTTATGTTTAGAACTTTTAGAGGAGAGATGCTGCGGACGAAACGAGGGGAGTGGAATTGGTATGTGGATAGGAATCTCATCAGTATAGAATAATTTGAGTTTCCGTTATAATCACGGAGCAAACCACACACACCCAAAAAAAAGTGTTGCCATCGCATTTCATATGGAGTCATCTTGTTTAACATTTAATAGCTCTGTTTTCTGTCTTGTGGAGGATTTGGAGGTAAAAATGTTTGGATGGTTGCGCTGACACATGGCCGTGCATGTAGTTTACCCATTTGGAACTAGTTCGATATAAATTCTGTGTGTGAAATGGCATTCTTCTTCATAATGCGTGTGAAACAACACTCTTTTCCAAGTATTTGATTGTTCTTGGTCATAGTTAGTAATCTAGTCAAGCTAAGAATTCATAAATTCTTTCTACTTCTACAAAACATTGTACCATTACATCATTAACATTGCATATTATTTTTGATATATTGGTACTAATTGAGTTTGTGCCATATAGTTGTATTTTGTTAGAGTATTTGGTAAACGAAGTTGTAGCTTGATTAGTGCTGTGAATTTTTATCTTAATGTCATAGACTAAGTCGTCATCAATAATCTTGGAATACATTTGCATCACTACTTCTCATATATCTTTGGCTGTCATTAGGAACAAGTGGGTCTTGGTTACTTCCCTCACTGTTCTCTTGTTTTCTTTTTCTCAGGCAAATGACGCACAACTTAGCACAATGGTTGCTGAACAAGTAAGTTCAACTTTTGTTTCTCTCTAAATTTTCTTTTGTTTTCTTGTCACTTATAAATGCTTTATGACTGATGAATAACTTTCTTTTCTTCTTTACAATGACATACAATTGTATTAGTGATGCCGGTTGCTGTCTCCTTTTATTTCTTTAGATCTGATTCACAGTGAAGCGTTTGATATATAAAAAACTTTTTCTGCAGGTTGAGCAAGCTCATGCTGGTATCGATGCTCTTGCTTTATCCCAAAAGACGATAAACCAGCTACGAGAAAACTTTTTGGGCATCGATAAGTATGATTTCAGTAGATTGTTATTTGGCTTTCGCTGTGCTTATGTTATCAAGAAATGGTGTTTTTTCCGTTTCTCATTTTTCTAGCCTGTCTGCTTATACTTTCTTTGAATCTGGGCATAATTTTTTCACAGGTTGTGCCAGGAATGTCAAACACTAATTGAAAACCACGATAAGATAAAGCTTCTTAGCAATGCAAGAAACAATTTGAATACCACGCTAAAGGTTGCTGCATGTTGGCTTGTTTCATCATTCTAAATCAGTGTCTCCACATTTGTGATGCATGTTCTTGCTGCTTAGCATACTATTTATTTCATTATATTCTCAACATTTGACACTTGCTGTTCTGGAAAAAAATAAACTTTAGAAATTATGGACATCGTTGGCCCTTGTTCCTACGGCTATGCATTCTTCCAGTATTTTATCATGTTATACGCAGAGTTTTCATGACTTTTTATTCTGTGATTATTGTGCTGATAACTTGATTCTTCTAGGATGTGGGCGGAATGATGTCAATTTCTGTTGAAGCTGCTGCTGCTCGTGATTCCCTGCATGATGATAGAGAGCTTATTCACACATATGAAGTATAACTTTTTTCTTTCATAGTATTATGATAAAACCTTAGAATTAGTTTACACGCCCATTCTTTATTTTTTAAAAGTTGTTTTTTATGTCTGTGTATTATAAATATGGTATTGTTTTTTTATGATGAATTAGAGGCTAACAGCACTTGATGGTAAGAGGCGGTTTGCATTAGCAGCCGCAGGATCTCACAAGGAAGAGGTTGGCAGGCTAAGGTCAGAGTATTCCATCATTACAAGTCACACTCATTGAAATTCACCCTTTGACATGCAAATCTGGAAATCTACGATTACTTAATCATTGGTAATCACCAAGAGTTCTGTAGATTGTATAGCTTACTAGTTTTATTGGCTTAAAAATTTTGATTAAAGCTTTACAATTGCCAAGAAGCACAATGAAGCACTAGCTACTGAGCTATCCGAAGTTTGCTAACTCCCTCTGTCAGTGGTCAAATGATAGGTTCAATGATAGCTCATGTTTAAGCTTGGAGACTTGGTTTTGTCTGATTATTTTAGCTGCAAATTTTGTAGATAAAAAATTCTGATATGAAGTCACTTGAAACATTATCTTCTTTGTAATATATTATTTTCTAATGCTTAACATATTGGTTATTTTAACATTTTATACAGAGAATACTTTGAAGATGTTGATCAAACATGGGAGACTTTTGAGAAGACACTATGGGGGCACATTTCAAACTTCTATAGGCTTGGGAAGGAGAGGTAACGCGATCATACTGATTTGTATTGTAGTTAAGTTCTTGAAACCTTTTTTTTTAATTACCTATTCTCATCCTATTTTTGTCGCCATTATTTCAAATAATTGTAATATTTGCTGATGGATACTCCATGAACTTAGGTTGGTCTATTCGGTTCAATCATACTGAAATTTCAATGTTGGTTTTTGTTGGAAAGTTTTGTTTAGATACATTTTAATGCAAGGGCTTTTTTCTTTGGGTTTAAAAGTGATGTATCATATCAATTGTAACAAAATAATGAATTCTAATGATCCAATTAGAAGAGCCCAAGAATGTGCTAAAGCAAGATCCCAATATAGGTTCATTACAAGAACTTACGAAGAAATAATCAAGTTAGAGTTTTAATATTTAAAATTTAAATTTTGTATATAGAAGGTTTGACTTTTCGTAGGGAACATGTATGGATTGGCCATTTAATAGAGATAAGATAAATTAATGAATGTGGTTGACACTTTCATCCATTAATGACCACTTACTCTCTTTCCCTCCTAAAATTTTCTCTAATTTTTGAATTATGATAATAATTGTAACTGTATAAATAGTGCTGGTATGCATGGGCGGATCCACGTAGGTATGAGGGTGGGCAATTGCCCACCCTAAAACCAGAGAAATAACAAAGAGGAGAGCTCATTTTGGACTTTTGCCCACCCTAAAATTAATTTTTTTGCCCTAATCCAACACATTGCCCAACTCGAAGCCCATACTGACGTGATCTCCCTCTCCTTCATTCTCCACAACGGGGTCCTCGACCGGTTTCCTGTTCCCGGCGACCTCGCCGCCTTGCAAAGGACCCTACCTGGTCTCCGTCTCCGGCCTGATCCCGTCACTTCCTCTATGTTTCTCTGTTATATATGTATTATAATATATAATATCATATATATATTATAATATAATATCAGTTATATATATATATATTAATAATAATAATAATAATAATTATTATTATTATTATATTATATTATATATATAACAAAATGAAATAAAAAAAAAGAAAGAAAGAAAGAAGAGTGGTGAGAGGATTTCAACAGGTATGAAGACTTGAAGGAAGTCCTGGGGTTGATTCGGTCTCCTGAAGCCCTTGGCCGTCAAGTTCTACCGTCATCATCACACAAACACTTAAAAATAAATAGACCGATGACGCAGAGAGTCCGAAATCACACAATCTAAAAATGGAATTTTTCGGAGCCCACAACATGCTTATAGTCAAATCTAGCGGCTTGACGAGACGAATCTAACGAGCCCAAGATTGTCGAATTCTGAGAACACTGGCAATCACAGTCGCGAGGGTTTCAAACTCGAAGCTACTCCCAGTTCCTGATCTCTTCCTTTGTTTCGATATTGGCTTTCCAGCGGCTCCCTCGATCTCTATTTTTTAATAGCAAAGTTATGTAGAAATGATTTTTTTTTTGAATAGTAAAGTTCTGAAGCAAGAAAGTTAGCAAACAAATCTTGTAAAAAACCTTTGCAATATAGTTAAATTTTTTTCTCTAATATCCAAAAATAAGTTTCCTCACATCAAGTATAATAAGGGGCAACAAGCATAGTCAATCTAAGACAACTGAGGAAGAACACTTATTTCCACAAGACCAATCTTTATAATGAATTTGTTTTCTTACAAAAAAAATAGAACATCTAAAAACTCAAATATGGGGTTTTTTTTTTGAATTTATATTATTATTATTATTATTATTATTGTTTGATTAATTAAAATTTTGCCCACCCTGAAAAAAGAAGCTGGATCCGCCACTGCTGGTATGTAATGATAAATTTCAGCTTTTGAATGATAAGGAAATTTTGTTGGAAGTTATTTTCTTTTATTTAGGACTTGGTGGTCTACTCAAACACAATTTTGGTGGTATTTATTAGTTATCTTTTATTCTTTACTTTCTTTAAATTAAATTTTAAATCTCTTTAACATCTTCCTTTACGCTCTATCCATCTTGCAAGACGAGCTATCCATTATTGAAGACTTAAAAAAAGTCAACCCAACCTTCTTTACAACTCTTGCACCTAGTCTTGTTCTCTATATCACTACAAGTCATTTAACCTCAGCAAACTCCACCACTTATTCCATATTTTATGTTTACATCCTAATCTTATTCTCCACCATAATCTTTTGTCATTTATCCCATTCATAAACTATTCCATAAAGTGAACTTGCAAATCAGTTTTAATCAGCTCAAACAAGATTAGTCTTAACATTCTTTTGACCATCCCCTCAAACTTCTTATCTTTCCACCAAAACTCGAGATCACTTTTTAAAATAATAAAGTATATATGCATAAGCATTTTCATTAAATAATCTCACCAAAAGACATCCCATATTCAGCATATTTGATATCAGAGTAGAGCCTGGAAGGATAGATTTGGTTTGAATTTTTTCTAAACAAAAGGAACTTTTTTGTTTTTGAATTCTTTTCAAACTTGTGAGTTATTTGATAACTTTTGAGGTAAATTAATTTCTTTTTATGATAGTCTAAATTTTATTATATTAGTATGAAAATGAAGTATATTGCTTGCAAGCCTATGGTGGTAGTATAATTTTCCAGTAAGTGAGCTCTACCAAATAGCTTAAGACATTACTCCATCTTGTGAACTCACCTTGAAGTTTCTTAGCTTGAAATTTCACTTTGATTATACATGTATATTATCTTTTTCCAACACACACACTCTCTCTCTTCTCTCTCTCTCTCTCTCTCTCTCTCTCTCTCTCTCTCTCTCTCTCTCTTTAAAATATCCCAAATCAGTTTCTCATGACCAAATTGTAAATTTGATCAGGATAGTTGACTTAGAGCTTAAGATCCATGAATATGATTTAAAGTCTCAAGAAATTTAAGAAAATAATGAGAACCAAATGCAGGAACTTAGAGAATAAATGTAAGCTCTCATGACTTATCTACAGAATAATTCCAACTTCACCCAATGTAATAGAAAAAGAAGATTCATATCCAAACTCCAAGAAAAATCAAATACTTACGAGACCACCAATTATAAAATAGAGTAAGAGAAGAGAATCATTTTATGAATATTGAATACTTTAGTGATTCATTTTGAAGATTTAAAGTTGAAGTAACAACTTATGATAGCATACATGACCCAAATAAATTTTTAGATTGGTTAGTTCAAATTGATGAATTCTCTGACTGGTATAAAATTGATGGCAATCAAAGAATTTTTTTGCTAAAATGAAGTTGATAGGATATGCTAAGAAATGAAACTATGAAGAACCATTCTCACTTGGATAAAAATGAAGAAAATGTTAAGAGAAAAAGTATTTTTCTATGCACAATGATAAGAAACTGCATGGCCAACTACTTTAAGATAGGGTAGCGTTTCTATAACTAAATATTTAAACACATTTGAACACTTACTATCTAGAATTGATTGGGCTGACAATGATTGACAATTGGCCAATTAATTTGTCATTAGACTTAGGATTGATATTAGAAATGAGGTTGAATTTTTTTGACCCTCAAATCTTAGTGAAAGCTTTTGGTTGTCTTATTACTTGAACACAAAAAAATCCTCTTCCATCTCTAAAACTAAGAATCAAATTCCTTTCATCTCTAAAACTAAGAATCAAATACCTTCCATTTCATCCCTTCCTTTCATCTCTAAAACCTTCTATTTCTCAAGACCCAAGCTTGTGTTATTTTAGTCTCAAGACATGCATCTCTCTCTAGACCATAAACGTGTGTGAAGTTTCAATGGTCTGAGAGGGAAGTTATTTTCTTCAGTTTTTTTTTTAATTTCCATGCAAAAATGATCTATCTACATGTGATGGTTGATTGGTTTCTTTCTCTTATTATTTTTGAAAGCATATATATATATATATTTTTTAACATCAAGAAGAGCAGAACAAATTTTTTATCTGCAAGTGAAAGTTTATACATCTTAACATTTTGGCATTATTTGACGGAAATGAAGCACAGTTGTTAAATAACTGCGATATTATAATTTGAAAAGGTTGAAGTATGAAATAAGTTTGGTGGTTTTATGATCCGGAAGTTGGGTATTTTTGGAGTGAAATTTTAATAAGAATGCTAGTGTTTCTGAATATGCACACTGGAGAACATGAGTATTTACATCTCGCAAGCAAAGATATTTAAAATACAAAATACAAAGAGAAAAAAACTATTTGGAAAATTAACAGAACCAAGTTAAAAGGGGAAAAATTGAATATTAACTTTTAAACATAAGACAGATTTTTTGCGAGTTGTTCTATAAAGTTAAAATTGGTATAAAATGATTACTTCCTTTGACTGATGCCCTGGCTATATTGTCTAGGGTGTGATTGGTAGCATATGTTGTTATCAAGTGATTTGATAATATTTATTGGTTGTATGAATGTAGCTACATGGAATGCATGCTTTCAAGTTCGATTACTAATCAAAGGCCTGACACATAATTGAGTCATACTTTCTTTTGGTTTTATTCAGCAATTATGATAACCCGTTTTCACTAAATCTGTTTTTTTCCGTTTGTATACTTGTTTGCCCAGCTGATTCTGCAAATTTCTTTACTTTTCTCTAGAAAATAATCTTATTCACTATTGAACTTTAACTGCTGCAGCCCACAGACACTTGTTCGAGCTCTGAGGTATGTCCCATACTCCCGTTACTCAATTGTTTGCTACCTCCTGTTGAAATATTTTTATTTCTGATGTTGCTAATTGGTCCGTTTCTCTGGTTATTGAGTTCTGTTTTACTTTTGTAACTTTTAATAGGCTTGCAATCCAAAACATGGGACTGTATCTTTACAATCTGTCATATCTTATGTTCAATGATTTACAGCTGCTGAACATGAAATAATTAATATTGGTATTACCTGTGATTGCCTGCTGGATAATTCCTTACAATCTATCACTCCCATGGATAGAACTCATTCTATAGACAATCAGTTTGAAGAAATCTGTTAACATGACACCTTCAAGAAATTTTGCTCATCAAATCAAAGCAGGTGTAATGCTTGTGACATTATCAATGGCATGGCCTATGAAAAGCCCAAAATAGTTCCCCGGCTATTTCTAAGTGGTCAATTTAGTCCCAAATATCATTTTTGATGCAGAACGATGGAGGGGGTCATGTGAATTTTAAAATTTCCTAATTTATTGGAGAAGGGAGGGATGGGGGCCGGCCAAAGAGAGAGGGGAGAGGGAGAATTGTTCACATTCGATGTATGTGTCCACATACATTGAATAGGAGGAATTAAATTCAAATTCAATCATTTAATTCAGATTTACACTAATTGAGGGGAATTTCCTAAAATAGGTGTAAGATATTTAGGAAAGATTTTAAAATTCAATTCATTTGAATTTGAATTACGAAATCTTTCCAAATAAGATAGGACTAAATTAGGAAGATGATAATGGGGTAATTAAATGATTCTTTAATTATAATCTTAATTTAGGAAAGAGATTAAATACCTTTCAAAATTTAAAATTCAAAATTAAGAGATAGGATTTTGGAGGGAAATAGGGTTAGGTAGGTACGACACCTTGGAATGGGAGTTAATTGGGGAGCAATAAGGGTAAGGAAATTAATTGAATGGAGGGAGAAAGAGGGAAGGATAAATAGGTAGTAAATTATTCTCCTAATTGAATTCCTTACCAAGGAAGGAAATAATTAAAATAGGGGAGAAAGAAGGGCCGGCCTAATGAGAAGGGAAAAGAAAAGGTGTCCACATACAATGTATGTAGACCCATGCATTAATGGGAGATTGGAGAGTTAAATCTAAAATAATTTTAGATTTAATATGATTGAAGGATTTCCTAAAATAGATGTAGGTTATTTAGGAAACAATTTAAAATTCAAATTCATTTGAATTTGTTTGAATTTGAATTCGGAAATTATCCAAATAAGATAGGAACTAATTTAGGAAAGTAATGATGGTGAAATGAATTGGAATCAAGGGAACTTGGAGGGTGGGCCGTCGGTGGGGTCTAGGGGAAACATTACTGATAATGGGGGGTTTTGAGGAGAGTGTAGCCGGCGATTTGGGTGGGGGAAAACGCTTGGCCGGTGGGTTGTGGTGGAGTGGTCGACGGTTGGAGGTGGGGGAAAGAAAGGGTGGTGGTGTTTGGCTTAGAAAGTGGGAGGAGGAGGGAAGAGGGAAGCTTGGCCGGAGGGTGTGGAGGGGGTAAGGCCGGCGGTCAAGGGAGAAGGAGAAAATGAGTTAAGGGAAAGAAAGATAAAACCGTGAGCTTGGACATTTCCTGCGGCTGACAGGTGATGCGTTGTCATTCACCAAGGGACTTCAGCCTTGAACCCGGACCCATCCTGCGGCTGGTGGAAACTACAATTCCCTCCCATAGGGATCTCACCTAAGTCCTCCCAAGGAACAAAAGTGCAAAACAAAATTTTTTTATTAAAACTCCATCCTTCCATTACACTAGTAAGGGTCTCTATATATAAGCCTCATAAATAAAAGAAATTAAAATAAGACGATCATGCCTCTATGGCTTACATAAAATTAGACCCTTAAGTAAGGGTAAAAATAGAAAATGCATTATTAAAATAAAAATTACAAATAAAAATTTAAGATGGCGTAGGACGATCACGGCCGTCGATCTTCAGCTCCTCCTCGGATAGGCATGGACGGTTGGATGTTCGCATCAATGTTTCTCCGATTGGTTATACAAAATTGATCTCAAATGATGCCTCAAGTAGCAATACATTGAAATTCGAATATAAAATGAATCCCAATTTAGTCCCTCAATTATGTAGAATTGATTCCAAACTAGCATGTGAGGGAATAGTTCGGCTTAATTCTGTTTCGTTGAGAGACTAAATAGGAGAAATATGATACCCTTTGATTAAATTAGCCACATATGAATAGTCAAGAGACTGTTTTGGGCTTTTTCCCTTTTGCTAATTATTCAAGATAAATGTGAAATGATAAGACACTGCCGTTCTGTCAAATTCACATTAAGTTTCCTCATACTGGAGCTTGTTTACCCTTATCAAGGGAGATGTTTATATATTCATGTTTTACTAATAACAAATGAAAAAAAAATTCCACCTGATTCATCACTGCCATTTTAGATTCAAGAATGATGATGAGCTTGTCAAATTGATTTTTGGATTGTCCATGACCGAACTATGCAAGGTACCAACCAGAATAATAGTGGCAACATAATTTTCTTGGGTTATGTTATAGCTGTGGTTTTATTAACCTGAATGTTGTATTCCTTTGAATCGTCTTGGTGAAATGGAAATGCTCTCTGATCGAAGGGGCTTGGCATGTCCAAGCTAGCATGCTAGCATAAATCAGCTGGATAGTTCCTTTAGTGGGTTCTATGGTCGAAAAAATTGCCTTGTATGTCGCAGAATGTCATTTTTTGTTGGATGCCGCACTGGGGGATCTTGACTCCCCCCATATAATATGACGTATTACTGACACTCTTGCTAGCAGATAGCTAGCATAGGAACAATGTGGAATAAAATCATTTCTGCATCCTAGACTTTCTAAAGAATCTCAATGTTAACGTTGATGATAAAACTAAGTGCTACTTGACACAAAAGGAATCATGCGAAATCCAGTTTGAGTGAGCTTATGTTGATGGCCTGTTTTACTTTCTCCAATGTTGCAACTATCTCCTCAATCCCCACCTCCCCTCCCCGCTGATTGACGCAAGTACAAATAAGGCCCCATCTGTTTGAAATTGAGATTGTAGACATACTAGATACTGTTGCAGGTATTTTTTTTGGGAAGTATTATCTAGATTATTTGGGGGAGCATGGGCATGCTTTGACTGTCTATAAGCTTTAGTCGCTGCTTGTCACCTTTTTTATTGCATCATTTAATTATCATTTTAAAATATTTGGACATTTACAGGGTGATAGAAATGCAAGAAATCCTTGATCAGCAACTGGCTGAGGAGGCAGCTGAGGCTGAGGGTGGAGGTGCCATGGCATCGATTACGAATTCTCGAAGAGCTGCAAAGTATGTATTTACTTTCTCTCACATCATACAGTTTGTGTCAAATGGTTAAGGTCTATAAGTTATACATCCCATTTTTTGTTTGAATTAATTTAAGTCCTCTGCAAATTGCTTTTAATAACATCGAACTCTGATTTATCCAATTTTAGGTCTATTATCCTTGGGAAAAGCAGTTCTTGAAAATTAATCTTTGTGCGGACAATCCTTGAATTTTCCAATGACAATGGTAGCTAATTTGTATCTTCTCAATTTAGGATTCAATATTATGTGTTGGTTGGTAAGTGTAGACTACCCTGGTAGTGGTGCATTATCATTAGAATAAAATTCTGCGACATTGATAAAGATAATTAGGGCTTTTATGTACTCTTTGTAAATCATAATGTGTTACAATGCACAATCCATTCCTGTTCTCTCTTTTTATTGATAAATTTAGGTCCTCGTACATGCTTGACTATATTTCCTCAGCTATGCCATTTTTAAAAGGTTATTCATAGTTTAACTATGATACTGCCACACCATGCTTGTTTGATTATTTATCTATGACTTTCATTTTGGTTTCTCATTAATCATTCGCTACGCCATAAAAATATTTGTGAAAAATAGAGCTTAGATCTGATCTAATATTCAACAAAATATATGCAAAACTAGAATTCATAAAACTGAACCCAAATAGTCAGGTTAAGTCTATTTATGAAATGTTGATGGTGCTTAGCTAAATAAACTGTATAAAAGGCGATAAGTCTACGTTTTCCACTAACAAGTTCACAATTGATTTTTAACTTTTGAAATTTGGTTTTAGTACAACCTCTCTCCCTCCCTCTCTCTGTGGCATGCACATGCATGCTCCCTACCTCGCTCTCTCCCTCTCTCACACTCGTTCCATCCCACGAGCTCTATTTCCTTACAGATATCCAACTATTTTTCCTGTGCTAGGACACCTTTTATGTTTGATTCGTCATATTTCATCCACTGTGAAACTGTTAAATATGCTCATCCTATATCTTTGTGCATTTATCTATCACATTGTAATTGCTATTGGCATGTTACATTTCTAGTTTTGTCGTTTAAATCTTAAAATGTAGTTAAATCTCCACTTAAAGTTTTGTTTCATGGGCCATGGGACCTGTCAATGCAAACTCAAAGTTCATACTGAGCAAAAACACATGCGGACATGAGTGCGTTGACAGTTCGAGCATTGTTTTTCTGTTCTATATGATATTTTATTAGTTTTTTTAGTAGTATAGTATTTTTCTCATGATGCCTATGACCATCCTTATAAATAGGGGGTTATTTTTGCTAATTATCTAAGCTATTCTTCTGTTTGATTCGGTTCTTTATGCTGGCTTGATTGGCTTTCGTCTTCTAAGGCAGCTTTGCTCGGTTTTATATATAGGGCCAAATTGTTATTTGATTTCTTAAACTGCCTGGCCTTGACTTTACCTTGCTACATTGGTTCTTTAAACACTTAGTGTCATGTGGCTATTTGTGTGCTTTATTGTTAGCGGTTGCCTTGTTTGAAATTTGTGGTTATGTTGTCCTTGTATGTTCTACGGTTTTGTACCTTGCATGACTTGTAGAATTAACAATTCTTTTCAAACATGTACTATATCTATGGGTTGTTATGACATTGTTTGTTGGTTGCAATTTGCTTCAAATGATTTCAGCGATTTTCATGATATGATTACTGATTCTTTCTTTATTTTTTGTTATTGTTGGTGTCTTAAGATTATAAATAGGGATGCTAGAGGCATGTAGAAAAACAAGTTCCAATAATACTTTGTTTGAGTTAATTTTGCTTCCTCTATGTGTTTGAGTGTGGATGTAATTCTTTCTAATATGGTATGATAAATGGCTAAATTTTTTTGAAAAAGTTATCTCCGTGTACCTGTATTAGGATTGTATTGCTAGTTTGGTAATTTTATTTATTGCTCTTTTCTTAATTTATATATTTATTTATTTGTCTACTTACATTAGCATATTTGGTTAAGTTTCATACAAGCTAGATTTTATGATTGCAACGTGATTTTTTTGTCCTAAATTTCTATTTGGAAACCATTAAATTATCATTTATATAAATGTTGGTTTTTTTGGTTTTTATCAAAAGATGTAAATATTAGTTTAAATTGATGGTTTGTGAACTATTAATTTTGATTTTATGTGTACATTTTAGGGCATTATATCATATTATTGCATTAGCAAACATTAAACCCTTAAATGTCTTGCATCAAATTTAGTATTAGAGCTTAAGATTATATAATCATATCTCAGCAAGTAGGGCATAATAACTAGATCAATCAAAAAAATACTAGCAAGATGTAATTTAAATGAAATTGTGTGAGTTAAGGGTCTAGAAAACTACAGTACAACTATCTTTGTTTTTGTATTATATTCCTATATTTAATAGAAGTTATAATCACAAAGAATTTTCAAATTCAATCGATGACTTGGAATATTAGTTTGAGTGTTATAGTATATATGATTTCCAAAGAGTTGAATTTGCTAAAACAAAAATTGTAGGACATGCTCAAATTTTGATGAAATATTGTGATAGGTACCACTTGAGTATTTCAAGTGATTCCTATCGGATCTAAGCCAAATCGCAACTATTCCGTTGTTTTCTATGAGAAAACAGCCACCAAACACAAAAACAGTGGAAAAATCTGAGAGAAATCGTAGGAAAAATAGGAAAAACAATAGCAAACGATTGAATTTCACTAGTCGATGCAAAAGACAAGAAAGATACAAGTTTCCTTCGATTCGAGAGGAAGGAATAACTCTCCAAATCTCTAGCCGTAGCCTAGAGCCCAAAAGAAAAACCTAGATCTCCCAAATCACATTCAAAATCAACATGAAAACTCAAACCTAGGTTAACTCCCTCTTAATACAATCTAATTCAAAACAAAAGCAAAAGGACATCCCTACCCTTCATTCTCCCTCCAAAAATACTTAAACTTTGTTTGAATTGCAAGTGGACCCCACCCCCAAGCCTCCTGCCTCTTCCGCCGGCTCCCTGTTCCGCTTCCGCCTGGAGAAGACCCGGACCGGCTGGGCCGGTCCAGGTTGGACCGGCCTAACATTACCCCCCTCTCAAAGTACCACCTTGTCCTCAAGGTGGAAAGCAGGAAACTGCTCTGCAATCCTCTCCTGTGACTCCCAGGTGGCCTCATAGTCTGGGAGGCCGTTCCACCTAATCTTCACTTCCTTTTCCCCCTTCTCATTGATGCGCACTCCTTCTACCGCTAGAGGCTCCAATGTCACTTCCATGTCCTCCCTCAATGTGCTGGGCAGCTCTGGGCTTACTGCATGCTCCCCCACCACTCTCCTCAACTGTGAGACATGAAAAACGGGGTGTATTCTGGCTGTTGGAGGAAGCCTCAATCTATAGGCCACCTCTCCAATTCTCTCCTCCACTTCAAAAGGGCCAAAATATCTTGCTGCGAGCTTCTCATTTCTCCTTTGGGCCATAGTCCTCTGTCGGTATGGTCGGAGCTTCAAGTAGACCTTGTCCCCAACTGCAAACTGTATATCTCTCCTTTTGCTGTCCTCCTGCTTCTTCATAAGTTGTTGGGCTCTAAGTAAATGCCTCTTGAGCTCTTCCAACACCTGATCTCTTTCCTTCAAATGCTGATCCACTGCAGATACTGGAGTACTACTATGGCTGTAGTGTACCAAATGTGGGGGGTCCCTCCCATATAACACCTTAAAAGGTGTCATCTTGGTCGCCGAGTGAGAGGTATTGTACCAGTATTCTGCCCAAGCTAGCCATTTGGCCCACTCCTTTGGTGTTTCAGACACGAAACACCTCAAGTATGTCTCCAAGCTCCTATTCACCACCTCCGTCTGCCCATCAGTCTGTGGATGGTAGGCTGTGCTCCTCTTCAATACTGTTCCCTGCATCCTAAATAGCTCCCTCCAAAAATGGCTCAGGAATACCTTGTCCCTATCAGAAATAATAGACTCTGGTACCCCATGCAGGCGGACTATCTCCCTCACAAATGTTGCTGCTACAGACACCGCTGTGTACAGCTGTCTTAAGGGAATGAAATGAGCATATTTGCTCAGCCTGTCGACCACTACAAGTATAACTGTGTAGCCTTCTGATTTTGGGAGCTCATAAATGAAATCCATAGTAATTTCCTCCCAAACCTTCTCTGGTAGGGCCAGAGGCTGTAGTAATCCCCATGGTGCCATTGTCAGGTACTTGCTCCGCTGGCAGATATCACACTTCACCACCATCTCCTCTACATCTTTCCTCATCCCCTTCCAGTACAATTCCGCAGCTAACCGGCTATAAGTTTTTTGCACTTCTAAATGCCCTCCTATGGCACTCCCATGAAACTCCTGTAGCAGCTGGGGAATGTGGATGCAAGACCTCGGAATCACACTCCTTCCCTGATAGTACAGTCTCTCTCCCACAATTGAGTAGCCTGGGTGGCTGTTCCCATCTGATAACACATCTTCTTTGATTTTCCTTAGCTCCTCATCCTGAATGCTCTCCTCTTTGATGACTCCCCAATCTATCAGTACTGGTACAGATACAGCCATCCCTTGGAGCTCCCCCATACAGCGTGATAAGGCATTCGCTGCCTTATTCTCTAGTCCCGGTCGGTAGTGGATCTCAAAATCATATCCCAGCAGCTTGGACAACCACCTCTGGTGCTCCTCTGTGACCATCCTCTGCTCTAACAAGTACTTCAGGCTCCTCTGATCAGTCCTGACAATAAAGTGTCTGCCCAATAAGTAAGGTCTCCACTTCTGGATGGCTAGTACAATAGCCATCAGCTCTCTCTCATAGACAGACTTCAGCCTAGCCCGGGACGACAGTACCTGACTGAAGTAAGCTATGGGCCTGTGGTTCTGCATCAACACTGCTCCCAATCCATAGCCTGAAGCATCTGTCTCCACCACAAACACCTGGTTGAAGTCCGGCAGAGCAAGCACTGGCACTGTCGTCATGGCCTTCTTCAGCTTCTCAAAAGCCTCTGAAGCTGCTTCTCCCCATAAAAAGTTGTCCTTCTTCAACTGCTCTGTCAGTGGCCACGCTATGGTGCTGTATCCCCTCACGAACCTCCTGTAGTAGCCTGTCAATCCCAAGAATCCTCTGAGCCCCTTCAAGGTCTTGGGTTGAGGCCATGCCAGCATTGCCTCTATCTTGGACTGATCTGCAGCAACTCCCTCCTGGGATATCACATGCCCCAGGTACTCCACCCGTGCCTGAGCGAAGTCACACTTCTTGAAGTTGGCCTTTAGTTGATGCTCCCTCAGCACACCCAATACCACTCTCAGGTGCTCTAGGTGTTCCTCCTCAGTCTTGCTATAGAATATCATCAAAAAATACCAACACAAACCTGCGGAGGTGTGGCTTGAAGATCCGGTTCATCAAGGCCTGGAATGTGGCAGGTGCGTTGGTGAGGCCAAAAGGCATCACCAGAAACTCGTAGTGGCCCTCATGAGTCCTGAAGGCCGTCTTCTGCACATCTTCCTTCCTCATCCTGATCTGGTGATAGCCTGACTTCAGATCGACCTTGGTGAACAAGGCTGCTCCATGTAGCTCATCCATCAACTCATCAATCACAGGGATCGGAAACTTATCAGGCACAATCTCCTTGTTTAGAGCTTTATAGTCTACACAGAACCTCCAACTCCCATCCTTCTTTTTCACAAGCAAAACTGGACTAGAGAAAGGGCTCACACTGGGCTGAATGATCCCTCATTCTAGCATTTCTCCCACCAGCTTCTCAATCTCATCTTTCTGCACCTGAGGGTATCTGTAAGGCCTCACACTGATGGGAGATACTCCCTCTTTCAGGATAATCTGGTGCTCCTGCTCTCTGTCAGGTGGTAGTCCTACCGGAGGTTGGAACACATCCTCAAATTCCTGTAGAAGAGGCTGAACCAACGTGGGAATGAGCTTTTCCTCCCCCTCCTCCTGCTCCTCCAGGCTCTGCAGCTCCACAAGGAATCCTCCTCCTTCCTCATGGATGATTTTCGCCATTGATCTGAGTGACACTCCAGCTCTGGACAATCCTGGTTCCCCTTTTAGCTTTACCCTCTTCCCTTCTACAATCAACTCCATCACCATGGTCCCCCAGTTCACATTGGTTTCACCCAAGGTCTGCAGCCACTTCATGCCCAGAATGACATCTGTGCTACCCAACTTCAGGGGTAGGAAGTCCTCTACCACCCTGATCTCCTTTAGCCTCATCTCCACCCCTTTGCAAATCCCAGTGCTGGACTCAATCTTTTCTGTCCCCATCATCACCCCATAACTGTCTGTCTCAGTAGGCTCCATCCCTAGCTCCTCCGCCACCTGGGTGGATATGAAATTGTGGGTTGCCCCACTGTCAATCAGGACCACTACCTCCCTCCCAAGGATCTTCCCCTTCACCTTCATCGTATGGCTAGGAGTAAATCCCAACACAGAATTGAGGGAGACCTCGGCTACCTCCAACTGGGGATCAATCTGTTCCTCCTCAGAATCATCACACTCTTCAGGCGCCTCGTCTATATAGACGGTGAGAGCTCGAAGGGCGCGATCTTTGCACCTGTGCCCTGGAACAAACTTCTCCTCACATCTGAAACAAAGGCCCTTGGCCCTCTTCTCTTGCATCTCTTCCTCAGTCAATTTTTTGAAGCTTCCAGCAGATCTGGTCACTCCGCTCTTCTCCTTTCCACTCTCCCTAGGGACGCTTGGGCTTGGCTCTTTTGGAGTCAAGTAAGTGGTAGTTGTCCTGGTGGGACCTCCTAAGTGGTTGTTTCTCCAATTTCGGGCGTTGGTCTTCTGATTCTCCACCAACTGAGCCAATTCCATCGCCTCCCTCAGGTCTCTTGGTCTCATGACCTTCACAGCATCTCTAATTTCTGGTTTGAGGCCCTTCATAAAATTTCCCCCCAAAGTACTGTTTGAGAGGCCCTCCATGTCTCCCACTAAACTCTCAAATTTCTTCCTGTATTCCTCCACTGTTCCCTCTTGAGTGAGGGCGTAGAACTGTTCTGATATCTCCCATGGGCTGCTCCCCTGAATCTCTCCCTGATAGCCTCCTTGAAGTCCCTCCAGGACCTCACCGGTTCCCACTTATCCATGTACTTGAACCAGGCAAATGCCGCCCCTTCCAAGCACATACTAGCAGCCATCAATCTCTCCTCCTCCATCAGGCCGTTTACTGCAAAATACCTCTCCACCTTGTGGATCCACTCATCCACATTTCCCTCCTCGAACACTGGCATTTTCAACTTCCTGGCCCTCGTGTCCACCCCGTATGCCCTATTCCCCCCATGGCCTCCTCTGTCCCAAGCTATGGGGTCTTCCCAAGTTCCTCTTTCTCCATATCGGGGATCATCCTCCCTCCTTGGCCGCCGGTAGCCATCTTCCCCTCGTGCCCCGCCATGGTGGTTATAGATCCCCCACGGCCGGTCCAATGGGTCGGGCCTCCGACGTCGCCAATCATCTTCTCTTCCTTCCCGGAAGTCTCTCCTTCTGTCATGTTCCTCTCGCCTAATGGACTCCCGAGGTGGCATCCTCCCGTTGTTGTCAAGCAGCTCTACCTCCTCTTCCTCTTTTGGATTCACCTTCTCCTTACCCCTACTCCCACTACCTTCTCCTCTTTCCTCCGCTGGCACCGCCCGTGCTTGCCCCTCCAGCAACTTCTTCATCATCTCCTCCAGGGCCATGGATTTCCCTTCCACATTCTCGCTAAATGTGGCCATCTTCTCCTCCAGATCCGCCTTAAGTTGACCCATCTCGGTCTCCAAGACTTCTACCCGCTTAGATGCCATGGGAACCAACGAGATGCCTCCGGATCCGCAAAGAAAATCTTCCGGACAGCAAGAATCTCCCTCCAAACAGTCAAAATCTGCTGTTTTACTCAACTGCTGATCTCAAAAACCCTAAAAACTGCTGTTTTCAGGGGAAAACAGCCTCCGACAACCCAAAATCTGCAAAAATCTGCAGCGAAACAGTGGACAAAACAGCCCTCCACCGTCCGAATCTAGCTCTGATACCAATTTGATAGGTACCACTTGAGTATTTCAAGTGATTCCTATCGGATCTAAGCCAAATCGCAACTATTGCTCTGTTTTCTATGAGAAAACAGCCACCAAACACAAAAACAGTGGAAAAATCTGAGAGAAATCGTAGGAAAAATAGGAAAAACAATAGCAAACGATTGAATTTCTCTAGTCGATGCAAAAGACAAGAAAGATACAAGTTTCCTTCGATTCGAGAGGAAGGAATAACTCTCCAAATCTCTAGCCGTAGCCTAGAGCCCAAAAGAAAAACCTAGATCTCCCAAATCACATTCAAAATCAACATGAAAACTCAAACCTAGGTTAACTCCCTCTTAATACAATCTAATTCAAAACAAAAGCAAAAGGACATCCCTACCCTTCATTCTCCCTCCAAAAACACTTAAACTTTGTTTGAATTGCAAGTGGACCCCACCCCCAAGCCTCCTGCCTCTTCCGCCGGCTCCCTGTTCCGCTTCCGCCTGGAGAAGACCCGGACCGGCTGGGTCGGTCCAGGTTGGGGACCAACATATTGCTACTAAACTTATGTGAGCTGATATGCAAACTAAATGAATAAAACTTGCCATTCAATGACTGTAGGGATCATACACGTGATTAGTTTAAGAGGTTTAAACAAATTCTATAATGTCTTTGGTTATTTTGTTGAGTTTAAAGATTTTATTGAAAAATAATATCAGCTTATGAATTACTTTGTTATCATTATCGGCTTCATTAAGGGTTTTATACCAAAAGTTAAGAAATACTACTCTACAAATCTTGAAAAATAGCAGATGAGGCCTTACATAGAGCTTTAGAAGTTGAGAAATATTGCAAGAGCTCCTTCAGGACCACTCTACCTGTGCCTAATATATCTAAAAAATATTACCATCTCTAAAAAGAATATTATAATTTCTAAAGCGTGCCGTAACGCGACTAACACAAGAATTTTGTATGATTGAAATTGATTCTATTGAAGAAGCTGTAGTTCATGAGTATTTTTTTTATGATAAATTAGATGTTGAAGAAGATTATAATTACAACACGAATCTACATCTAATTTTTAAAGTTTGAATTTGTATCTACATTGGACAATGTTCATGAAGCCAGAATTATACTCCAGTAAGAGTTAGTGTTTGAATCTAAATCCAAAACTGTGTATGCGATCATATTTGAATCTAAACTTCGATTAGAAACTTATTTTGTTCTTTCATGAGAAATTTAACAACTCATGCTTGTTATAGTGTTAATGAATCAATTAAGCAATTTGATAACACAACCTTGGTGAATTATCTATGAAAATTATCCTTATAATGAATAATAAAATTGATATTTGTTTTAATTTTAGTTTTTATTTTCTTTAAGAAGTAACTTATGAAAAGATTTAAGTTATGTCGTATGTTTCAAAAGATTTATGAATGATTATTACCTTTAAAAAGACTGATAATTTAATACTTCTAGTTTAATCAAATTTAGAGTGCATAATTCATCATTATTAGTAATTGAGCCATTTAGATTTATTTTCTTAAAAAATATTGCATGTCTATGCGTCTCTTTAAATTTTCTTCACTATCTCTTCTAGGAATTAGTTTGAATATATTTATAAGTATCATTCAGGAAGCACATACTATTTTAGAATTTTTATTGTTTTCCTGTAGTTTAATTAACATGCTTATAAATCCTTATTAAGAACATGTTATGCTCTCTATTGTTATGACCTTTTGCTTCTCTTGTTCAATTCAATTCCTTGTGTGGGTTTGATTGGGTTTGGTTTTTAGGATACTTGAATCGATTCCCTGTTTAGGGCAAGGTTGCTATGTTGTTTCGTAGTTGTTGTGATTGTGTTTTCCTTATTTGACCATGGTTTTATCTTGCTGAACAGATTCTTGCAACATGTGAAGTGTGACTACATTCATGTCTTGCAATTAGCAACTTTGCTTTTTGAATTTACAATTTTGTTCAGCCACTTGATTTTCTCTGATTCGATGCCTTGCATGATTTATGGTTCTCTTCAATTGGAATTTTTATTGCGTCCTCCCACCTGACGTAGAGATACGTCCTCCCACCGCTAAAAAAATCGGTTTTTGCTCGGTATTGCTAGCTATTATTTGGTATTAACGAAGAATATCATCATGTGAAGACCAATACCGAGTTATACCGAGCAATACCGAGCAAAACCGAGCAATACGGAGCAATACCGAATTTTTTCTAGGAAAAACTAGGTATTTTTTTATATTGCTCGGTATAGCTCGGTATTGCTCGGTATAACTCGGTATTGGTCTTCACATGATGATATTCTTCGTTAATACCAAATAATAGCTAGCAATACCGAGCAAAAACTCAATTTTTTAGTGGTGGGAGGACGTATCTCTACGTCAGGTGGGAGGACGCAATAAAAATTCCTTCAATTGGGTACTGTAGTCAGCATCTGTTTTTACACAGTTTTTTGTAAGTTACGCTTCCATTTTCTTGATTTCAAAGATTTTCATATTCTTTCTAGCTTGGTACAATTGAAGACTTCAAACTTTTGGGTAAAGTTATATCCTTGTAGCGACATGAGGTCTGATTACACTGTGAAATAATGTTTGAAACACTTTGTAGCCCCAAGAATTACAACACTAATTTCAACAAATACCTAACAACATCTTGAACTTTGATTGCACAATGGCACAAATCACGAGCAGGAAATAATGTAATATAATCACTTTTTCAGGTTTTCTCAATGTTTATGTATTCAACTCACATGTTTTCTCCAACAAATCTGCTACCAGTCATCCCTCCTACCCTGTATCAATAACCTTGTTGCCGCCCCAATTCGGTTTATCGAATGACAGGAATGTCTCTTGCATTACAAGAACCGCTCTTGTTGCTAACGAACCAGGATCGCTTCTAGATTTCCTAGAATTGTTTCCAACCACCCTGTGAAACCATGGAATACACTCTAGGTATTCAAAGATTCGAGTAAGAAGGCAAGAATCTGAGTTGAACTGATAAATAAAAAATGAAGAACTTGATGCGGGAAGAACGATCTTCTTGATTCATGAAGACACTAGACTTCAAAACCTCGTTTAATTTGAACTCTTTTGCGGCTGACAAGTGACAACAGTGTTCTTCACAGTTTGACTCGCCATTTCCTTGCCACATGGCAGATTTTCTAGGTGTTGTGACTACCTTGAGGCTTACAGAGGATAAAATAAAATTAGATAATTGTTGAAATTAAAGAAAGTTGTATTGTTAAGGAATGAAAAAAATAGAAGACTTGAGATGAGAATGTTTCTTGGCCTTCATCGCATTCCAGAAATGTTATTGATGCCTCAAAATTGTTGTGCATATTCTTTCAACCAAAAAAGAAAATTTCCTTTCAATCTCTATTGATGTGCCTCCTTTTAGACCAACATTCTAGAGGCGTTGTGGACCCTAATACCCCTCAAGACAAGTTTGCAGCAGCTGGGCAAATGCCATTGCCTGACCCTGGTAGCTTCTTGAACAACAATCTTGGCCGTTGTTGACCGCAGGAGATGATTATGGGGTTGGGTGATTGATTGTGGCGGAGTCTTGGACTTCATCACGAGTCACTCTCCTCCTTTACCTCTACCCATAATTAGGGAATTCACCTCAAACTAGATCAAACCTGAAAAAATTCACCCAAAATTCTATTCTACTTAAGGGAAGGGTGTTTGACTTGGCTATGTCCCATAAAAGATTATAAAACACATTTAAATTTACCTTTTAAAAGGAATAAAAAAAGTTCTAATAAAGAAAGTTAATTATAAAAATGACCCTCTATAATAATTGTATATTAAACATGTTGCCTGATTGTTATTTTTGTGATTTCTTTCTTTGCTCTGTTCATATTCTATATTTTTAGTTATGGATTTGCTCATGTGAGTGCAATTAGTCAAGTTTCATACAGTTTGAATATCTTTATTAGGGTGTGATTTTTTTATCGATGAATAAATTTTCATAATCCTAAATTTCCACGCAAAATTTCTTTTAGAAAATCATTTAATTATTACTTGCCAAATTTTGTACTTTTATTTTTGTTTGTATTTTTATCAGAAGAGGTGAATATTTGTTTAAATTGATAGTTTGGGAATTGTACTTTTTATCTTGTGTTTGTAATTTTAGTCATCACATCATATAGTTCTACTACAAAATCCTGTACTTGTGAGGTCCTGCATTCCTTGTCTCTACTTAAACATCTTCTCTACATGATTTAATGAGGATACCTTATATTACTTGTCTGCAATTATTTCTCTTGCATTTAGCAGAAAAGGTGCAGGTGTGACAGCCTCGCCAAGAAACGTTTCACATGAGAAGAAAATTCAGGGAAAATGTTACAAGGATAAGTGCTATGAGCAAATAAGAAGAACTGTTGAAGAAAGGTTTAACAAATTGCTGACACAGGTTGTAATACGTGTTCTAAAAATTAATATACGCCATTCATTTGCTGCATGCTTCCGCTTACTTAAATTGTATTTTTTCAGCTTGTGTTTGAGGATCTAAAAGCTTCCTTGGAGGAAGCTCGAGAGGTATGTCTCTCTTTACATTCAGATCATTTTTTTCAATTCAGTTTCTCTTGAAATTTTTGCTGGACATGCAATAAATAGCACATGGATGATCCATCTGCAATACTTATCTTTTTGAAGCATTTAATGAAATTCTTGTGTTTTTGAAAAATCCAAAGATATGAAGATTAAAGATTATGGAAATGAGCCCTTAAAATTGTATGAAACAATGGTTGATCTTGGTGTGCTCTTGCATGGAACTTCACTAATCACAGAGTAAATTCTGCTTTTATATCAAGTTAGTTGTGTAACCTGAGTTGCATTTTATTCTGCTTTTAGTTGCATAGTTTTCTTGACGAATTACTAATGCATTAGCTGAAAAACGTGTTGATCTGTTGCTTGAGTTTATTTCAATTTGATCAACTTTCAGAACCAATAGACAAGCTCGAGTTCGAGTCAGTTAAACAATAAGTGAGCCGAGCTAGTGCTTATTAGTACTTGAGCTCGACTCGACTCCTTTGCACCCCTAGTCTAGACCAATAAGATTATTAGATGTAAAGTTCTTGCTGTTTAACGCGCTTCAATCTGCATGTGAAGGGGAAGACTTGTCACTAATGAAAATGCAATTAGCAAAATTCAGTCTAACGTTAGTTTGCTTTAATTTTTGAATGGTGGAGGGAAGATTTGCCCAATTAATTTACACCAATATCATATATCTTCATGAAGTATCCTTAACTAAAATTATTCTGTTCTCTAAGTAACATGTGCTTTGTGAATGATGTGTATCGATGAAGCATTTCTCGGATGGAATGCTCAAAAGCACAACTAAAGGATCAATTCAGTTCAACAACTCTTAGTTTGGTAAAGATCGTGTCTTTTAATGCAAAGAGAAAATACGTGAAACTCGCTTCAAATAATAATTGAAAAAATGACCAAATTGATATAACTTTTTCTAAAGGATTAAAATTGTTCTCAATTATATAAAAATACTAATTTGATCCCTTGACTCGTTAAATAGGGATCAAATTTGTTCTTTTGTGAAAGATCATTTAAGTCCCTATTTAAAATATCAAGGGACTAAGACGAGGCTTAAATAGCCAGATAATATTTTGATTCTTCTTAAAGAGTCAGGGATCATATTGGTCTTTATCTCAATAATAATTTAAAGATCAAAACATGTAACTTCAAAAAAATACGTGCATGAATAAAGCCACACAACAATTAGGATCGCATTGCAAAAAGGAAACTAGATTGTAGTAGAATTGACTGAATCTAAACCGCACACTCAAAAGCAATCAAAAAATACTTAGATGAAAAGAAAATAATAGAAATCACCAAAAATAAAATTTAAACCTCACATTGGTATAATGAATAGCTTCCAACAGAATATGTTGTCACGATATATAATATGATTGAACAACACAAATTTGATAGGAATCTGAAATTTTATTAACCAATTCATAAACTAGTATATGCCTGATGGTGTCTTTCTTATCATAAAAATGACACAAAATTTGTAGTTTTCCTTAAATTTAGCTTAAAGCAGCAAAACAGCACATTTGGATTCATCCTATAGAAAAAATAGTGGATCCGAGTTTGGATTTTCCGTTGCATTGTTTAATATTTTTCTCTTCCTCAATCTCCATTCTTTATTTTGCTACTATAATTTTTAGAACTCACCTTGCCACCATCGATCTGGGATACATTTTGCATCATGCCACAATCATAGATATTGGATTCCAGCATAAGCTCATGAATATTAAAAGGTGAAGTGGGAACACGCAAAGTCAGCCTGTGCTATATCCCAGCAAGAGGGGGCAGAAAGGGACGCATGTATTTTTCACCCCTTATTACTTTCTATGTATTATAAGGTGGGCAAAGCCATTCCCTTTCCATGGAGATATCTGTACACATCTATTCATCTGCTCTTAAAATAATAATAATAATAATAAAAATAAAAATCTATTTATTTATCTGCACTATTGATATGCTGCACAGGATAAGGCTAAGCATGCTATTGAGGCATTTATTTTCTTGTTGTCTTCATATGAAATCAGTAGTAATATCATGCCACTGCTTGATTCTGTCTTTAATCTTCTTTGCTAGATTGGTAATGAGCTTGGAGACATTTATGACTATGTGGCTCCTTGTTTTCCCCCAAGGTTTGTTGGTCAATTTTTTTTTCATTCTTTCTTTTCCTTGCACACTTGCTTATGTTATGTTATGCAATGGCTAAGTATTTGATTGTATTTAAATTCAGCATGTACATGAGAATTAGACTCTTAATAGGACACAATGGAGAAGAATGATTCATGTAGCCAACCCCATGTAGTGGGATAAAGACTTGTTGTTGTTGTGTATGTAAATGTTTGACAGTTCTAGATTTTTTTTTTCTTGTAATGCTATTTTCTCTTATGTTTTTACTTTTTTTTTTTAGTGAAGTGGAAGTTTTGGGCATATGCCATAGTATAACGTGCAGATCTTTCTTTTGTTATTTTCTTTTTAAATTTTTTTATAAACCCTTCCTCTTTGTCTATCTGATGGACTTAAGGACCACTTCTAAAAATTTAAATTTAGCACTACGATAAATGGGAAAACATCTGCACGCCAATTCTCATCTTACATTTGATCTGAAGTGAATGTAAAAAATAGTGAAAAAAATTAATAGTTGATTTGCTAATAAAAACGAGATCATTTGGGATGTTGCTAACTCAAAAATATGGAGGGATGGTAAGGGTACTAATGGATTTAGATCAAGGAACTTCTTGATTATTTCCAGTGTTCTTAATTCTCAGGAAATTTTTTTGCTAGCTTTCTTCATTATGGCTAGGGAGTTCTTTAGTGAAGACAATTTTTTCATCACCTCCCATCTTGAAATTAGCAAATGATATACTGCATCTCTACTATGCCCAACTCCCACAGATCTCACTTATCAGATAAATGACAATTTTAAGAAGTTGTTAGAAGTTCGATAATGTAGTGGAACGTGCTTGCACTCTTTTAGTTTATTCTTTGCCTTGTTTTCTAATGCTGCTTCATATTTAACGATCTTTTGCATTTTGATCTTTGCATTTGCTAAGCTGATGACCTTTTCCTTTAATTTCTTATTTTTCATTAACCTTTTGGGTCTAATCAAATCCAATTGTAATTCCTTGGTTTTTTAATGCCTAATTTAACATTTTCGTTTGGTCAATGTCATTTGTCATGTGGGTGTGCTCACTGTTAGGATGAAATACATACTTGGAAGACTGCTAATCTTTAATTGGAGGGGAAGCCCTTCCAAACTTGAATAGATTGAGAGATAATATCCTAAAACGTTTATCCATTTACGAGAAATCTGTCATATTTAACTATATTAACTTCCTTGATACTTATTTTGTCAACCTCTAATTTGTAGTTCTACAATGAATGAAAATTATTTTTTAAGAACCTTTTTTTTTGGAGTATAATTTTGTTCATAGCATTCTAACGTGGTAGTTTCTCAACTATTGCAGATATGAAATTTTCCAGCTCATGGTTAATCAATATACAGAAAGGTTTATTCAAATGCTTAGGCTTTTCAGTGATAGGGCAGATAATTTAACAAATATAGAAATATTAAAGGTAAATAAATATTTCCTTAAGAAATAATTTTTTACTTGAATGCTATGCCCTGTGTAAAATGCAGTGTACTGCGATGTCTCCCCTTCTTTAATTTTGAATTCTTTGAACACTTTCAATGATTATTTTTCGTTTAGGTGACTGGATGGGTCGTTGAATATCAAGAAAATTTGATTGGCCTTGGAGTTGACGAGTCCTTAGCTCAAGTATGTTCTGAAAGTGGCGCCATGGATCCACTTATGAATGCATACATGGAACGGATGCAAGCTACAATGAAGGTAATTGATTAGGCATATATTAACTTGCATATTAAAGCTTAATTTAGCTGGAAAGAATGGGCTTAACAGTTTTTTTTTTTAAATTTCTTCTACAGAAATGGTATACAAACATCTTGGACGCTGACAAGGTACAACCACCTAAGAAAACAGAAGATGGTAAGCTGTATACGCCAGCAGCTGTGGATCTATTTCGCATTTTAACAGAACAAGTACAGATTGTTAGAGAGAACAGCACAGAAGTCATGCTCTACCGTACAGCACTAGCAATTATTCAGGCAAGATTATGTGCTTAGTAGTATGTTTTTTTTTAAGTTTCTCAATAATCTATGTTAGATGCTATTGAACCTTAATCCTTGTGATTTTATTACGGTTAACAAAATAGTGCATAGACTTAAAGTATGAATCATTTGAAACTTGAATGCTTACCAATTTTGAATCTCATAATAAGGGAACCGAAAATATATGTTATCCAACTTATTTGTACATGGTAACTCATGCAACTTCAATTCCAAAAGAAGTTGTCCATATATTATCTTAATGTTCAGGTTCATGATTATAGTTATGTACCAGTTTTATTTTTGGAACTGGCTAATCAGTTTTTTCTGGATTAAATGAAGTTTGGACATTGTTTTTGCCTTTTCTAAGTAGTATTGGCTCATCTTAATAGCAAATGGGCAAAATATTTACTCAAATCCTCTGTATTGGAGATACTTTCACTTATGTTGCAAAACCTTATTCTTTTGTATTATTGATGATATCGAAAACTGAAAGTCCAATAGGATGTGCTTCACCTTTAAAGACAAAATGCTTCTTTTATCAAACGTTTAAATTAAAGAGTAGATATTATTGTATTTAATAAAAAATTGGTTATCAATTTATACAGTGATCTAAAATAATCTGGATAAATGTACGGTAAAGAGTTAGTCACGTTTATCTGGAAAGCCAGAGAAGAAAAAGAAGGAAGCATTTGTAGTAAGGTTTTGAGAGATCTATTAACCTATAGATGAAGCTGTTCAGAAACTTTTGGATAGGCTTATTTGCTAAGGAGATGAAATTTGTTTGATTCTAGGCTTTGAATGCGATATACTGCTTAAGCTTAGGTCATATGGGAATTTAAGTTTCTGACACTTGAAATTGACTGAGATGCTCGAGCTTGAGGTTAACGGCTTAGTCTGGGCATATACTGGCCGTGTTCAGCAATGCCATGCATTGAATCATCCAAATGAGTCTCGAAATGATTTTCCAAGAAACATCTTATATTTAAGCTTTAAATAAATAGGTTGTAGAGCTTGTACTGCTTGTAATGAAGGAAGATTGCGGAGGCCTTTCTTAAAATTATAAGACGTTAAAATTATAAGAAAATCTATCAGTTAAAAATTAGGGTTTTCTGAATGTTCACAAGTAGGCTATTGGCTATTTATGATGGGCCGGTGGCATTGATTGGATTTCTAATATGCCTTGGAAGTAAAAATAGTGAAAGAATCGGTAGAAAAATGTAGGAATACTAGAAACAATATCTGATTTTGTATTATCACTTCAATACAAAATAAGATACAAGTGATTTATGATTATAGAGGTATATCGTCTCTCCGAAACAACCTAGACACCGCTGGGATGCCCTTAAAGAAAAGAACTATAGAAAAAAACAAATCACACATACCCTTGAAAATACAACAAGGTTAGTGATAGACAACGGATACGGTTCAAGCAAGGACAAAAACCACACAATTTGGAGGGACGACACCTACAAACAATCTTTACAGATGAAAAATGTAGAAAATAATAACGATGCTATAGGATTCTTAATTGGAGAGGAGGATCCGGCTCTCCCAATTCTCTAGTCGTTGACTAGAGTCCAAGCGCCTTCCACAAGAACCATTCCCTAAACCTAGAAAAACGTACTCCTTAATGCATAAAATCCAGAAGGAAATCTCTAAACTCCAGTGGTTCTAACACGACCTCTAAATCCTCTGTCGGGGTCTACAGTAGCTCTGAACTAGCTGCATGCTCCCCAATAACTCTCCTCAACTGTGAGACGCGGACCACCGGGTGTAAGGGTGGAGCTTCAAGAATACTCTATCCCCAACTGCGAACTGAATGTCTTTCATGTGCTCATCCACCTGTTCCTTTATAAGTGTTGAGCCCTCAACAGGTGCCTCTTTAATCCCTCTAACACTTTATCTCTTTCCTTTAAGTATTGCTCTACTGAAGAGACTGGTGTGCTCCCCTACCCAAAAATGCACCAAGTGTGGGGGGTCTCTTCCGTACAACACTTTGAAATGGGTCATCTAAGAAGCTGAGTGATATGAAGTATTGTATTAGTACCCTGCCCACGCTAGCCACTTGGCCCACAACTGATGTCTTTGAAGCAAAACATCACAGGTAAGTCTCCAGGCTCTGTTAACTAACTTCGTTTGTCTGAGGGTGGTAAGCGATGCTTCTCTTGAGAAGTGTTCCTTGTAGTCTGAACAGTTCCCTCCAGAACTAGCTTAGAAACACCTTATTTTGATCAGATACTATTGACTTTGGGATTTCATGCAATCTAACCACCTCTCTGATGAATGTTGCAGCTACTGTGACTGTCATGTAGGAATGTCGTAAGAGAATAAAGTGAGCATACTAACTCAACCTGTCAACCACCACAAAATCTCTGTGAACCCCTCGGATTGGGATAGCCTATCTATGAAGTCCATGGTAACCTCTTCCCACACTTTGTCTGGAAGAGCCAAGGGTTGAAGTAGTCCTCCTGGAGCCACAACCATGTACTTGTTCCTCTGGTATACCTCACACCTAGCCACCATCTCCTCCCCATCCTTATGTATCTCTTTCCAATACAATTATGCTGTCAATCTTTTGTATGTCTTCTGCACCCCCGAATGACCTCCAATCGGGCTCTATGGAATTCTTGTAGTAGGTGGGGAATATGAATTGAGGTTCATGGCATCACTAACCTTCTTTGGTACAATAGTCTGTCTCCCTCAAGGGAATAGCTTGAGTGGTTTCTCTCATCCTTTTGTAGATCCCTTCTAATCTTCCGCAGCTCGTCGTCCTGCACACTTTCTTTGATATCCCCCCAATCTACCATTGGTGTTATTAAAATGACTATCTCCTGGAGCTCCCCCACACATCTCGATAAGACATCAGCCACCTTATTCTCCAATCATGGCCTATATTGGATCTCAAAATCATAGCCTAGCAGCTTGGACAGCCAGCTCTGATGCTCCTCAGTCACCATCATTTGCTCTAGCAAGTATTTCAAGATCCTCTAGTCCATCCTGACAATGAAATGCTGACCCAACAAGTATGGTTGCCACTTCTGAATGGCTAGCATAATGACCATCAATTCCCTCTCATAGACTGAGTTCAGCCTAGCTCTGATTGTTAACACTTGGCTGAAGTAGGCTGTGGGTCGTGATTCTACATGAGCATGGTCTCCAACCCGTATCCTGATGCATCTCTCAACCACAAAGCTCTGATTGAAGTCCGGTAGGGCTAAGATTTGTACTGTGGTCATGGCTTTCTTCAATATCTCAAGAGCCTGTGTAGATGCCTCTCCATATAGGAAACTATCCTTCTTTAGTTGTTCCGTCAATGGCTAGGTTATGGTGTTCTTAGCTCTTACGAATCTCCTGTAGTACCCTATTAAACCTAGGAAGTCCCTCATATCTCTCATATTCTGAGGCAGATGCCATATATGCATTGCCTCAATCTTGATCTGATCTGCAGCCACCCCTTCTCGACAGACCACATGCCATAAATACTCCACCCTGTCTTGCGCAAAACAACACTTCTTTAAGTTGGCCTGAAGCTTGTGCTTCTGTAATACTTCCAAGACCATCCTTACATGTTTCAAGTGCTCCATCGACCTTCTGTACACTAGTATATTATCAAAGAAAATCAACACAAACTTCTCGAGCTATGGCCTGAACACCTTGTTCATGAGCGATTGAAAAGTGGCAGGGGCGTTTGTGAGCCTGAATGGCATTACTAAGAACCCATGATGCCCCTCATGTATTCTAAAAGCAAGATTTGGGACATCCTCCTCCCTCATCCTGATCTGATTGTATCCCGACTTCAGATCCATCTTGGTGAATACCACTTCCCCATACAACTCATCTAGTAACTCATTGATCTTCGATATAGGAAACTTGTTTGGCACAATATCTTTATTCAGAGCCCGATAGTCCACATAATCTCCTGCTTACATCCTTCTTCTTGACTAGTAGGACTGGGCTAGAAAAAGGACTCACACTTGGTTTGATGATCCCCGCCTCCAACATCTTATGTATTAGCTTCTCAATCTTGTCCTTTTGAATGTGTGGGTAGCGGTAAGGCCGCACACTAATCGGTGACACCCCCTCCCTTAAGGTGATGCCATACTCCTGCTCCCTTGGTGGTGGTAAGACTTGAGCTGGCTGAAAAATCTCACCGAACTGTTGTATGAGTGGTTGTATTGAAAGAGGAATGTCCCCTATTTCCTCTAGTTTGATCCATTTTAAGCTTTGCAATTCCACCATAAATCCTCCTCTTACCTCCTATATGCTCCTGACCATGATTTTGAGAAACACGATGGCCTTGGATAACTCTGCATCTCCATGGATCACCATCCTTCTTCCCTCTACCACTAGTTCTATCGTCAGTGCTCCCCAATTAACCTTGGCCTCTTCCAAGGTTTGCAGCCACTTCATCCTCCCTAAGATGACATTAGTGCTCCCCAACTCCAATGGGAGAAAATCTTCCATCACCTTAACCTCTGGTATAGTCAGCACAACTCCTCTACCTATCTCCACCTTCCCAGTGCCCATCATCACCCTGTAGCTCCCAGCGTCTACCAATCTTACCTTCGATTGGCCCACGACCTGATTGTAGATAAAATTGTGGGTAGCTCCACTGTCGATTATCACCACCACCTCTTTGTCTGTTATCTCACCCTTCACTTTCATGGTGTGATTCGGGGTGAAATCCACCATTGAGTTCAAGGAGACTTCAACCATGTCAAGATGTAGCTTCTCCTCCTCCTCTACCCCTGCCTCACTCTCACCTCCCTCAGCTTCCTCGTCATCACAGACGATGAAAACCTAAAGAGTTCGGTCTTTGCACTTGAACCATGGTGTGTACCTATCATCACATTTGAAGTACAACCCCTTTACCCGCTTCTCATGCAACTCCTTCTCAATGAGCTTCTTGAAGTTTCCCCCGAATTCCCCTCCTCCAGGCTCTCCTTTGGGGTCTCACTCAGCTTTTTGGTGTTGGTCCCTTAGGAGCTAAGAAAATGGTGGTCGTCCTATACAAGACTCCTGAGCTGCAGTCTTTGCCACCCCCCCTCTCTTTCCAGATACTTTTGGTCCTCCACCAACTGCATAAGCTCCATAACCTCTCCTAAGTCATGTGGCCTCATCACTCTAGCAGTCCCTTGGATCTTGGGCTTGAGCCCCTTCATGAAGTTCCCCTCTAGCACAATCTCAGAAAAGCCGATCTAGCAGGTTAACAAGGCACTCAAACCTGTCATGGTACTCTGCCACAGAACCCTTTTGTGTTAGTACGAAGAACTGCTCATAGAAGTCCCCTCCCCTACTAGTTTAGAAATGTTCTAGTAAGCATTCTTTGAACTCCCTCCAACTCCAAATGGGTCACCACATGTTCCTCCACTTGTACCAAGCCAATGCCTTCCCCTCCAAACACAGACCAACAGTCGTCAATTTCTCCTCCTCCGTCAACCCGTTGACGACGAAATACCTCTCTACCTTGTAGATCCACCAATGTGCATCCTTGCCCTCAAAGATAGGCATCTTCAGCTTCCTTACCCTCAGATCGTCTCTGTTTCCCTTGAATCCTCCGTAACCTCCCATTCCCCGAAGGGGTGGTACTCCCCAAGTGTCTCAATATTCTTTTCTGCGCTTGTACCCAAACCCTTCTTCAAAATCCCCCCTCCTTTCAAAATTAGCATCTCGATACTCATGATCCACTCATCTTCTTGCAAAATCAACACCCCTTCGCTCATGCCCAATACAAATCTCCTCCCTGGAGATAGGCTATAGTGGAGGCGTCCCGTTTTCTCCATTCAGAATTTCCACCTCTTGGTTTTTCCTTCTCCTAAATGGATTAGGGTTTCCCCCGCTTCCTTGGCTGCCGGTGGCTTACTTTGTGTTAGATACTATTGTATTAGGTTTGGCTTCCAGTAATTTATTCAACATTTCTTCCTCGACGATGAACTTCTCATCTATCTTCTCATGGACGGATGCAAATTGACCTTCTAAATCTTAAATTTTTTCCAAAAAATCTAATTTTAATTGGCCTATTTCCCCCTCCAAATCTTTCGCTTTCCTTCCAGCCATTGATACCCTAGATTGACGGGCTTTGATACCAATCTGACAGACAATGGATACGGTTCAAGCAAAAATCTGCGGAAAAAACCACATAGTTTGTAGGGACAACAATTACAAACAATCTTTATGGATGAAAAATGCAGAAAACAGTAACAATACAATGATATCCTCAATTGGAGAGGAGCCACGATTAAAAAGGCGTTCGAGGCGGACGCCTCGAGGCGCGCCTCGAATTGAGGCGGAGGTCGGGCGAACTGAGGCTTAAGCCTCGAACGTCCGGGCGAGGCTTACGCCTTTTTCCACGGAGGCGTACGCCTCAATACCTGAGGCGCCGAGGCGCATCGAGGCAGCGCCTCGAAAGGGAGAAGGTTACCTTCAAAGCCAGTGAACAGGAAGGGAAAGTCGTCGAAGGAGTGCAGTCGAACAGCCACAAAGGAGCCAAAGAAGCGACGCGTGTAATCTCTACACTTCCTTTGAAGCAACGAAGCCGAACAAGGACGAAAAGAGAAGACGAAAGGCAAACCCTAGACGCAGCTAAGTTATTATTGATTAACTTAATTAATATAATTTAAATATTAATAATTAAGCAAATTAATTAAATACTTAATAGTATAATTAGTGCATAAATTAATTGACTAATTAGTAATATAATTATTAATTAAATATTAATATAATTAGCCTAGTTAATATAAATTAAAATATATATTATTAAAAAATTAAAATATATATTATTAAATATATAATTAATAGTATTAATAATAATTATTGAGTAGCTTGTACCACTCAGTACATGCTCGGTACCGAGCCAGTACCGCTCGGTACCGAGCAAGTAAATGCTCGGTACTGAGCGGTACATGCTCGGTACTGAGTGGTAAATGCTCGGTACCACTAGGTACACGCTCGGTACCAAGCCAGTACCACTAGGTACATGCTCGATATTGCTCAGTACATGCTCGGTACCGAGCCAGTACCGCTCAATTCCGAGCCAGTACCACTCAGTATCGAGCGGTATATGCTCGGTACCGAGGCTTACGCCTCGATCCGCCTCGAGGCTTACGCCTCGCCTCGCTTAGCCAAAACACCTCGATTCTCGATTTCGCCTTTTAAAACGTTGGAGAGGAGTATTCGGCTCTCCCAATTTTCTAGTCGTCGACTAGAGCCCAAGCGCCTACAGAACAAAAACTCCCCCAAAATCAATCCACAAAAACCATGCCCTAACCCTAGGAAAATGTACTCCTTAATCCATATAATCCATAAAGAAATCTCTAAACAACCCCTACATTCAATTTCCCTCATAAATTCCTCTGAAAAGTTTCCTAACCGGCGCTGTTGGATACCCCAGATCGCGCGGCACACAAGGGAGGCAGAACTTTTGTTCTGCCTTGTATAGACCTGGTCGGTCCAGTGTATAGACCGGTTGGGCTGGTATTACAGTTAGCCCTAAATAGGCTATCCTAATTCCTTCCAAAATCAGCTCCTTTCCTTACTTCATTCCCTTCCGAATTTGAATTCAATTTGAATCTCTTTTCCTAATTTATTTTCCCCCAATTTTAATTAAAACCTTCCGGATTACTCTCCCTCTATTTCTCCTCCTTACATACAGAATTAAATCTTTTCTTGACCCCACAAGGGGGCTGAACCCCCTCCCTGTTTCCTATTGGGTTCAGCTTCTCTGAACCGTGCGGAAGGCTTCAGCCTCTTCTGCTAGGCATAACAATTTCCTCAATTGTGATGAAAACATCACAAGTTGAAATTATGAAAGCAAACACTCTGTAACGCCTGTATGTCAACAAAGCTCTACATTGATGGGAGCTTCATGCATTTGATATGCCTATTTATTCTGAAAAATTAAATCTGCATTTATTATATCTTGTATTTACATCTGCGTCATGAAATCAGGAGAGGGCCAGTCCCAATTTGAAGAAAAATTGGAAGATATAGCACTGAGAAGTTTGGACATGTTATGAGACTTAAGCTTTGTTGGGACAGCTTTTTTAATGTTTTCTAAGTAATTTTTTAATGCAAAAAAATTATTGAACTAGAATTTTTTATATTAGAAAATTGTTTTAGAAAACAATAAAAAAGTTGTCCCAAACGAAGCCATATTGATATTTTAATAGCAAGGGCAATAACAAGAAGTAGATTGCGTCAGTTCTATCTTTTTGGAACAAAAAATATCAAACAGAAGCAGACTGTAACGATTATATTAATAGTTGAGGATTAAAATTCTTACCTTTTAGAAGGTGGCAGGCCATTTTAAAACATTTGAAAAAAAGATAATGCGCAACAGAAAAAATATTCCCTTAAAATCAAAGAAATTACGATAGCTTGACTTTGGTACCGATTGCACAAATAATAAAACATCTCGAATTAATTTTCTTGTATTTCTTATTTTACAGCATTTTCCACCTGTTTGATTTTTTCTTCAATCTGCTGCGGTGCTCTAGGTTATGATTGATTTTCAAGCTGCTGAGAAACACAGGTTAGAAGAACCGGCTTCTGAAGTTGGCCTGGAGCCTCTTTGTGCCATGGTTTGCGCCCTGAATGCAATCAAACATTTTGAATTTTTTGATCTATGAGTTACCTAATTATTGACAAGGTTATTTTTGTAATGTCAATGCTTAAATGTTCAATTCAGATCAATAACAACTTGCGTTGCTATGAGCTTTCAACAGAGCTTAGTAACAGCACGCTTGAGGCTCTTCCACAAAACTATGCAGAGCAAGTAAGTAGAATTACTTTGTATAACTTTATCTGGTGAATATTTGATTGTCTATGGAATATGCAGGCCCCAGACCCCAAATTATTGAATTATTCAGTTGTTTAATTTTTTTATTGAAGTCAATTATTTATATGTTTGCAGCAACCGGCGTGATATGCATTTAAATTAGGAGTAACATGACGTGAGTTTAGGATTGTCTTTAGCCTTTATCTTTCCTTATTTTTTCCATTCAGTTGTTGGGCGAGCAAATGTTAAACAAATTCCGTAATTTATTAAAAAAGGGTGATTTTCACGCATCCTATTAAAGTCTTGCTTATTTACAAAAATAACACCCAAGTTATTAAAATGAACTATCAAATTGATGCATTTGTGCATGCTACGACCAAGCTATTAAGAATAAATGGAAGCGAAAAAATATGGGTTTTATTTTGTTGCGTTCTTTGAGATTTGTGTGATATAAATAATGCCTGTTGGCTTTTTGTTTCATAACTAAGCAAGATTCATGATATGTAAGAAATTGCTCCAAATAAGGATGTGTTTTGATGAAATTAGTTAATTTCAGCTAATGATGATCATATCCCACTAGCGAACTAGTTTTTTCTCACAGAAGACATATTAGTCTTTTATTTTTCCCCACAGCTTCATACGCCTCACAAGAGCTTGAGGGTTTATTTTACTTTCATATTTATGATTCCATACGCTTATTGATATTTAAGTCGCAAGAAATCTTATGTGCATGTATCTCTAATAGTGTTTTCAAAAGCATACTTTAGGAGTAAAGCAAAGCAATGCATTAGCCTTGCGCATCGCTTGCTTGTGAAGCGCAAGCTTGCAATGAAGTACAGGCTTGCAGCAAAACACACGTGTTGCACTACTTCAATATATCACATTGTAGCATTATGCCATAATAACTAGGCTCGATCATTTTTTATCTTATTTTTTCTCATTGGCATCAAATCATTGCTCATTGGATCTCCATTATCTTTCAATTGAGTTTAGTCTCTTTTTGGTGTTTTTTTTATTTATTCTCACTTCCTTGTTAGTTTATATATATATAATAGTTCTTTTTGTTTGTACTAATAGCTTCTTCCTCATAAGCTTCTTCTCAAGAATCCTTTTCTATGCCTCGCCTTCACACTTTCTCTTGCATAACAGTGTCTTCGTCTCTCGATCTCTAGTTGGTTGAGAAGCTTGTTAAAATCCCAACCGTCCCTTGGCCCTTGATCCCACGGACAACATGGGGATCAATGGGAGACTCACCTGGATCACGTTATTAAATCTCAGTCATCCCTTGGCCCTTGATCCCACGGCCAGCATAAGGATCCATGGGAGGCTCACCTGAATCACGTTGATCTCCTTCTATATTTGGGTGGCTGCTAATTTAGGAAGGATTATATTAAGGCAATTATGCATGATTATGTAGTTATTTGTTTCTTTATTAAGAAATCTGGTATAGATCTATAAATATGGATAGTTTTGTGTAATAAAATTAAGCATTTACCTCTCAAATTCTTTGAATTTAACATGGCATCAGAGCCTTCATTGTGTTGGCCGGAATTTTGAGTTTTTTACTGTCTGAATTTCTGAAGGGAGGGCTCCCTCTAGAAATGAAAGGGAGCGTATTTCAGCTTGTTCATTATCGTGTATGTCCAACCGAGACTATGCATGAGAGACTAGTCTGGACATGGCTTTACTCCCGTTTTCATGACACTATCAATATTTTTGCTAAGCTAGTTAGGATTTTCATTGACCAAATTATTATGACCAACAATTCTCATCTCTCTCCATGATAAAGGATAGTCACTGAAAGACTAGTACTAGAGATCCTCACATAAAGCTCACCAAATTTGTGTGAGTTAATTTTGAGCTTATCCAAAGGATCTTAGTATGACCCTTTCCAGGGCTTGGCTAGTGTTCTCAACGCCAAAAGAACAGATAATCAAAAGATCAAGCCCCTTCTCAACAACCATCTTCCGAATAATAATTAAAGCAACACAAAAATGAAATCTGCATTGTTCAACTGCTTTCATTCTAAAGCTTTGTTGGATATACAGAAGGGCAAGGGTTTTATACAGATTAACTTAAGTCGAAAGGGCAACTTGAATCACTATTGCATCTTTTACCATATTCATGAATGCTCTATCAAAACTTGCCATCCACTCAAAGAGAAGATTGAAAGTCTCATATGACTGGGCTATCTTGATCTCTTTCTTCGAGATCAAGATGCTTAGGCAAGAACCGATCAATTTTAAGGGCAACTTCCACAGCAACAAATGGAAATCGATCTAAGTTAGATGAGATAAAGGCGATCTAAGTTAGATGAGATAAAGACCACAATGAGGAGACCTATTCTAATTGTTGGCCTCGAAAATTTGCACCCAGGCTCTATTGAGAGAGTTATATTCTTGGTGAAATGATTACAAGTCAGATTAAGCTCCTAGAGATTTTGATGAGGTCATCGATAGGAGATTTCGGCGTGTCTATCAGAGACGACCACGTAGACCGACGGCCATGATGGATAGCATCTATTATTGACTTCATTTGTATTAGCAGTTTTATATTATGTGTTTTATTTCCTTAGTTTTCCCATTTTACCCCTGAGGGTATTAGTCGCTCTTGTAGCCCCAAGGGGCATTTTAGACTTTTTCGTTTTCTTTTAGTTGAGGCCTATTTATATGGCTTTTGTATCATGTATTGGATTATTGATTATTGAAATGAAATTCCTCTTGCTTGTTCTCTTTGTGAGCTCAATGACATAGAGATCTCTTAGTGAGTTCTCACTTGCTCTCTTTGTGAGTGTGTTTGTATTTCTCAACGGAGATTGGAGATCCTTCATCCTTGTCTTCCCACCACCGAAGAAACCAAGGAGCAAGAAGAAAAGAAACCGGCCGAACCTCACCTCACCCCGTCTCCCTGGAGCCAAGCCGCCGACCACCCAACCCATGCCAACCGGCCACCTTGCTGCCGACCACCACCTTGACGCCGGCCACCTCCCAATTTCCCTCTCTCCATCTTGCTTTGAAATTTGAAACTCCCACTTTCAAATTTTCTTTCCAAAAATAGAAATTCCTATTTTTGGAAAGTTTTGAAATAAAATCAATTAGTTAATTTTAACTTTATTGTATTTTATTTTAAAACATCCTAGTCATCAAATCCTTTTAGAAAACCCCCACCTCTTTCCACAATTTTCTCCCTCTTCCCCCATGCCGCCGGCCCCCTAGAGGAAATCCCCATTAATGACTCAATCAAGCCTTAATTCCCCCTTGATACTCAATTTGAAATGAGATAATTTTCCCTCTAATACCAAAACTGAAATTTTCAGTTTTTATTTCCTCAAACCCCTCTCTCTCCCCCACCGCCGGTTTCCATAGGGTTTGCTCCTAATTGAATTTTTGATTAATGCTTTATTTTCATTAATTGGAAATTCAAAACCTTATTTTTCCCTCCCAATTACATTAAACTGAAATTAAACTTCAGTTTACTAATTCAAAACTCCCTTTCTCCCTTGCTCTACCGCCGACCCCCCCCCCTCTTTCCCTCTCCACACCGCCGGCTCCTCTCCCTCCCTTGGGAGATCTTCTTGCGGCGACCACCCAGCCTCGGTTGCAAGGATGCATGGACGAACCTGAATGGAACTACGGGTTTGAATACGACCGCAACGGAAGAGTCAACATCTTGCGATCACAATTCTTTGACGTCGGATTTGACTTCGACGACACGGTCAAGGAGTACTTGGACCGGATCTTGCCGACGTTAGTAGATTCCATTGAAGAACACTTCTCCGTCTACACGTGGATTATCAAAGGACGATCTACCGTGCCCCCGTCGCCTCCGAGATCCTTTCCCTTGACTACGTTCTTTGGTACTTCCGTCTTAGTGGCAACCTCGATGCTAGTATGGACAATCTTCCGCCGCTCAACTTAGTATTGTAGGTAAGAGAGATTAAAGGCCTCAAGGTGTGAACAACTTTGTATTAATTTTGGGATTTTTATTTGCTAGCCTTGCTTTATGTTTTCATTTGCATTTATTTGAATTGGTTGGCTATATTGTTTGAGATTTCTTTGCCTAGCAAGTTGAACATCTAGACTTCTTTATATTCGACTTATCTTTTAGTCATGAATAATTAATTTGTTGAGCTAAAATTTAATTCTCTTTTAATTATTGTGTAACTCTTTCATCGCATCACATCATGTGGTATCAGAGCATGGTTACCATGCTTAACATGCATAGAAAGCATCCTAGGGTTTAGTTCTTGCGGTAGTTCAATAAGTTCATGCATATCATTGCTTAGATAGCTTATATTTCTCTGTTTTTGTTTCCATTTTAACATTTCCAGCAAGCATATAACTGAATTAGGACATTCTAGCTCGCATATTAGTGTTGGTCTTTGGTTTGGTCGAGTTCTAAGTGTCCGGAACAACTCCGGCTTGAAGTACCCCTGCTGTTCTCAATTTCCTGCTACTGTTTTCCACTGTTTTGGTAGTAGAAACACTTGTTTTTGCTGCTGCCTTTTATTTCCTGCAGTGTATACTGTCCGTGGGAGTTACCTACTTAAGTCCTAAGTGCTGTTCACACATTAGGAGTCCCTTAGAATAAGTGTCCCAGCCGTGAGTGGTGGCTGTCCATTCAAAATCTGCACGTGTTTGAGACTTATATTTGACCTTAGAGCTGTCCTAGGTTGCTGTCCTGAAACTTCCAGCAGCATTTTATAACCTTAGGATACTCCTAACTGCATGCTTAACTGCTGTCCACCTCCCCAAGTTCATCCCTAGCAACCCCTAGATCTCACCCATGGAGCCCCAACACCTCCAAGCCACCTTGGACCTTATTTTGGGACAACTAGGCATTGTTACTCAGCAAATCCGCAACACTCAAACCGATCTAGCTGACTTTAGACGCCATACGAGTGACCGATTAGATAATATCGAGCGCAATGGAAATCCTACAATCTATACGCCTTCAAGACCCCACTCACCTTATGGCGAAGACAACCGACCCGATCATGAACAACCGCGGGATCCCGGACATTTTCAAGACCCTTACCAACGTCACCCTCGACCCCATCAAGAGCCAGTTAGGAATGATAACCCTTGGAGAGACAACGACGCTCAATTACTGAAAAACATTAGGATAGATGCCCCAACCTACGACCGGACCCTTGACCCTCAAGTTTTCCTAGATTGGCTTAAAGCGATGGATAGTTACTTTAAATGGTATAACATATCTGAAGCAAAGAAAGTCAGATTCGCTGAGATGAAACTCACGGGACGAGCCAACCTTTACTGGACCAACTTGGAGAACATGCGGGAATCTAGAGGAGAACATCCGATAAACGACTGGAGGACCATGAAGCAAGAACTCAGGAGGAAATATTTACCACCTTCCTACTACCCTAAGCTCCTAGATAAGTGGAATCGGCTAACCCAGGGGAGCAAACCTGTTAAAGATTACATCTCCGCCTTCGACGATTTCCTGATTCGTTGCAACGGCGAGGAATCTGCCACCCCTACGCAAATCCTGTCAATGTTCAGAGCTGGCCTTAGAGAAGACCTTAGGACTGAACTGTTTGCTAGAGGAGTAGACACTTTAGAGGCCGCTTGCAGCCTGGTACTTGACCTAGAAGAATCCAAAACCCATTCCCACACTAGGCAGGTTGACTCCCGACCCAACCCGTATCGCTCTTCTACCAGCCAGCCTCAAAACCGACCCCCCAACTCGACCGGTAACCGACCCGCTGCTAGTTCAGCCCCTCATCATCCCGACCTTAAGGGAAAGGCACCTGAACGAGAAACCCCAAAACCCAATTCTGGAACCAAATGTTATAGGTGTCATGGGTATGGTCACATCGCCTCGCAATGTTCCAGTCCCTATAAGGTCACCATAATAGAAGAGGTTGATGACGACGAGGAAGAACCTGAGACTGATTTAGTTCACCATGTGGAAGAAGAGGACTCCTTTACGGAAGAAGAACCCGTTACCCTTCAGGTTGTTAGATGTGCTTTGTCCCAGCCCAAGATAAACGATGATTGGCGTCGGACTTCCATTTTTCATACATTTGTTAAGATTGGAGAAAAGAGCTGCAAAGTGATTGTTGATAGTGGAAGTTGTATCAATGCAGTCTCTTCTGCTATGGTTTCCAAGCTCAACCTTAAGGTGACCCCTCACCCAAATCCGTATAAAGTGTCCTGGATCAACTCTACTACCATAGAAATCAAAGATCGGAGCCTCATTCCCATAGAGTTTGTGGGATATCAAGACAAGATTTGGTGCGATGTTTTGGCCATGGATGTAGGACAAATTATCATGGGTCACCCTTGGTTATTTGACAATGACGTTCATATCTATGGGAAATCGAACACCTGTGTGTTCGAACATAATGGAAAGAAGATCAAGCTAATACCCTCTCAGCCAAAACCTTCCAAGACCGAAGCCAAGCCTACCCCGGTCAAGCAAAATAAAGGACTCCACCTCTTAACTGCGAAAGAAATGGAAACTGAGATCGCCCAAGGTACGCCAATGTATGCCCTTGTCTCAAGAGAAGTGGAAGAAGACCAAAGAGAGCAAGTGCCCGAGGAAGTTAAGCCCCTCCTCAGCCGGTCGGCGGCGGCACACATCATATTGCTTGCATGAAGTTCATTTGAATGCAATCACTTTAAGCAAATTACATCGAAGCTCACAAGTGCTTGTACATCTGATTGCATGGTTGACATTATCTTGTATAGTGTTTATTTGGATACACTTGAATGATTGGAATCATTATTTGTAGTTGCTTATTTCCCTTTGTTACAATCTTCTTGTTGCTTGCAAGAAGATTAGTGTATTCATGTATTTGTAACCATGACAATTATTCTGAATTACTCAAATGCTTGAGTTTCGTCATCACTTGTAAGTCACCTTGCATTTGAGCGTTGACTATTGGATGAACTACACTTATTGTATACTAACCACCATGGCTTGTAAAAGTTCAATATACTTATTTGCATTTTAATTTTCACTCGTTAGAAGTTTATGTATGGATTATGATACACATTTGAAGCTTTCATTTGCTTGAAGTTTCCTCCATCACGAGTCCCCTGCTGTCCAAATTGTAAATTCATATGGTTGTCTTTTGATTCAATCAAGTTCATGTTCAATGTTCAAGCATAGTCATGTCCACTTGAATTTAGGTCCAAATTGCCCAAGTCATATTCAGTTAATAATTAAATCAAATTTAAGTTCGAATTCATTTAGGTCAATTGAATCAAGTTCATAAATCCTTATTTATCCTTTGAGTTTGATCGAGCTCAAGTCTTGTGTAAGTTCTAAAATTGATCCCAAGTCCTTTGTAGTCCAACTCAAGTCTTTGCTTGAGTTTAAATATTAAAGTCATGTCCTTGTTCATTTGAGTTCTTCTGCATATGGTTTAGGCTTAGTTCATTCAATTTCATTTATTTAAGTTCAAGCCTTTGTTAGTAATTTGATTTGTATTCAAGTACAAGTCCTTGTTGTCCAAAATTTCTTCAAGTCCTTTTCTTTCTCAGACAAAATTTTGGAATTTTACCGGCGTCTCCCCTGTTTAGGGGAAAACCTAAGAGGTAGCCTACCTGCCATGTCAAGAAAGACGTGCACGGTTGGTGTTGTGAGACACCGCGGCCGTAGTTTTTTTTTTGTTATCCACCACGCCATGAGTCTTTAAAACATTTTTTTAAAAAAGCAGTTCTTTATTGCCTTACCGTGCTAAGAAAAGCGCGCACAAGGCTCGCCTGCATCGCTGTAAGTGCCGCACCGAGTTCACTCCCAACACACTAAGAAAAGCGTGCATAGGGGGTCTCTCGGCGCGCCATGAACACCGAAAACAGGACTTTAGGGGAGGATTACCTGGCTCGCCACAAGCACCGCGACGAATTTCCTCCCAACGTGCTAAGAAAAGCGCACATGGGTGGTTGTTCGACGCGCTATAAGTGTCGAAGATGGGTTTTCTCAAGTTTAGGGGGTTATACCTTGGCGGCTGGCGTTTGACGACGGCGATGAGAGAGGCAAAATGTACAAAAATATGTTTTCTTTTCCCTCTTTTTTTTTTTTTACTTCTTCTGCCAAATAGTCACAAGTTCAGCTCCTCCAAAGGCTGCTTCCTATTGATAAATCTCTAGAATATTTTTCTCTAAGGAAAACAGTCAGTGGGTTTCCTTTTATTGAAATGTAGAGAATCCCAGGATGTTTGAGAAGTTCTCTAAGATTGGCAGTCATATTGAAATCCCTTCTGAAATTTCCTGGAAGTTGTCTGATGGTTTGTGGACTCTCCCTGCAATAACTCGGCAAACTAGCAAGGCCTTCTTTATTGGACAACCATCATTATATAGCTCAATCGAGTCAATTGCTCTTGTCATGGTTGAAGTTGTGAAGACTCCAATTCCTCCTTTCAGTTCCTTGGCTGAGAATCCATGCCGCAGCATCTAAGTTGTTCTAAGACAACATCATTATCAAACATGCCAGGAAGTTGCTTCCTATTTGGTTTAATGCATCTAATGAAACGGGGGAGTTGTATTCTCCAAACGCTGCATGAGTCTAAACAATTGAGCCTTGAACTTTGTTCCCACACTTTGCTTCTGGGAATCAGCACCATTTAACATCTGAGGGCTGGTTGTCCTTTGAGATTGATTAAGCATGTGGGAAGTAAATGTTCGAAGGAGTTGACAGCTGTATGATTGAAGGAGCTGAACTAAGTCTGAGTAGAATGGATCTCTGCTCTTCTTCAAGAAGCCACTTGTGTCATACAAGACCTCGCCAGCATAATGGAGAATTTTAAAAGCACCATCCTTCCCCACTTTAAAGCATGGATTACTGCTCAAATGTTTCTGAAACTTGATCGCCAAAGTTAAATCAGTTGCTTTGGCAAAGTTTGGTTCTTCATCCACCAAAGACAATATCCCCAAAGGCTTCTTCTCAAAACGATTCAGACATTCGGTATTGTCAATGAAATCAAAATTGTTCCAGTCAATGCCATCTTGAGTATATTCCTCGTGCTCAAGCTTAAAATGATGCCGATTGAAGTACTGGAAGCTTGTTCAGCCGTGGACTTTGACTTGAAGTCTAGATCTGTAGATGGACGGATAGGAAGAAAGAGAAGAAAAGGATGGACAGGGCTTTTGATCTGTGGTTGCAGGTGGGTCTTTGCATGGTCGTCGGAGTTGGGATGTGGTTGGAGAAGGCTGATTGGAAAAGGTTTAAACGTAGAGCTGGCCCTGAGGTACAGGTAAAGCTAGCAAGAGAGTTGCTTGCTAAATGGAGGCAATCTGGCCAAGTGGATGCTGGATAGAGGATTTCACTTGAAAATATTAAGAAAGATAAGGCTTTAAAATCAGATTCTGCTGCCTTTCTCTTGGAATCAAATGAGAGTGGAGAGAGGTCTCCCTGCTCTGTGAAGCCGTGAGCCTGAGAGGAGGAAGGAGGGATCAGGTAAAGTAACTTCTCGGCTGTATGAGCTGGAGTGGATTCGGGACTTGAGTGGCTTTCAGGTGGACGGAGCAGGTATTGATCCTGGCTTCAACAAGAGGCGAATAGGGATATGGACGGAGTGGAGGTTGGATTCTCGGCAGACGGCAGAGCAAGAGGTGCTGTTTAGGCCATGATCTGAGGGAAGGGGAGGAGGGAATCGGAAGTGTGAGTTGCACAGCTAGGAGGAAATGGAGTTGTGGAGGAGAGGAAAAGTAACGAACCATACAATCCTCTTTAGTTTCATTTAACGAAGGAGCCTCATGCATTCCTTCGAGGAAACTCCTGTCCCAAGTCTCATTTCAGCAGGAATTACGAGATTTAGCAGAGGTCCGGGGCAGGATATTTTAGGAGATACGAGGTAAGTCATTAAATGCGATATGAAATTTCAATTGACTTTTATTTTGCTCTTATTTCTTTAAAATTAATATTAACATTAATAATAATATATTATTATCAATGTTATTATTAATTTAAAATTGCAATCATGTGATGAATCCAAAAGGAAATGCTTTAATTTGTGTGTCCCCTTCGAAGTTCGTGTATTATGCCTCGTTTTTCGTGCCACCGATCCGGATTACCCAAATTGAACAAATAAAATACAGTTTTTAAGTATTTGCAATGTTCTGAACACAATGATGAAGTCCGTTTGTCGATCCGACATCGTTGGATCAGCTTCGCGCTTTAATTTCGGGTGTCGGTCGTCTCTTTTGACCGATCTCGTCCGATTCAATTGAGAGAGGCCTCGACCCAGTAGAATTCAGTGTCCTGATCGCAACGATACCATCCGTTTGGCATTTGGAGGTCATTTGACCCTTTAAGTGATGGGTTTCGTCAATGCACGCATTGCCTAAGTCATCGTTTTCGCCTATTTTCGCATGGTTTTATGTGTAGGGGTCAATAGATTTTTGGGCATTTTAAAAACAGTCTCATTCAATTGAAAATTTCTATCAACTTGGCCATAATTGGCGCATTTGAATGATTTCATTTTGTTACTTGAATCCTATCAACTCTGCTCACTTGCACACAGAGGATTGGGTTCAATGATTAATTTTACGAGTTAGATTATAAGAGATGACTTCGAGAGTTTGTATTTTATAATGAGTTTTTTTTTTGTAAAATAATATTGATGGTCTAATGTAAATATATAACAAAATATCTTTGTGAGTTTTGTTGTTATGATCATTAATGAATTTATTTAATCAAAATAAGGAAATGATTTGAAATGGTTCTTTTATGGCAACCTATGAGAAATTTTTTGCTCGAGCATCCATAGGAACATGTCAACTCTAATCCTTGCAATGAGGAGGTTCATACTTGAAATATGAGACTTGTGACTCTACTCTATAGACAAAGTGGCATGCTCAAGGAGCATAATGCTTTTTTATCAGTGAATTTGAATTTTCTTTATTCTTAAAATAATTGCATGACTCTCAGAGCAGAGTCCATTCGTGTTCAATTTATTATTAGTCAATAAAACATTTTTAGATGTTAAGTTTAAGCATCTAGCATGTTTGTCGAAGCACTTGCGAACGATTTTGATTTTGAAAGGGAGTTAGTGAATTTAAAAATGTTTGTAGGTTTTATTGAGTAATTGCATGTTTTTTGAAGCGAGATTTTTAATTTACGTAGCCCGCATAGTATTCTTATTATTAAAATTTGATGTTAGAATATTTATAAGAGCACATGTGATTGATTTTGATTTTTGATGCTCATGCACGCTTTTTAGTGCACTTGCATGTTTCTTGATGTACTTGGCTACTTGCACATGTTTTGGTGCACACTTATATAATTTTTTGTTGCATTTATGCATTTTTTTTGTGTTTACAACGTATGCTAGGCTGCTAGCTCATTTTTTACTGCATTTGAATATATGTTTTTTGAGGTGTGTGTAAAATTATTTTTGATGATTTAATGTGTTATACACGCCTAGTCAAAATGGTTGTGCGACATAACTCAATCACAGGGTGCAGTCTGCTCACAAGGCGTATATTTGTTTATAGGGTGTGTAAAAATCCCTTTTAGTGATTAATAGGCATGTCGCTTAGGGTACTTGTACAACATATGACATGCAAAGTTGGACCATTTCACTTTATTTGAAAATCATTCTCATGTACAGATCTATTTGAGATGTGTAAGGGTTTAAAGTAACAGTTGTTCATGTGAATGCATCTTCTTTGGGATGTGTATATAACTTTCATTTTGGGTTCCTTTCTGCTCATTTTGTCCGCATGCATGTGTTTCTAATCTTATTTTGAGTGACACGAGTTAGAATCTTTTTTTGTATTTTTTTCAGAGGGACTCAATTTATCTATAAGTGATTTATACTTGGGTGGGTTTGGGCTCCACTGGGTGCCATGTTTCTTGTTATGAATATAAGCTTATTTATTTCATTTTCATTCCAAGTTAGTTTTATCAAGCGTCTTCTGAAGGGCTGTGTGTTGAGGAGAGTTCTTTAGTTCAACCAAGAAGTTTTGCAGTCACAGTTGAGCTTTCAAGTACATCACAAGTCCTCTGTTAGCTTTATTCTGTGTTTAATTATCAGGTGGAGGAGTGCATAAGTTCCTATTTTAAGAATAAATGTTTTGCCCAAGAGTGTGAATTATAGAGAAATTAAGTTAACGTGTCATACATTGATATGATAGGGGAGAGTAATTGAGCATAAGTTAAGATGTGATACTAATGTTTCTCAAAATCGGTTTAGATTCATGTCGGGTAGGTTTATTATGGAAGCTATGCATTTGTTGAGAGATGGAGAAGTATAGAGAGAGTAAGAATGATTTACATATGATATTTATTAATTTAGATAAAGCATATGATAAACTTCCAAGAAAAGTGTTATGGAGAGTTCTAGAAAGGAAACAAATTAATAATGCTTATATTCAAGTCATTAAGGATGTGTATATAAAATCTGTTATTTGTTTTCAAATGCAGTATGGTTTGACCAAGTATTTTCCTATTTCAGTTGGATTACTTCAAGAATTAGCTTTAAGCATATATCTTTTGCTTTAGTATAGATGTTCTTGCAAAAGGATGTACCATGGTGTATGTTTTTTGCCGATGAGATTTTTCTTGTTGATAAGGCTAGAGAGGGAGTTGATGAAAAACTTGAATTATGAAGGTCAACCTTATATTCTAAAGTTTTTCGTTTGAGTAGATCTAAAGCTGAATACATGGAGTGTAATTTTAATAGTAATAGATCTAGTTGTGAGATTGTGATATTGGGTGATTAATCATTAAAAGAGTGCATGTTTTAGGTATCTTAGGTCTATTGTTCAAAGCGATGGTGAAATAGATGGGGATATTATTTGTTGAATTCAAGTAGAAGATGGTTGAACTGGAGGAATGCATTGGGCCTATTGTGTGATAGAAAAGTACCCCTCAAACTTACAGAAATTTTTTATAATATAGTTGTGGGCTCCGAAAATTCGGCCCCGGCCTCCGCTCGCTCTTCTTATTCGGCGAGGGAGTTTTAACGAACTAAGTTCCGAGGTAAATTTTGGAAGGCAGATGGGTTTGTAGATAAGACACTACCCAGAGATTTCGCCCTCATTTGGTGAGGACTTTATGATCTGAGTTCTGGTTTCCTATAGGCGCAAGCCCCTATAGTTAATTACCCCTCCCGATCACGAGAGAGAACTTTCGATTAAGGCTAGTCGTCAATCAGATACGTAGAGAATACGTGTTATCTGGCATATAGTAGCAGCAATGAGTTTGGATTGGAAAGATTTGGAATTTGGGTTGGATTTGGGAATTTGGAAAGTTTGGAAAGTTTGATATTCAAAACTTGAAATTTCACCATCTAGCACTTAAAGCGGATGGTGGGGGAATGGATGATGGACCCGATCAAGATCCCATGGTTCCGTCATCCCGGACCATCGTGGTCCCTGGTCTACTTAGTCAGAGGAGGTAGTCGACCCAACCTGACAGAAGGATCCTTGTCGGCAGCCATGGGTTGCTTCGTCCAAGGGAACCTTGTAGACCTGGGGTGAATGTTTGTCTAAGGAGACAAATTTGAATCCACCTTAGCTTACAGAGGGCTTTGTGCCCTATCGATCATATCCTATTGATTCATATCTCAAGGATTTAACGCCATTAAGGAGCGTATTGGCTCTGGCCATAACCGATATCTGTGGTGCCATTTGGCGGCAAAACCACTCGGTTCAGAGGGCCCCGGGTCATAACCGTTTACCTGCAGTGCCATTTGGCGGCGAAACTGCCGGTTAGAGGACACGTACCACGTCCTTACTGGCAAGAGATTGTTTGAGAATGGATCCTAGTAATATTTTCGACTAGGCATTTGGCTCTTTGTGAGCTGAAGTAAATTTTAATTTGTCCGCCTCGACAAACTGTTGCGGAGGGCGGATGAAATTTGCTTTAAGTGCGTTGATGGATTTTATTTCATTTTTAAATATATTTGGGTTTTTGGGATTTTCTGAATTTTTGGGTTTTTATGGGTATTCTGGGTGGAGCTTTAGATTTTTGGATATTTGGGAGTCATTTGAAATGTTTGTGAACCCCTCCGGTTGAAATAAACATTCAACACAGCCATCATCGGGGTGTTTGGGGTCATTTCCATTTAAAGCTTCAACCTTGTCGACTCTGTCTAGCTGTCGACAGAGGATCGGGTTTCGTAGGCTTTGTACCCTTGAAAGTGAATTCTTTTGATTTTAGGCATTGAAGGCCTAAAATGAATGTATTAAAATAAATATTCTGGTCACCACGGCCACATATTTATTTGTTGGTTCAAACCTTGTCGACTCCTATTAATCCATATAGGAGGATCGGGTTCGAGCCTGAATTCACTTGTCAACCCGCGCAGCATCCCTAGACGTCACGTGTATATAAATAACACGCTCGCCGGGGCCCATGCGGGTTGAGAATATATTTACCCCTTTTAGTGTGCCTATGTGTATACAAACTATTTGTGCACGTGCGAGGGGATTCTTGGAATAGACGCCTTCTGTCTGCTTGTACGAATGTTGCAGATCCGGTGGCGTAGCGTAGCAGCTTCTGAATGGAGTTGTTCGCTGCTTCGTACAGGTAGACTGTCGTGCACTATTTGTTGATTTTCGTAGGCGGGTCATAGTGCACTAACGAGCCTCCTGCCTTAAATTTATACTTGTATGTACTTGCACTTGTCATATTCTCCATACATTTTATTGCGGTCTTTGATCTTTTCAGTACATCTGCAACTGATACATGTAGATAGATAGATGTCTTCATTTATAGGCTGAAATTAACTTCAGGATACTGCATTTACTGAAGTCCTTCTGCATCTACTCATAAGTGGCATATTATACATACATCCTTATTTGTAAAGAGAATGTATATATTGCAGATCTTTTTATCCTTGATTGCATGAAAGTCAATTTATATGCTTGAATTTCGATATTGACTACGAGGATGCTAGAATACCCTTGATACAAGAGTTTGTGGGTGCCTGTATCTGTTGTATGTCAGTCGTTGCATCGACTAATAGTTTTCTTCATTAGGGCTTCTAATCTTCGGCATATGAGTTCATTGGTCGATTAGTATGAACACCGCAGATTTCATGTTGGCTATACGTAAATCAAGGGTCTTGTAGTACATTTATCCTTCTCATTTGAAAGTATACTGTTGTATGCTCATTTATATATTAGTCTGAATTGATAATCAAAGAATCCGCTTCTTCTTCAAGTTATACCAATTACAACTCCTCCAAGCATATTCTGTTGGCAAATCAGCCTCCCATTTGTATATTTATTAGTGTCTTCATTCAAATTGAGACGATTATCATCCATTCGCCATTGATTGAAAACATGTCATGTTGAAAGTTTGTGACTAATCCACTTGATCACTAACTTGCACTTGATTGCATGATTCTTTATTATGATTTGTAAGTGAGGCTCTTCATTCGTCACAAGTCTTGTATGTACTTTCTTGCATTTGATTTGGGCATATTAACTCAACAATCATGATCTCACTTTGAATATCATGTCATGTATCACATTTTTAGTTTGATGTGATTTAAGTTCCATGTAACTCAATTCAAGCTTGAGTCCCTCATTGTCCACAATTGATTCTCCTTTACTTGGTTTGAACCAAGCTCTCTTGCAAACATGATTCAAGCTTTATTCTATGTATGTGCTTCAAGTCCTATGTTGTTCTGAGTTCAATCAAGTCTAGATACGAGTTCAAATTGAGTTTATGTCCACAATACTTAATTTATTTGAGTTCTTGTTATTGTTCTTTTCAAGTTCAAATGCAGTTCAGTTTGAGTCCAACTCAAGTCTTCTGTTGTTTTGCAGAGTCCAAGATGAGTTCAAGTTCAAGTGGCAAGTTGAAGTTCAAAAGAGAGTCCAAGCTCATATTCATTTGATATTCAAATTAAGTCCCAATGATTAAGACTTTTGTAGTTCATGTCACATTTGAGTTCGGATTTGATGTCAAAGTCCTTTGTAATCTTATTTGGTTCAGATTTTTTGCACCAAGTTCATTTTATTCAAACAAGTCCACAAGTCCAAGCTCATTTTTTGTTCAAGTCCTTGGATTTTCAATCCAAATTTCGGCAGCCTCCCGGCGTCTCCCCCGTTTAGGGGAAAAACCAAGAGGCAACCATTCCCATCGACGCTACGTGAGCGCTTCAGGTAGGTGTCAAAAATGACACCGCGGTCGCGAAATATATTTTTTTATCCCCGCCTGCTACGTGAGCATTAAAGGGTTTTTAAGTTTGTTTATTATAAGAAGAAAACAGGCGTTAGAAAAAACACAGATTTCCCCCCTCTGCACCACGTGAGCGTTCGGGGGTACTTATATGAAAATGAAATAAAGACATTTTTTTTTATCCCCTTCGCCGCAAGCGCCGCACCGGTTTCCCGCCCTAAACGCTACTTGAGCGCCTCGGGGGTTTGCCGGCTCGTTGCAAGCTTTGAAGAGGGATCCTTATCTCGTCGTAAGCATCGCACCGGTTTCCCACCCTAAACGCTACGTGAGCGCCTCGGGGGTTTGCCGGCCCGTCGCAAGCATCGAGAAAAGAACCATTTTTTTTTAATTTATAATTAGTGATAAGTTAAATATAATTAATTATATTTAAACTACAACTAATTATATTTAACTTAAAATTAATTACAAATTAACTAAACATTATTTATAATTAATTAAAATTAACTATAATTAATTACATTTATCATATAATTAATTATACTTAATTTAAGATTAATTATAAATTAATCATACTTAACCTATAATTAATTATAAATTAATTATAATTAGTTATATTTAATATATAACTAATTATATTTTAATTTAATATTAATTACAAATTAAATAAATTTAATTTGAGATTAATTATAAACTAATTATAAATAATCTCAAATAAAAAGAAAAAATTATACTAATAAAGCAAAATTAAATACCTAATCAACTAAGGGTTGGGTAGTGGCTGAGTGAACTCAGTGAGTCGGGATGAGTTGAGTGAGGGGTTAGGTGAGGCTGAGTGGGTGAGTGAGTGACTGAGTGGAGGTGAGTTAGGTTTTATTTGATGGAGAATAAAAGAGGGGGATAGGGCACGGGTAAGAGGAGATCGGGTGAGGCAGGGATCGGAGAGGATCGGCTTGGAGCAGGAGCAGGGGATCGGGTTAGGTGAAATCGGAGGAGGGAGCTCGGGCAGAGGTCCCCCCTCTCTCTCTCTCTGAGTTCGGGATCGAAGGAGCAAAGGGGATCGGGCAAGAGGGATCGGCCAGGTAAGAGGTGCTCTCCTCTCTCTCTCTCTATCTCTCTCTCTCTGGATCGGAAGTAGCAGGGGGGTCGGATGAGGAGAAGAGGCCGTCGGGATTTGGCCGGAGAGGAAGGAGATCCCGAGTGGAGGAGCAGCGGGGTTCGGTCGTGTGGAAGCAGAGAGCGAATGTGATTTCGCGTGGAGGAGATCGCGTGTGGAAGAGTAGTGGGTTCGGCTTCACTTTATAGCCGCGAATGGGGCAGCGATCGAGAACTCGTCGCAGGATTCTCGGAGAAATGATGGATTCGGCGCCGTTCGCAGACTGCTACAGGATTTCTGCGGGATTTCTGGAGGGATTTCCGGCCGGATTCGAGGATCCCATGGACAAGGTATGTACGTAGGATTTCCATTTTGCTTCTCTCTTTCGTTTCTTTTGGGTATAACATGAGGGTTAACAATAGTGGTGAGACTTGCAATGCTTTATGCATATAATGTTGGTTATTAAAAGAGAAACATAAAATTAAAGTTGCAGAGATGAGGATGCTCAGGTGGATGAGTGTCTTTACACTTAGAGACATAATGTAAAATGAGTATATACGTGAAAATGTTGGAGTTGCTTTTGTGGCAAATAAGATTTGAGAGTCACCTTAGATTGTTTGGTCATATAAAACGTCAGTCTTCTGATGACACTGTTTGGAGAGTAGATAAATTAGACATGACCTATGTTAAGAAAGATAGATGTAGAACTAAAATGACTTGGTTAGAAATTATTAAAAATGACCTTTGACACAATGGAGAAACATGATTCATGTAGCCAACTATGCATAGTGGGATAAAGCTTGTTGTTGTTGCATTGCTCCACACCTTTCAATTTTTACTCAGTTTATTTTACTCATTTTGTTATTTTTATCACTTGTATGGTCCAAAATGTTCTTTTATTTTATTCTTTTTGAGTTCTCCAAATTTGGTTCATTATAAATTTATTGAATCTCTCAATTTTTCGCGCACATATGGGCGATTATAAGGCGTTTGGGTCTACCCACCATGCTAAGAATGGCGTGCATGGGTGTAAACACCACTATTGTATCTTCTACTCTCATTGTGTTAAGAAAGGTGTGAATGAATCTTCATACTTGCTTGAAAGATTTGTAGCACAGAATTTTCCCACCCCAGCAAGAAAGGCATGTATGGGTACTTATTTTTATTGATGACACGGTCTTCTTTTTTATCTTGCCAAGCAAGGTGCGTAGGTCTTCTACGCCCACTATGATGAAAAAGACTATGGGTCATCTACACAAGAAGCAAGCAAACAAAGTACACTTTCTTCATTGTGTCAATGAAGATGCATACGTCTACTTTAGTGGAAGTGTGAGCTTGCTTTACATTATATCTTGCACGCGAAATGGTGACAACGATAGTGACTGTGCAGCGAGACGACAACTAGGATACATAAATTTTTCTTCTTTTTTATTTTTCATTATTATTCCTTTTTTTTTCTTTTTTCTCTTTTTTTTTCTTATATATATATATATATATATATATATATATATATATATATATAATTTGTTTCTATTTATCCCTTTTTAGAGAGAAAGGGAAAGTGAGGGAGGAAGGTGAAGTGGAAGAGAGCAGAGCTCCAATGAGCTCATTGGTGAAGGAAGTGGCTGAGGTTGTATATCCGCATATTTCTTGAACTCCTTTTCTCCTTCAGTTATTGTTGGTCCGATAAAGCCCTATTCAGCCAGTTGCTCGTGCCATTTCCTTTCTTGTATGCACTGTAGGCCCTATTAATGCCTTCTTCCTATGAGCTCTCGTGAGGCTTTCCTTGCTTCCAATCATCATGGGTTTCAGGAATTTGTGGAGCAAGAGGCCAATTGAGAGTGAGAGGTTCTGGCGTCCAAGTAAAGAATGAGAGCGAGAGGGAATGGGTTGTGTTTAATTTTTTTTTTAATGAAAGGGAGGGTGGAATGGCAATCACATCTTTGAGTGAGGCGTGCGTACGGGATGAGAAAATTATTTAAAATTAAAATGGGTTAATGAGTCAGATTCAGGTTATTTAGGTTGCTAGCGGGTTGGGTTTGAGTTGGTGTTTTTGATCTGTTTATTAAACGGTTAAGGATCGGGTTGATTAGATTCAGGTCGGGTTAATTTTGGGTTGGACCCAAATCCGACTTGTTGACCTGTTTTGACATCCCCAACTCCTTTCATTTATCTTCTTATACATTTTAATCAAGCATATATTATATTCAATGACATGTCCTCATTTTAATGTTTATTCCAAGATTAATTTTGCAAATGAAAGAAATAATTTTCTTGATTATTCCTTAGCACAGAAGCACTCCAACTTTCTAACATATCAATAAATATTTTAAACTATAGAAAAATTGCAATTACTATAAGATAGACATTTAGTCATGCACCACGATCTTAGACAACTTGCTTAAATCATTAAATTATACCTCGGAGTACTTATAATCTTATACATAAAATAAATTCTTATCAATTTAATTTGCTAAAAAAATTAAATGCACACGTTCTTTATCTATTTGTTTTTTTATTTGTAGAAACACTGCATTCTGATATATTCATTTCCTACACTACAAAGTTCAGATAAAACTGTATCTTAATTTAACACATCAATTTGGAGCTTATGCACTTTGAAAGATTTTTAAATTGAAAATTCTAATATTTTATAGAACAAAATTAAGATAAATAATTTGTCAACACCTTACTTAAAATTTTTTATGAAATCAGTCTTATCCTTCGCATAAATTGTGTTGAGACGATCACAATTAAAACTTTTGCTCAATTCCTCCACTCTTTCTTACAGAAATTTTGTCAAAATTTAAAAGAGTTTAAAAATTTGGGTTTATGAATTCATAATTAAACTTTAATTAAATTTTACCTAGAAATTTTTAAAAGGATTCCTTGCCTCCCTGAACGGCTTCTCCTCTTATCTCTTTCTTTCTGTTGAATGGAATCACACAAACCCCTCTTTCTTCTTCTTCTTTGTCAAACGATCTTGCACTCATGTCTCTCTTTTTCTTCCTCCCTATCAATTGAATTTTCACGAACCATTACCTTTTTGTTTCAAACAAAATCATATAATTCAAATTCTTCTTTATCTCTGAATGAACTCGCCTAGCCCTATTTCTTCTTCTTCCTCTTTGTCAAATGGAAGCCTTACTTTCTCTCTCTTATATAGAATGATAGCAGCACTTTCTCTCTCTTATATCGAATGATAGCCGCACGAATCCCCCTTTTTGCTTCTCATTGCTCAAAGTCTTATAAGAGATGAAAAGCCACAACCTTCCGTTTGTGGCATCCTTATATGCGGGTGAGATTAATTGTGGTTTAAATGAGTCGGTGTGATCCATTCATTTTAACCGACAACCATTACACTAGTTACAATAGGAGAGAATAAAGACCAATGGGAGACAACTCAATGAATATGAGAACCAACGAGGAGAAGTGAATGCTCATGCCCGAGTTATTGCAAAATATGCTAAACTGAACCTTCATATATGAACTATGATTTTCTTCGAACCATAATAGTAGTATGATATGCAAAGCAGCCTGCTGTTTGTGGTTTGCTATGAGCTTGCAGTTTGTATGTGAGCGATGTGCATGACTAGCATTAATTTTCTCTTCACTCTTAAGTTGTATTTTTAAAATGTTGTTAATTCTTGTCATATTTTTTTTAAGATTTGGCAAGCATTATATTAAATAATTGATATTGAAGAGACCTCTTATATATCATAGCAGTATTATCAAAACTATTAAATTATCTTTTGAGAGACAAAATGATTAAATTTACTTATGAAATTACGTTATGTTGGGTTCCAAAAATGTCACCTGTTGTCTGCAACTCATTTTGGGAAATTTTGGGAGAAAAAGCTGGTCGCTAATGTTGGAGTGCTAGTACCAGTCACAAGTCTAATTTTTTTAACGAGTTTGGAGCTAATTTGACTGAAATGAAGTAAAAATTGTTTTAAGAAGACTCCTGAATGTTGATTTATAGTAGATGCATATAAAGGATATCTTACTTTTCGTTTTGGTAGGGTAGTTTAGAATTGAAATTTAGTTGAATAGAATTCTTCTTCTGGGCAATTCTGATTTCATCATCTTTGCAACAGTTGTAAAGCTATTGAAAATGATAGTAAATGCCTGAAGGGTTTCTAAGTCTGTTGTTCCTACCATCAAATTTCTTTCAGCGTAGCAATAAGGGTAGATAGAAGTTCATGGTGAAGTATAATCTGTTGTTTGGAAATTTAATTAATATTCTGCAAATATTTTCTCGCAACATGCCTTTAAATTCACCTTCCACGTCATTCAATCTAGAGGTCACATCTTCAGATTCATTTACACAAACATTTCTAAAGTTATCTATAATAATTTTGATTATATATTTATTTATTTCGTAATAATTATGATTATGTTTATCATCATCATCATCATTATTATTATTATTATTAAAATATTTTTTACGTTATAATATAGAACTCCAATTTGATTGCCTACAAGTGTTTTAGGAAGGATAATACTAGCAGTTAGAATTTCTGATCACCTTTCTTCAATGATGTAACTATTGCTTTTTCTATTTGCAGGTTAATTTTGAAGATACCTGCAAAGGTTTCCTTGAGGTTGCAAAGGTTTGAAAAAATTTTTTTTGTGTGTGTGAATGTTGCAACTATACATTGGTCCTTTTAAATTCTTTTGGACAATTCTTGCACTTTGGTTCATACCGAAATTTTGGAAACTCGATGCTGATTACATATATGTTGTCTGTAATTTTGTTGCATGCATGTTGTTTCGTTGTTTGTTTATTCATTATTTCATTTTTTCATGAAAAAGAAGTTCCTGAAGGAATATTCTATCTTAAATAGACATTGGAAATCTTTGTGTTTATAAGGATAGAGGGTAATGTTTACTTTTAACTGCAGGAAGCTGTTCACCAAACTGTTAATGTTATATTTGAAGATCCAGGGGTGCAGGAATTACTTTTCAAGCTTTACCAGAAAGGTATTCTTTGGAACCTTTTCAGGACCATGATTAGTGACTCTTGAAATTCTCTTGATTATATCTGATATATTGAAAAAGTAGCCAACTATTATTGCACAAATAATTGCATGAAGAAGTTATACAAACTTGAGAGAATTTGCTGCATGTTTAATTCCATCATTTGTGCTGAATTCGCATAAATCTTTGGAGCTTCTACTAGGAAGAATAAAGTAATTAGGGAATGAAAATAAATGCAGAATTAATTACTATAGTCCATTGATTGATAAGATGGTAACAATAGTTCCACTTATCAATAAGTGCAGCGTGACTTGAATAAGAAAGGTGGTGCACTGAATTGCAAGAGTCGGGCAGATATGTAGGTGGAGGAATTGATGCAATTTGATTTCCAAAAATTAGATACTTAAGCCTTTAGTAATTTATTAATAATATGACTTGGGATCCCTTTTAATATAAATCCTCTTGAGAGCATTACTTCAATGCCCCATTGATACACTTAAAAGAAATTTATAGAAATTAAAATTGAAAATAACTAGAATAATATATATTATGCCCCCTAAGGGATCAACTAACAGAGCTTTTAATAGCCATCTAGCACAATCGATAACATAATTAATCATTACTGACGGATAGCCAACTTGGCTTCAATTACCCTAAAGCATAAAATCTGTCATCATTTTGTTTAATATACTCGTTAAATAGACCTAAAAAAATCATCAAAGTTTATCATGTGGGACCCAAAAATCATCGAATAAGGATGTTCTAGTCAACAACAAATTAAGTTTTTTTTTTAAGTCAACAACAAATTAGTGTTGCTCAGCTGAAGGACACTAACTTCAACAGCTAATTGTCACTTAGTGTTTAAATTTTTATTTTAAATGTTTGTCCCAATTTGATTATATAAAAGTAATTAATAAATAACAATGCATGATTAAGATGTTGAAGGATAAATTTGGAATGGCTAAGTGCTTATCATGTAGTTTATTAAATATATATAGATTTGCTCTAAATATAGCTGTTGAATTTTTTTTTTTTTAAGGATTCATGTCATTTATGGAGGTCAACCTTAGAGTCTAAAGGTTTTCGCTTGAGTAGATCTAAAATGGAATTTATGGAGTGTAATTTTAGTAGTAATAGACCTAGTGAGGGGATTGTGACTTTGGACGATCAAGTCATTAATAAGAGTACACGTTTTAGATATCTTGGATCTATTGTTCAGAGTGATGGTGAAATAGATGGGGATATTATCAGCAGAATTCAAGTTGGATGGTTGAAGTGGAGGAATGCATCGGGCTTGTTATGTGATAGAAATGTACCCCTCAAACTTAAGGGAAAATTCTATAAGATGGTAGTGAGGCCTGCAATGCTTTATGGTGCCGAATGTTGGCCATTAAAAGAGAAGCATAATACTAAGTTAAGTGTGGCAGAGATGAGGATGCTCAGGTGGATGAGTGGCTTTACCCTTAGAGATAGGATTCGAAATGAGCATATACGTGAAAAGGTTGGAGTAGCTCCAGTAGAAGATAAGATTAGAGAGAGTCGCCTTAGATGGTTTGGTCATATAAAACGACGGCCTTCCGATGACCCGGTTAGGAGGAGAGTAGAGGTATTAGATTTGACTTAGGTTAAGAAAGGTAGGGGTAGACCTAAGAAGACTTGGTTAGAAAATATTAGGAATGACCTTTCTTTATTAGATTTAAACGAGAATTTGACTTTTAATAGGACACAATGGAGAAAAAGGATTCATGTAGCCGACCCCACGTAGTGGGATAAAGGCTTGATGTTGTTGTTGTTGTTGTTTAATTTGCTATTTGCGTCTAATGATGGCTTCATTGATTAATGTTTCCTATGAGGGTAAATTATGCGAATATAGTCACTTGTATTTAACTCTTGTGGCTGAATTTTTTGCATTCTCAGATTGGCTGGAGGGAATGGTCACGGAGTATCTTGTTGCGACCTTTGGTGATTATTTTACTGACGTTAAAATGTAAGCCTTTTCCTTAAAAAGTATCAAAGCTAAAGGATACTAAATGCCAAACACAATTTGGCCTAAAATTGCTGTGCACTTTCATTGTTGAGGTGTTTAATTGATCTCTTGCCTTCTAAAGACGTACTAACATTGCACTTAACATATTCAACTAAAACACTTTTTATTTTATTTTTAAGAATTAAGAAGGGAAAGGGGAATACTAGAAGTGGTATCAAGGATAGATTTTTTTTTTTTTTATTGGTATCAAGGATAGATGCTGTGCAAATACCTCAGGAAAAAAAAAACAAAAAAAAAAAAACAAAATGGGAATATTTTTTAGCACTCTATGCAACTCTTAACAAAAAAGAATGGAGAATGAGGATTCATAAAGCTAGTCTGAAATAATTTTGATAGACTAATAATGATGATGAGGTTGGCGAATTAAACAATAAATTAGACTTTATTGTAAAGCTTTTGAGGCTGAAGAAATAATTTCTACTCTACTTTTCTGTCTAGGTCTTTTTATTGTTATCTGTAAATTAATGTATTCTCTCAAAATCTGTTTAACAAATTGATCTGCTTAGGCAAAAATTCTAACTTGAGAAGGCTTTTGCATAACATAATTACCATAAACTTTGGCTTTTAAGTCCTTATAAGCTTATTAATTATGGCCAACTAGGCAATTATTTATACGGGGTTGTAATTTATCATCTTGGTTGATCATCATCGAAACATCTCCTATGAATAATTTTTAAATAATCCTAACGCTCTTCTCACTGCACTATTTCAAGGTAATCCACACGTGTACAGAAGGGGTATGCGGGTTTTCATTCAGCTTATGAATTGATATTTACTATTTTATATCTTGCTTACGCCCTTAAACCGTGCCTTTACATGCTCAGTTTCTTCTCATTTTTCTGATAAATTTTCATGAAAACAATATTTTTTTCCTTTGCTAGTGTTATTTGTTTCTCTTTTTGTTGCGATGTTGTGCTTTTGGTTGATTAGGTTTGGTGGTTTATTGTGCGTCTAATTATAAATATGCACTTTCCCTTTACCATGTTCCTAATTCACATTTTTATGGTTGCTAAATTACATTGAAGTTTCATCATTTGTGCTTAAATTTAATTTCAACAAATTTCTATGCCCGAGTTCCGAGGTTATGGGTGCCAAAAAAGGAAATTAAAAATTATTGCGGATCAATTTTGGGGAACAAAAATAAGTTGTGTTCAAAATTTATTGAAAATTTGTAAGAAATTATTTGCGCCAATATTTGGGGTTAACATTTGGAATGAAGTATCGCACAAGTGCGGGCTTAAATTTATCAGCTTGTTAGAAAATTGACTTATGGTTAAGGAATGTACAGCGTAGATAGAAGAAGCAGCATCCGCACTAATCAGTTAGTTGCTAGACATAACATGAAGGGGTAAGCAGGAGAATATTAAGTCTAATGCTTGTCCCATCGAAGTTTCTAGAAGGATTTATCTTGACTAGAATTAAATTTAGCTCTTAACGTGAATGACTAGTTTGGAGGTATTTATAGGCGCTCTAGACCAAATGGTAAGAATTAGGTTGATAATGATTATGAAACTTCGGTGTTTTTGGCATTGTAATTGGCACTCTTAACTACCTCACCCCTATCCAAAGCCATTGTCGGCATATCAGGCCAAAGCATTGTTGATTGAAAATTTATTGTAAAAAATGTGTGGTTTTCTTATGCACCTTTCTAATAATTTGAGCAAATATAGTTCTCTTGTAAACTGTACTCGTTTGTTTGAGCAAATATAATTCTCTTGTAAACTGTACTCGTTTGTTTGATCTTTTAAATTTTCATATAAACAGGAATATGTTCGTGTGTTGAGGCAGTCTCACTGTTAGAGAATTTATTTACAATGCAAATTGCTACTTGAACTTCTTGCTATATTTTAGTCATGCTGTGGTATGGTTACCTTATTTGATGTCATTGTGCCTTGGATTTTAAAGTTACATTGAGGAAAGATCTTTTAGAAGGTTCGTTGAAGCTTGCCTGGAGGAAACTATCGTGGTTTATACTGATCATCTCCTTACCCAGGTTGGCACCATCTTCCTAAAGCTAACTCCATTGTTGACGTCTTGTATGGATTTAATGCATTGATATGGCTGTTATAAAGATATTGAGAGCCCTTGTTTGCAGAAAACCTATATTAAAGAAGAGACGATTGAGCGGATGAGGCTTGATGAGGAGGTTTTGATGGATTTCTTCCGGGAGTACATCAGCGTTACAGTGAGTATCAATCATAGTTATGACTTTTTTCACTACTATTTATGTTTTTGGCTCTTGGATCTTGGAATGTGCATATGTTCTTCAACGTATCTGCTTTAGCCATACATATTATTAGGTGAATGATATATATTGGTTTTATCTATGTATTTAATCTAGTTATTAGGTTGGTTCACTCTGACCCCTGCGTGCGCTTCATCACTCCAATCTAGTATATTGTCTTAATTTTGTTCTGGACACCTTTCAGGATCTGAGCTTGTACCTACTGATTTAATGTAGAATAAGGTTTTCTATTCCGGTGTAAGCCTCAAGGTATTTTGAAGTTTAAGTGATGAGGATATCGTCAGCGATTTCGACACGTGTACCATCGGAGACGCCGGAGATCGACGGCCATGATCAGGAGTTTTATTTTGAGTCTTTTTATGTAGTAGTTTATTTTATTTTTCAGTTTACGGTTTTACCCTTATGGGTGGTCATTTTGATATTGTAGCCCCAAGGGCATTTATGTCTTTTAGTTTTGGTTCATTTTGGCCTATTATAGGAGGCCTCATGCATTGTATGGGAGGATGATTATTGAATGAAAATTTTTATGTTCTTGTTGATCTCTTTGTGAGTTCACGTTGATCTCTTAGTGAGTTCATGAGAGGAGAAGCCCGAGGAGGGTAACTTGCAATACCCGTCAATCTTTGGAAGAGTCCGAGGTTCGCGATTCTTACGATCTCTTTGTGAGTTCGTTAGTTATCTTTATATTTCTCGTATATTCTTGTTCATCTCCTTTCTCCCCTTTTCATCCGCCCAATTCTTCCCCTAGCTCCACCTTCCCAAGCCGACGACCATTACCCACCCGATCGCCGGCCTCCTTCCCACGGCCTTCCCCACCCGATCGGCAGCATCTCCTCCCTCCTTTGGACCGCCGGCCACACTCATGATCCAAGTCATTATGACATTCAAATTGTCATAATGACTCCATAAGCCTTGCTGCTGAGTTTTCTTCCCTAAAATGAGAGTGGAATTCCTCTCAGATTTCTGAGAGAAGAAAAGCTGAAACATTTCAGATTTCTCCAAAGAATTACTTCAGCTTTGTATAAGAATTTGGAAAACGGGAATTCTTCTCAGATTTTGATTCCAAAATCTGAAATTCCTTTTTTTTTTCTGGATTTTGGTGAGCCTGAAATCTTCCTACCGGGATTGCTGTTTGGAGATCGTCTTTCGTGACGTCAACATAGAGATCGACGCCACCATTGAAGATTACGTGGATCAGATACTAGTTTCCTTATCAACCGCCATCGGCGAATACTACCGTCCATCGAGTGGCCACGCTTGCACTGTTCATCAACTCCTCCCGCTCCGAATAGCTTTCCCGTGGACAGTATTGTAAGCTCCCTCTTCCTCGTGGTGATCACATTAGTGTTGCTAATATCTTTCTTCTATTAACCGCAAGAGAGCTTGAGTGAGGGAAACTCAATGTGACTTTTCTAAATATTAACCCGCGGATTATTGTTAAAGTGCATTCGTCTTTACTCGCATGTTTGTTATTGTTTTAAATTGTTGTGCCTAATGAGTTTGTAACAATGCCTAAGCAATTTTGCAACTGAGATTTCATTAAATCATTAATTGTGACTCGTTAATCTTTATATCGACTTGCTTACTCCGTTGTCTTATTATGTCTCCGTGCAATTCCGATATTGTTTCACATCAGTAAGTGTCATAATCCAAAAATTACATAAAGTTAAAATGAAGGTTAGTCGTACATATGGAGTAATAAATTGTGCAAAACGTAAAGTAACAAGAAATTGTGGGAAATGGAATTGCACTGTATACATCAACATGAAAAAGTAATATAAGATATAAGAATAAATTTAAAATAACTTAATATATCAAGTTCAAGTTAAACATTAACTATGTTTATCACAAAATTAGATCCTTTATTACTCGTTTCATATTCTTCAGTATCAAACTTTCAAAGATTAAATTAACAGTAGGGTCGCGGTCTAGAGCAGTATCATGCCTGCATTTAGCCGGTTTAGGCGTTCAAGTATTTAATCTTGGATTTTAAGTTTCCAAAAAAAAAAAGCTGAATGCATTTTCCTAACAGCTGAGGCTAGGCGCGCCTCAGCTAATGTGAGGCAAACATCTCAATATAATTGCCCGAGGTGTTCGAGGCTTACTAAATGAAAATGCATTGTGACATGCCTCTTATTGTGCAATTTCAGATTTTCTGATTCTATCCCTATAAGAAAACTGCAAATTAACTAATGAATTGTGCTAATTCTTATTGACTTTATCTTCAGTTTTGGTTCTCAACAAATCAAAATTCTATTTTCGATTTGTGATGGTCTATAATCTTGAAGTCACTTTACAAACTTAAAACTTTCTAATACCCTGCAAAATCATTATTCTGCATAATTCATAATTTTAATTTAAATGTTATGAGTTTGCATGTAGAAAGTTGAAACTAGAGTGAAGATACTGGGTGATCTTAGGGAGCTTGCATCCGCTGAAAGCCTTGACAGCTTCACGCTCATATATACAAATATCCTAGAGCATCAACCAGATTGCCCGGTAATTTGTTTCTTCAAATTGACTTGCAGCTTTACAATGTTTTTTCTTGCCATCCATTGTTTTAAACTGATGTTGTGTGCTAATAGTAAATTGAAATATTCTTTCCCTCTATGCAGCCTGAGGTTGTTGAGAAACTAGTGGCACTCCGAGAAGGCATACCACGCAAGGATGCTAAGGAGGTAAGGCCTAATAATTCACATGAGTTGACATTAGCTAAAGTTTCAGATTTTTCACCAGGGCAACACTTAGGGTTCATTTGGGACGGCTTTCTTTCTGCTTCTTAAAGAAGCTTTTTAGTACAAATTTAAAAAATTTTGTACTAAAAAGCTGCTTTAAGAAGCAAAAAGAAAGTCGTTCCAAACGAAGCTTTAGTCTTTTGGTTGCATATATTGATTCCATTAGGACTTTTTAAATTAGACTGGTAGAATTCAATTTAATGATCATTCAGGTAGGCATGGGCTATTCAACTGACCAACCCCAGTACTTAAAAGACATCTCCATTCTGTCAGCGAAGCCAGAGCATTTAAAACATAGGATTACTTCCCAAGTCCAAACTGGGAACTGCAAGGAAAATGCTCAAAACATAATTGCCCATCTATTCTTTTCCAAACATCGGAGGGTCTTATACTTTCATTCGCAGCTATACCCAACCGAAGTAGGAAACTTGTCATTAAGGGAGAAATTATTAGGTGCAGAGTCCGGACGTAGAGATATGTCCGGACATCCACTTAAAATGTGACATATGGAGTGCGTTTTAGTTGCACTTTTTTTGTGTTTTACCTGCGCTTTAGTTGTACTTTAGTTACGTTTTGACTGCACTTTAACTGTGCTTGACTTAAAATTTCACGGACACATTAAATATATAAAATAAAAAATAAATAAATTGAATATCCACGTGTCAATATTTTATTGGAGTCTGGATGTATCTCTACGTCCAGATTCCCCTCACCTAATGATTTCTCATTAAGGAGATTATGTATACGGAGCATTTTATTTGCTTTTGTTCTTGATCAGGTGGTCCAAGAGTGCAAAGAGATATATGAAAATTCTCTCGTAGATGGCAACCCTCCGAAGACCGGATTCATATTTGGAAGAGTAAAGTGCCTCTTGCAACCCAAAGGCTTGTGGAGGAAGCTTGCACAGTAATGTCCTTTTTGGGCTGTGGATAGGATTGTAACTACATCTGAAATCTTTGTAGTTTTCTAACGTCGCATTGTTCATTGATTCTAGAGAATGGCGATTCTTTTTAGCCAGTGTCGTTTACTTATGTTATCATCACGACGTTTGATTTTTTTTTTTTTTAATTCTATAATTTTTTTAATATGTTCGGTATTGTACGGTCAAGCACATCTTTGAATGAGTGTATACATACTGAATGCAAACACAATTTTATTGTCTAAATACTCACAAACAGGTGACAATTAATGCACACATGATTATGTTTATTATGTGAAATATAGGCAAAGACTTCTTTCTTGCGGGACGCATGTCAAAAGTTGTAACCTCTATATCATCCCAACTATGGAGAAATTTTTCTATACGGACATCGGACAGTCCGAAGATCAATTAGATTGTGTTATGTCACCCGTTGCACAGCGGCACCGAGAAAAAAAATTGATATAACACATTTTGATTGATCTCTGGAAGCTGTTCGGTGTCTGAACATAATAAAATTTTCCAACTATGAGCTTAGTTTTAGTTTTGTGTTGCGGGCTGACCCTTGTGTATATATACAAGACAAATAAGAGATTTGGGATATTTCTAAACATCTTAATAATTTACTATCCATTTTTTAATTAAAATCAAATTAAAAAAATTAAAATGAAGGTAAATATAACAAGATGAACTAATGATTAACAAGTGCAAAACTAAAGCATTTTTTTACAGGTCAAATTTATTATATTCATGTATTTATACAAACATACATTCTTTTTTTAGAATAAATTTATTTTAGTTGTCTCAAATATAAGGTTAAGGTTTTGTTTGAGATAGCTTTTTTATTGTGTTTTTAAATAGTTTTTTAGTATTAAAACTTTTAAATCAGAAATTTTTTATACGAAAAAGTTGATTTAGATAGCAGTTAAAAAGCTGTTTCAAACGAAGCTGAAGATAAATGATATTTTAAAATATTCATTGCAAATAAAAAATCAGCATGAAGCATTTAATAGAAAAATTAACGAGGAAAAACAATGAGAGCTTTGGTTGGTTTAATTTTTGTTGTCTCAAGATTGATGTTCCACTATATTGTTCCACGATTTTATACGACTTTGTAGACTTATGGCTATTTAATATTTGTTAAATATTAACGTAAATGATTTCTGAATTTTTTTTTCATATATTTTAGTTTATTATATGGTTTCTAATAATTTTACCCAATGGATCAAAGGTTTTATCTCTCAGGTTTACGGAGAAAATTTTCACTTTTTGTTTGAACGTGGCCTTCATAAAATATGGATATTTATCAGTACAGTTTCTTTCCAATCGTTACAGTTTTTCAATAACTGTATTGATTTTAATTTGTATTCCTTTTGAATTCTGAATTTGATAATGAGTTTGAATTCTCAAATCTATCTACAATTTATATCTATATTAGGGTATCTCTAACCTAAAAATCCAATTTTCGCTCTAAAATGCAATAAAACTTCTAATTGTTGTAATTCATATCCAATCAAACTCTATTTCTTTCTTCTTTCGTGTGCTTCCTAAGAAGGTAATCATCTCTGTCCTCTTTCGCGCTCTTCTTCGCCAAATTCTGCAAAATTATTAGAACCATGGATTAAAGCCTCTAACGGCTAACTGTGTTCGCGTCCAATAGGCTCCTTACACGTGTATTAACATTGTCTATATATTATAGTTTGTACTTAGGCTGAGTCATCAATAATAAAACATAATAGCATTTCTTGGTATCTGTTCCATCTTCTTCCTTAGCTCCGGCGACTCTTCTTGCCGGAGTTATCTCCTCTCGGTTTCTACATGGTATCAGGCCTTTCTCTATTCCCCTATTCTCGTCAATGACAACCTCTCAATCGGCTTCCTCCTCTGCGGCCACCGACCAATTACCATGCCCTCCGGCGGACAACTCTCCGATTTCTCCGTCATTGAAATTCGTTGTCTCAAATCTCAAGACCCTTGTTCCCAACCAACTATCGATCGACAACTATCCGATCTGGCGTCACCAAATCCTAAAACTGCTTCGCGCAAACGACTTCGAACAATTTCTTGTTCCGCCACCTACCTCCGGCGAATCGCCCGCTCAAACAGACGCTCTGTCCATCAAGAACTGGCGCATTACCGATCAAAATCTTCAGGCAGCCATCTGTTCGACAATTTCTCCGACCGTCCTACCCTACATTATTCATCTCGACACTACACACCAAATTTGGCAAGTTCTTGAAAGCCAATTTCAGGCAACCAGCCGATCCAAGGTCATTCAGCTCAAGAACGAGCTCCACCACGTCTCCATGAAGAACTCATCAATGATCCAATATCTAACCGAGATAAAGAAATTAGTCGATCAAATCGCTTCCGCAGGGTCTACGATCGATTCCGAGGACATAATCCTGCACATCTTGAACGGGTTACCTCCCGCCTATCAATCATTCAAGACATACATCCGCAATTATCCTTCCCAGCTTCGGCTAGAGAACCTATATGCCATGCTTATCAGCGAAGAGATCCACGTAAGCGCAGATGCTGCTCGCCAATCCAGCGAGTCTATCCAGCAGACAGCTCTCTACGCCGGCAGGGGACGCGGACGCCGATCCAGAGGACGTTCCACGCAAACGTCCAGCAACTCAAACCGATCTGTTCAACAACAGCCAGCCCCGATCTGCCAGATCTGTCTCAAGAAAGGTCACACGGCTGATGCGTGCTGGCATCGCATGAACGCAAACTACACTCCATCTACAAACGTCTCCAAACAGAACACTGCTCTAATGGCGAACCCCGAAGCATCGACTGGCGATTGGTTTCTCGACTCTGGAGCCTCCTCCCACATGACAAACGCCGCCGACAACCTGTCTCAGCCAACATTATACAACGGATCCGACGCCATCTTTCTCGGGGACGGAAGAAATATCCCCATTGCTCACTCGGGCACGGGCATTCTTCCTACCCCGAATCGTAAGCTATTCCTATCAAATTTACTTCATGTCCCAAATATTTCCCATAATCTATTATCTATTTCTAACCTTGTTAAAGACAACAATATTTCAATTACATTTGATCCGTCGGGATTTGTTTTCAAGGATCTGACGACCGATCAACAGCTGCTTCAAGGACCTTGTAGCGGCGGTCTATACAGGTTACCGAAGAAATCCGTGTCTCCGCATCCTCACACAGCTCTTCAGGCTTCCAATACTCCCTCCTCCGTGTGGCACGACCGCCTGGGACATCCTCATCTGCGCACACTACAACGGATCTCTAGTAGCGATCCTGCCTTACATCTTTTTACGTTTTCTAAACATTGTACTACGTGTGCTCAATGTAAAAATCACAAGCTCCCTTTCGAGCATTCTCACTCTAGAACTCATACACCTCTGCACATTATGCACGCCGACGTCTGGGGTCCGTCTCCGGTCTCCTCGATCCTCAGCTATAGATTTTTTGTTTTGTTCATTGACGATTTTTCCCGTTATACATGGTTGTTTCCGCTTATGCATAAGTCCGATGTTACTGAGGTGTTTAAACACTTTACCATGCTTATTGAGAACCAGTTGAATCATCGAATCAAAATACTCAAGACAGATGGAGGTACAGAATTCAACAACTACCAAATGAAATCCTTTCTTCTGTCCAAAGGCATCCGACATCAGGTGTCCTGCCCTTACACACCTGAACAAAACAGTGTGGCCGAACGGAAGAACAGGCACGTGATCGAAACCACTCGATCCCTATTACACAGAGCTTCAGTCCCGCATCCATTCTGGCCCGAAGCTTGTTCCACGGCGACATACCTAATCAACAGAATGCCCTCCCCGAATACTCAAAACAAGTCGCCATTGCAGTTACTGTTCAGCATCAAACCGGACTATCATCACCTGAAGACGTTCGGATGCGAATGCTTCCCGTTGTTACCTCAACACATGCACACTAAACTGGAACCAAAATCCAATTCCTTCATTTTTCTCGGTTACTCGGAAAAACACAAAGGATACAAATGTCTTAACAGGGAGACTAACAAAATCTTCGTTTCCCGCCACGTCAAATTCTTTGAACATTCTTTCCCTTTCGCTAATAACATTATACTCTCTCAGGCTCCGCAAGATGCTGTCCCCCCTGCTATGCTCTTACCGACACCTACGGCATTCGAACAAACACAATTTGCGACATCCTCAGCCCCTACACCACCACCGACAACACATCACACGCCTCAACCAACTATCTCCTCAAGTCAGGAAGTACAGCTTGATCATTCAGAATCCATTCCCACCACAGCCCCGCAACCTCATATACCCCCCGGTCGACATCCTATGACAACCAGAACTCAGACTGGCTCTCTCAAACCAACCGTTCGCCTCAATCTCCTTGCCCACAGCATCAACACCTCTGACCACGATTCCGATCCCACAAGCTTTAAAGAGGCCGTCAAACATCGCGAATGGAGGCAGGCAATGGCCGAAGAATTCCTGGCTCTCCAAAAGCAAGGAACCTGGCGTCTCAAACCACCCCCTCCCAACGCTCAAGTATTAGGCTATAAATGGACCTTCCGCAAGAAATTTAACGCGGACGGCTCAATCGCACGTTTTAAAGCTCGTCTCGTGGCTCAGGGCAATTAGCAAGCACACGGCATCGACTACGCCGAGACATTCAGTCCCGTAGCGAAAATTCCAACCATCAGAGTCCTGTTCACCGTCGCACTCTTCCACGGTTGGACGGTTCAGCAATGGGATGTATCAAACGCTTTCTTGCACGGCCAGCTCAATGACACGGTCTATATGAATCAGCCACGGGGCCGACGAGAACCACCCCAACCACGCGTGCAGACTGCTCAAATCCATTTACGACCTGCGTCAAGCACCCCGTCAATGGTACACTACGTTCACCAACCAACTTCTTTAGCTCGGGTTCGATTACAGTAAGGCAGATCCGTCTCTGCTCACTCTTCACCGGGACAAAACACGCATATTCCTACTAGTCTACGTCGACGACATCCTAGTCACTGGCAACGACGATAAAGCCATCTCCTCTGTTCTGCTGAAACTACAATCCCAATTCAGCATGAAAGATCTCGGCCCAGCACATCATTTTCTCAGCATAAAAATACAGAAACACTCAGATAAGTATTTTCTATCCCAATCCTCCTACGCCGAATCAATCCTAAGCTCTGTCAATTTAAACAAATGTAATCCTCTCTCTAATCCGTCTTGCACCAAATTACCAGACCAAATACCAACCGACGCTATTCTCTCCGATCCAACTACCTACAGGAGAGTTACGGGATCCCTTCAGTACCTTACCTTAACTCGTCCCGACATCGCTCACGCCGTCAACGTACTAGCTCAACATCTCCACGATCCAACACCACAGCACTCCTATCTGCTCAAGCGGCTACTGCGGTACATCAAAGGAACGGTGACACTCGGATTACCCATTCTCCCAGGACCACTTACTCTATCTACCTACTCCGACGCAGATTGGGCCGGCGATCCCAACACCCGAAAATCCACCACCGGGCACTGCACCTTCCTCGGCAACACTCTCATCTCCTGGACAGTTAAAAAGCAGAACACCGTGGCCAGATCGTCCACAGAGTCGGAATACCGCGCATTAGCCGCTGCAACGGCAGATACTATCTGGCTAAAACGGCTACTCACCGACTTTCTCATCCCACACAACCAACCGATCGACTTACACTGTGATAACATGTCGGCCATCGCCTTGGCTCACAATCCCGTTTTTCACGCTCGAACAAAGCACATCGAGATTGACCATAGGTTTATCCGCGATCATATCCACAATCAAGTGATTCGGCTTCTACCGATCAGCACTACATACCAGTTAGCCGACATCTTAACGAAGCCATTATCCACATCCAGATTCAAGGAGTTACGATCCAAGCTAAATATTCAGGACGAACCTTTAGCTTGACAGGGGCTATTAGAACCATGGATTAAAGCCTCTAACGGCTAACTGTGTTCGCGTCCAATAGGCTCCTTACACGTGTATTAACATTGTCTATATATTATAGTTTGTACTTAGGCTGAGTCATCAATAATAAAACATAATAGCATTTCTTGGTATCTGTTCCATCTTCTTCCTCAGCTCCGGCGACTCTTCTTGCCGGAGTTATCTCCTCTCGGTTTCTACAAAAATAATTTTTTGGCGTAAGTGAACAGTCCGATGTCAATATTGACGTCACACTATTCACCAACCAAATTTTGGTATGATATTTAGAGTTCAAATGCAGCAAATGACGGACAGCATACGGTGGTATGCAGTTCTGTTGGAGATAATGAGAAAAATGATAATTGACAGTTTCAAAGAGAAAATATTTTTTTATTTTATTTTACTTCGCTGAATTTCGAATTTTCTATTCTAAAAATCTTATGAAAATAAGGTTGGTTATAACTTATAAGAACTCCTCTGACTGAGCCCATCACGTATTTTAGGGTAGAGGGATCGATGGGCAGTTTAAACCAATAGAAACTGAGCCTACTAACCAACTCTTTGTGGTTGGTTATGAGAACTACTGTAACCGTTTATATAAGATATTAGGACTAATTAATCTAATATTATCTAATATAAACAAATAAAATAAATTAAAAACAACGTGCATAAATAATGCATTTGAGTATTTATATAATATTAAGCATTGAATTTAAAATATCAATAAAAATTTATTTATTGCTTTTGATTTTTTTTTTTTCAATAGTGAATATCTGTATGCATATATTGGAAAAAATTTGTATAAAATTAAAAATCTAATGCACTGTAATTCATTTAGTTTTGCAAATAAAAGAGTTCTCAGAGCCGAAATCTGTTGTTCCAACTTGCCTGTACCACTCGATCTCCTAAAATAGCCTCCACTCCCCTACCCCTTCCCCTTCCTCAAATCCCTCTCCTCCCATCCTCCTCCTTCCAATGGCCTCCTCCTCCTCCGCCGTGGACGACCTCGAAAACCCATCCCGCCCCATCATCCCCCGCACCCCCAGTCTCCTCCTACCCCCTCGCCACCCACGCCACGCCGGCCGCCACAACCCCCTCCGCCTCTTCCGCTCCATCTGCCGCACCCTCCCCATCTTCACCACCCCGCGCTGCGGCCTACCCCACCCCAACGACACCGTGAACGCTTCTCCCGCGCGCGTCACCGGCACGCTCTTCGGCCATCTCCGCGGCCGCGTCAGCCTCTCCATCCAAGAGAGCCCGCGCTGCCTCCCTTGGGTCGTGCTCGAAATGGCCGTGCAGACGCAGGTCCTTATGCGGGAGATGGGAACCGGGATGGTCAGAATTGCGCTGGAATGCGAGCGCGCCGGCCGGGCGGCCGGGAAGCGGGTGATGGAAGAAGGGATGTGGGGAGTGTTTTATAATGGGAGGAAGTGTGGATATGCGGTGAGGAGAGAGGCTACGAAGGAAGATCTGGCGTTGATGGAGCTTCTGAGGGCGGTGTCGATGGGCGCCGGAGTTCTTCCCTGTTTTGAATATGTGATGGCAAGTAAGGATTCCGAGACTCTGTATTTGCTGAGCCCAGAGGATACTAATGGGCCAGAGCTCAGCATTTTCTTTGTTCGGATTTAAGAATTTTTTTTAATTGAATTTTCTTTTATTAGGGGATTTATATACATGATATTTTATTTATACATTTAATACTCAAAATTTATTATTTACTTTCAATATATTTAAAACTTTAAATAATATTAAAAATATTATCTTTCTCACTCTCCAATTAATTCCTATCAAAAAGCTTCTTCTTCACACTCCTATCAATGCTGAAATTATTCTGTCTAAATGTCAAACGCCGTCCGGAGACCAACCAAAATGTGCCATTATCACCCCTTGCTCGTTGCCCGGCTTGATATTGCTCGGTGCCACGGCTCGGTACTATTGACGTGTCGCATTCTAGTTGATCTCCAAACGGTGAACTGCGTTCAGGTGTCTGCACAGAATAATCTCTCATGCCGATGACCTTTCTAACAAGATCACATTCGTCCTTCTTACACATTCCTTATAGTAAAAGTCAACCTCTCTGTCGGTTTTGTCGATGTCCTTACTAGCAAGATCTCATGGAAGCATCCATATTACTTCTTCATTGTCAAGTGTTTTTGAATTTTGAAATGTGTGAATGAGTAGCAAAAATTAATGACAATTTTATAAGTTTAGTAACTAATAAAATTTAAATGTTAAATAAGCTAACAGAATACTTTTAGGTGCTATGTATGTAATACCTTATTGCTATTATTTATGATTTAATTAGGGATGGATTTGATCTCGCAAGTTTATCCTTGGAATTTAGGATTGTTCATGAAGGTGTCTCATAACAGTGGCTTCGAATAGAGAGATTATTATGTGCTGAGGTTGGATACAGAGAACCGTTCTGTTATATATGTGAACAGTAAAAGCACAGTTATTATTCATAACTGCACCTTTATTGTTCAACACTATACTTTTATTGTGTTTTTTATGTTCACAGAGACAAAACTTAACGGTTATGTGTCCGGTCTCCGCACATAATAATCTCTCATTTAAATAAGGCCTTCATTTTCTATGTTTTTTTGTATGGAGAATGCAATGTACTTACATTTAGGAAATATAAATAAATATGTATTTCTTTCACAATTTTCTATTTATCTCTAAATAAAAATAAAATAAAAATAAAAATTATTGAGCCATAAAAAATATTAACTCAGTTTCACAATAACTAAATAAAAAAATCAAAATAAAATTTACTTATTCCCCATAAATCAATCTAGTGGGTCAAAATTAATTGCAATTTTTATTATGTGATCTTGCCAAGTCTATGTTGACAAGAGCTCAACTTGATGTATTACGATGTGGCTCAAATTCAAACTTGATATTGACTCGATTAAATTCATTATAAGCTTAAACTTGACTCGAAAGCATAAGCTCGGTTAACAGATCAGCATGATTAAACATTAATCGCCATGGATGAACACTAAAGGTGTACTAAGGTGTTAATTAAGGCACCGAGTCAATTAATTAGGTTGAGCTCAAACTCGAGCTTGTTGCTAGCTCTCAAGCTAACAAATAAGTTGAGCTAGAGCTAAATAACGAGTTGGCTCAATTCAGTTACATTCATACACTACATAACCAATACTAATTATGTACTATTATTAAAAGAAATCACTTGAGTTGGCTCAACTTCACGAACCTTCTCTTTTACTGTTCATCCAGCAAAGTGGTCATAAAAATTATGGAAATTTGAATCAGAGGCTAACTGATCCAATGGTTCCATAACATGATTAAGTAGTACATAATAGAACAAATTAAGCATCCAGCAAAACCGAGCAAATGCAAGAGGACTTGGGGTATCAAAAGGGAAGCAGTTATAAGAGAAGAAAGAGAAAGAAGATGCTAAAATATAAGGGGAAATAGATCAGCCAGCCAAGCAAGAGGATAGGAGAAAAAAACAGAAGGGCATTCTTTGTATAAACAATTCTATTTAACTTGAGTGTTTTCTACACACAAAGGGATCCTTATAAACAGAAATAATGCGGTAATTCCATATATATGCATGAGTCATGATGGTACTCATTTAAGGAGCATTCAAGTGGAGAATTTTGATATTATATGATGTATGTTTATCTCTTATATCTCTCGTCTGATTCCTTGTTCTGTTTAGCTTCTGAGATTTGAGGTTTCTCTTTTAGAGAGAATGTATGTGCTTGTGTTTAAGGAAAAAAAGCTTTCTTATACTACTATTTGTACACCGATGTGACTTCTTGATGGCAGGCGAAGAAGATGGAGAGAAGATAGAAGCACCATCCATGATCCAACCACTCCAACAATATCAAGAGGTGTTTTAGCCAGTTCAGGAGAAGCCTCCTCTGCGGAAGCATGAACATGCTATCATCTTGAAAGTAGTCTCAACTATCAGTGTTTGTTTGTATCATTATCCTCAAATCTAGAAGGACTAGATTGAGAGAATGATAGAGAGATGCTGGAGCTAGGGGAGTATTAGTCAAATGCTTCAGCAGCAGTTTTCTTTGTTCCACCTTAAGGACAATGTGACACTTTGGAAGGGGAGTATTGATGGACCGCCCGATTTGATTGTGAGGGAATTATGAAGTTTTCTAATCAAGAGGGAGCTGTTTAAGAAGGTTCTTAATCAAAGGAAAATTGTTTAGAAATGTTTTAATTATATTTGAGAATGAATTATTTAGAGCAAAAGATTTAATTTGAATTTAAAATCTAAGAGGGAATTATTTGGGGAAAAGAAAGAGGAATTAAGGAGAGATTGTTTAGTAAAGTTTTAATTACAATTGAGAAAGAATTAATTACAGAAATAAATCTAATTTGAGTTCAAATTTGAGAAGGTATTATTCAAGGAAAGGGGGCTAATTTAGGAGAAAATTATGGGAGCTTATTTAAGGCTAATAATAGGGTGATTTCAAAATTATGTTTAGGTGTTTGTTAAATTTAGTTTATTCTTAGGTTATTTGGGCTTTAGCCATCAGCTAGGGATTTGAGAGAGCCAAATCTTCCTCTCCAATTGAAGATCCACTTGTATCTTGCATTTCTCTTTATAATTCTTTCAATAAAATTTATTTTGGGCATTCTTCCCAATTTTTCGTGTTTCATCCACTGATTTTTGTGAAACGTGCATCCACGTCCTATCAAATAGCTAGATAAAATGAATGTAAGATAAAAGTGTGACATGATGGAAACTTGTTTTAGATGTAGACCTGTCAATATTCGACCCGACCCGAAAACCCGATCCGAACCCGACCCGGAATTTTCGGGTTTGGGTTGACCCGAACCCGAAGTGGGTCGGGTTCGGGTCCAAAAAACCGACCCGTTTGCAAAAACGGGTCGGGTTCGGGTTGACCCGACGGGTTGCCGGGTCAACCCGAAAACCCGTTTATTTTAAAAAAAATTGAATTTTCCTACCCTTGCCCGTTGCCCCCGCGCTGCTGCCCGCCTGCCCCGCTGGCCGCTCGCCACTGCCCCGTGCGCACCGCGTCGCTCGCCCGACCGCACCGCGTCGCTCGCCGCCTCGCCCGACCGCACCGCGTCGCCCGCCCGCCCGCACCGGGTCGCTCGCCGCCTCGCCCGACTGCACCGCGTCGCTCGCCCAACCGCTACATTGCGTCGCTCGCCCGCACCCACTGCACTGCTGCAGCGCTCGATTTCGTCGCTCGATCTCGCCTGCCCACTGCACCGCTGAAGCGGGTCGGGTTAGCCGTCCGCCACCCGCTGTCTGAGACTTCGCGTGACCCTAAACCCTAAACGGGTCGGGTCGGGTTGACCCGAACCCGAAGCGGGTCGGGTTCGGATTTCGAAAACCGAGCCGTTTATAAAACCGGGTCGGGTTGACCCGAACCCGAATAAAGCCGGGTCAGTTACGGGTCGGGTCGGGTTCGACCCGTAATCCGAAATTGACAGGTCTATTTAGATGTCTTTAATCATGGAACATGACAACCATAATGAAGTTTTCATTAAGAGGTAAGAATTAATGAGCTAAAGGATACAGAGGAAAAGTGCGCATGATGCCCTTTATAGGAACAAGAATTCCCTAAGAAAATGAAGAAAATCATTAAACCTCTAAGAACCCAAAATTTCTTTTGTAGGGTAAACGCCACTTTCTTTAAAAGGATTTTAAAGAAATTAAGTGCCCATTAGAAGGAATCCAGCATCAAGATATAACTTAAACCAAACATCCTAATAGATCATTAGACTATCAAAATATTCACAAACACCTTTTTATTCCTAAAGCATAACTGACAAACTCTTATGAGGATAGTTCAACTTGTTCCTATGTTTATATACATTCTGAAGTACACATTCCTTATTTCTAAGCATCTATTACTAGCCATCGTAAAAACAACTAAGATGACTCCCACCTAAAACCTCTCCTGATAAAAGGAAATAGAAGATTTAGAATGAAAAAATGGAATGGAATATTAGACGTAGCTTTTTCATGAATTATTGTAAGGCAACATAAAGTTTGTATAAAAGAGGGCATAATGAGAATTTAAATACCAAATCCCACCTTCACAAACTTTTTAAAAGAAACGTCTTTGGTCTTTTAATATAATAAAGAAATTAGAAAATAAAACTTAAATCAATCCCATCTAATTCCAATTACTTTGAGATATCAGAAATATATAATAAATAGACATACACAACAACAATCTTAGTTGGACAACATTTATGCCAGCTTGAACACCAAACCATAATTATAGTTCCTAGAGAATATTTATTTTCTTTGTTGACAATTTATAGAGTTGTTGCATAGATGAGGATGCTCAGGTAGATGAGTGACTTTACACTTAGAGCAGGATACGAAACAAACATAAATGTGAAAAAGTTGGAGTAGCTCCAGTGGCAAATGAGATTAGAGAGATTTGCCTTAGATAGTTTGGTCATAAAAACAGCGGACTTCTGATGATCTGGTCAGGAGAGTATACGTATTCAAATTGACTTATGTTAAGAAAGATAGAGATAGACCTAAAAAGGCTTGGTTAGAAAATATTAAAAATAACCTTTTTTTAAAAGGAGCGTTTAGCAAACTATTAAAAATAAAAAAAAAAAAAATAGAAATAACCTTTCTTTATTAAATTTAAATGAGAATTTGACTCTTAATAGAACACAAAGGAGAAAACAAATTCAAGAAACCAAATCCACGTGGTGGGATAAAGGCTTGATGTTGTTATTGTTGTTGTTGTTGATAGTTATAGAGTATAATCCTGCTAGTCATCCAGTGGGAGGGATGTGTAAATACATGTCTACCAGTACATTCTTAAACTTTAAAATAGGCATAGCAATGAGGTATGAAATGGCGGCCTTACAGATCACTAGTAACCAAGCATCCAGCATAAGAACAGGTACGGTGACCCTATGGAAGGATTCTTGTTACATATAGAGTACTTAAACTTCCTAATTCCAAGCTGTAACATACATAAAATTAATATGATATGTAAGTCTGCGTACATAACTATGAGAGAAAATAACTATATTTCCTTCACCATCTGGGGATGTGAAAAACACACTTTAGCAACATAGGAAGAACATTTAAAAACAGCTTAACACTACAAGAAGAAGACATGAAGAAAAAGAATGTTCACACAATCACATGTGCCATACAAGCAAGAAACCCTCAGTTACTATGAATACACAATGAAGCTATAATATTACTCGGACATTACTCTAGCAAAATATAACTTCAAAAGTATTCTTAAAATATGAAGCATTCAAACAAAAGCCAATAAATCTACCTAAAGGTATTTCATATGAGCCAGACATAAAGAGTAAATTCATATCAATATTCACTTGATAAAACAAAAAAGCTAACCGAAATATCTTTTTCTCCCTTTTTTTTTGGCATGGAAGCATACTATGATCTACAAACATGCAAGAAACACAGAAAAAAAATCTCTAGCAAACCTACTTCAATTTATGAGCTATATGTAACATAGATAGTAACAACAATCCTACACAAAGTCTAATGCATTGCTCTTGGTTGCTTACATAGCTAGCGCCTCTGATCACGAGACTTGAAAATGTTCCAAGCCCAGCGAGAAAATTTTGAAACACCAAATATAACTCCAAAAAGTGTCCTTCCCTTTACAATGCCTTCATGTAAGTTCCTTGCTCTTTTAGCTAATGGCAATGTCGCCATCTGTTGCGAAATGTTGTGCCCCTGTGTTGATACTAAACAGGTAAAGATGGAGTAAAACACACCATTCCATCCTAATAACTACATATCACTATAAGAGATGAAACAATTGATGGATCAACTAACCTATTGGATCCATGGTAGTGAGGTGACGAAGCCTTTCCTCGGCCACACGAATAGTTCGAGTAGAGTTCCTCACACCTTGCTTTATCCCCTGCCTACGAGATTAAATCTAAATCAGGATAAACAAAAAAAAAGGGTAAGCAGCAATTCATCTAAGTTTCTATGTTTTTTGGGCATAAAAGAGTCTTCCATCAAGCCATGCAATTATATCCACATCACGATCATTTAAATTTTCATGGGATTTACATACATACCCCTTTATTTCATGCTATCTACATATCTAATACTCAAAATATTAATATTACATGCCTACCACTCATAGAACAAATTTGAGTGCATGGAATGAAATATTAAAGTTTATAAGATGATATGAATGATAGAAATGAATTATAGAAGTGATATATTTGATATTAAAGTTGTATATGGGTGGTAGGCTTGTAATATTAATGTTTTGATTGTTAGAAATGTAAATAGCATGAAATAAAGTGGTATATATATGCAAATTTCCCTGAAATTTTCTTTTAATACCAATACATATTACCTATGTCTTGCATAATTTGTAATTTCAACTCCTAAAACCATCATTACTGTTAGAAAATTTAAAAGTAATCCCAAAATAATAGCTTTGTTTTATTAATACTTGAGCTGAGTAGGTCAACAAAAATAAGTCTGAATGACATCTTATATCAGTTGAACCAATAAACTATCAAATGCATAAGCCTTAAATGTGATTAAAAGTTTTGGTCAAATGCAGATTATTCTATTTCACATTGATAAGTGGTATTAAGGAGTCCATTGTTTATAAAATCACATCTCGCGGTCTAAAGAATTTGGGCTGAATAAGTGTTCACACTTGGCCTTGGGCAGTTCAATTAATACCTTAGAGAAAGAGAAAAAGGAAGCTCAAATGACTAACCCTAGATCACTTAGCTCCATGGTCAAGTCACTTATCTCCATTCCACATAGTCTCATAGTTGCCATAGTGTCCGGTAGCTCCTCTGCTGTGACATCTAACAACTTCTCCAGTGACTCCGCAGCCCTCTTAAAAGCCTACACTTTTCAACAGCACAAATAGATAAAATCAAGAAAAAATCACAGTTAATGTATACTGAAAACAATTTTCAGAAGTAAAACTAAAAGCTACCAGAAGGGTTGGAATCGCTGAGAAGAACAACCAGGAGGCGGAAATGGCAACCTGTTAACATAGTCAAAACTGCTCAACGACACATAAACATGGGAAAGTACCTAAGCAAATAATATTTATATGTAGCAAGCATGCCAGTTGCTCGTTAAACCAAAGGGACATCATCAAAAACAAATAAAAACAAACAAAAATGGGAAACCATGATCATGCAGTTTTATTTCTGAAAATCGACTAAAATCCATAAAAATTTGAAACCCTATACGAGGCATTAAAGCAGGCTTACCGTGCAGGCTATGATATTGAGAAGAAGGATATGTCTGGGACCAAGATTCCACTGGGAGAGGGAAAGAGATCGTGGGGGAGATCCAACCGAGGAGGACATGAAATGGGGATCGTTGGAGGTTGAGGCATCTAGGTCAAGAGAGGAAAAAGGAAGAAGGGGTAAAAGCCCCTTCTTTCCATAAGACGACATTAAGGTCCTTCCCCCGTTGATTCGGCAATCAATGATTGCTCCATTCTTACTTCTATGGAAAAGAAGGCGAGGGGTGAGAGAAGATGTGCAAGAAGACGAAGTAGAGTAGAGAAAATTAATGGCGGAATGAGGACGAAGAAGAGACATCGTCTTTAGAGATTGCTTGGATAAACGAAAGGTGCGGCTTTGTTCACTTCTCACTTTCTCAGGGTTCTGAAAATCAACGCAAGACTAGGCTCGCCAGGATTTGGCTCAAGGCTGGAGTTCTATAAAATTAATGAAATTATTAAGAAGAAAAAAAGCTTTTAAAAATTATCGGGAAGACAATTTCTTAAAAGAAAACTATTTAATAATTAATTAGGCAAAAACAAAATCAAAATAAAAAATTTATGAGTGATGCTAGTCATTAGCATAGATAACGACTGGCCCGGCCTATCTGATCGTCTATCTGACATTGGGTCTTCTATTTGGCATCTGGGATCGTCTGACATCATGGCTCACCTATCGAGATGCCTATCTGACACCCATTTTAGGTCTTCCATTGGGTTGCGGGTCGGCGCTAGTCGTCAACCCTCATTAAGACTATATATTTTTATTACATTAAAAAAAAAAAAAACAAGGCAAAGGTGGTCGGAAAGATTGTAATCGGCGGACAACAGTGATTGGATGGAACATAGTCGCTAGTCAACGATGGTTGGAAGAATCGTAATTTGCGGGTGATGGTGTCAGAAGGATCATAATCAATGGAAAATAATATTTTGGGGGAAGATATGACGTCAGTAGCATTCAGGAAGAATTCCAACTATAGTTGGAGAATGGGTGGAAGTTTGGTCGTGATCGGTGGCCGGGAAGAACTCCAGTGGTGGCAATGTTGGATGGAGAGTGCAAAAGAGCTCTCATGCTTTCTCTCCTCTTCCTCCCCCTTCATGTGAAGAATGGGGGAGTATTTATAGTATTTTGGAAGTGGCATGACTGGTAAATATGGAGAAAATTAAGAGAACATTGGGAGTGTTCCATCGACCGGCTCATTGTGATCCCCTTGATCAATGAGTATTTATCAAGCATTTAAATGACATAGAGATATTAGAATTGAGTGATGTTGGACTCGTTAGATTTGTCTCACCGAGCCGCTCGATTCTACTATAAGCATGTTATATTTTGATATCATTTGGTCATGCAACTGAAGCTTCCAGGTATGCTTTAATTCTTAGATTTGAACCCATTTGGGCTCGGATTGGATCGATTTTATTGTCGTTGGGTTCGTCTCATCGATATGTTCACTTTGACTAGCTATAAGCTTGCTGAAATCGGAGTTTGGATTGTCCCGATTTTAATTTGTGAAGCGTACGCCTCATATTTGTATTGAGATTTGTGTCCGATCAAGACAAATTTTTATGGACATCTCAATAAAAAAAGATAAAATGAATGAAAAATTATAATTACAATAATAACAAACCGTTTACTATAAAAAGTGAGATATAATTATAAAATATTTTTAACAGTCTGTTACTCATAATCCTGAATGATGATATGTTTTAAGTACATTTTATATTAATATTTTTAGATGAACTGTTTTGCGAGCTAACAAGTTGAGGAAGGGCTAGCTCAAGTTCATCTCGTTAACTCATCGAGCTCGGCTCACAAGATATTTATTGATTAGAGCAGCTCGGCTAATAATCTTTATACAAGCTGAACTCAAGATGACTTGCAAGTCGGCTTTGGCGCTCTCTCTCTCTCTCTCTCTCTCTCTCGCTTTTTATCATCTTTGATCTTGTTTGGCCGAGTTGCTAGCGAAGGGTGACAAGACCGATGGTTTATGATGGGAATGTAATGGACAAGGTGATGATGATGTTATTTTCAAGTCATTTAAATCGAACATAAGGAGAAGATTATCAATTTATCAAAAATATAAAGTTTGATATGGTTCAAAGCAATCCAAATAGGGAGGGTATAAGGTTCATTGGTTAAGTTATAATCTGATGATCATTTTAGCACTTCATAAGAAATCCCTCAATAACAATTGATCTGCAAGAGAATAATGCAATATAATCTTCTACAAGCTAGCAAGAGTTTGATAAGAATATGTATCGAGTTAAGTAATGAGAAAAAATACTAACAATCAAATTAAGACTATGAAAGTTTTTATTGCTTAATATGTGTGTGATTATACATAAACTTTTTAATGAAAGAAAATTTTAGTGTTTTAACGAGCTGATTTAAGGTAGCCCATGGAATGAAGAGAATGGGTTCACCTTAGAAATAAGATGAAGGAAATTTTTTAAACTTTCAATGAGCAAAATGCAAATCGACCGGCAATTGCGAGAGAGATGTTTAGAGGACTACTTAGCATTATTAAAGCTATGGTCCTAGATCAACCAAGTTAAAGAAATATTCCAGACCAAGCTAAAACTTCTAAACACCCCGAGTTGCATAAAAAAGAGTGGGAGGAAAACTTTGTAGTTGAGTTACCCGTGTTACTGTAAACACTATATATACCTTCAAATTGCATCAATATAACAAGTGGTAAGGCAAGAACCTAAACAACAACAACAACAACTCGAGCAACATAATGCTATTATAATGTTAGAGAAAAAAAAATAATGCTTGATTAATCCCAAATAACAGAGGTATTTGTTGAAGGAGAAAATTAAATCAAGGTAGAGCATATTGTAAGATGAGAGAGTACAAACCCTGACATCCAAAAAAGAGTGATTTTCGTGTTGCTTATTCTTCCCCACTAGAGATATCGAGTTAGGGCCAATAAAGGAAGCTCTATACTAACATGAAAGATGCAACTAGTGAAAGTTTAGTCGAGATTGCAAGGATTTATTCAAAGTGCAAAAATAATGTAATAAAAGCAAATTAGTACTCTATAGATGATATGCTTATATTCATATATTTAAGTTATTGAATAATCATAAAAAAATTTAACATCTCGACATACAAATGAACAATCTTAATTATTGACTCATTTGTTTAATTATGTTCCTAATACATTTGTTTGTTATTAAATAAATAATTATTTGAGCTCAATAAAATACTTATCTCATGATTTGTTTTATATTTATGCATAATAAAGTTATGTTCATTTATTTAGTTTAAATCAATATTTATAGATATTTCATATTTATTGAAAAATATTGATTATATTTTTAAAATAATAAACTTTATCCCACTAAAAAAACTTTTTGGCTGTGTCAAACACAAAATTTGCCAGAAATATCTTAATAAAATTATCATCTTAACAAAATTATATATACAGTATTCAATGGGAGAAATATAGGAAAGAGCGCACTAAGTGATTGACCAACAGACGAGGCCAAGAAGGAAAAATCCACGAAGAATATTAAACCACGCTGTTGACGTCCGAGCTGCAGCGCCTTTTTTGACCATCTGCTCTCTATACGTATAGCCCTCTCCATTAGCTTGAACAGCTAACACAGATCCAGAAAGAAAAAATAGAAAAAAAAAATTTTTTTGGCTGAAGATTTCTTTACTTCACAGGTAATGGTAGAGCTCATCCTAAAACCAATCATGAAGAAGCTCTACAATGATAAAGTGAAGGCCATGGAAGCAGAGGAGATGGTAGAAGAAACTAAAGCATCGAAAGAAAAGAAGCAATCAAAAAGGACGCGCTTCTTCGGCTGGATGAGGAAGAAGGAGAAATTAATGTAAATTCCGATCGACGAAGATTTCTACTGCTGTTTTCTGATTTAATTTGTACTGTGATTTGGACTGGGAACCAAACAGGATTAGTTTACTCTTCTTTCTATATATAAAGATTTGTCTTTCGATTTTGTTACCTTGAATAAACCTAGCGTTCTCGATCATCTCTGTTGAGCCTTGAAACGCACAAATCTTCCGAACTCTTGGGAGGGCTGCAGCGAGGGGTAGTTCTAGGGTTTTCTCCAGCCATCATTGAATCTTAGGCTTCGTTAGGGACAGTTTCTTACTAATTTCTATAGCAATATTTTTAGCATAAAACTTTTTTGAAAGACAAAAATAGAGGTAATAATATCCAAAATAAGGGCATCTTCAACTCAAAAATCTGTTTTTTACTTCAAAACATAGTAATAGCCATATTGAATAGTAATTCATCGAACTGAATTTTATTCTAACATCAAAAAAGAATATTCTATATATGTTTTTTTCTCATATTTGTTTTTTATATTTATTTTCTAACACAAAAAAATAGTTTATGAATCATGTGATGCCAACATTGATGTGGCACTATTTACAACCGAGATAAATGTAAAAATTTCAAGCTAAAACGTAGGTGCCCGTTTTGTATTGGGGTGTGAGGGTAACTTAATTGGTGTTTGATACCGTGGTCTTGTAAATAGATTTAGAAAGCATGACTAGTGTATTCTCCTCCGCTATCTGAACGAAAATTTTTAGGGATAGTGTGGTGTTGATTAAGAACAATATTGCAAAATATTTTGAATTTCGTTAAGTGTTTCCTGTTTTGAGTGTATTGGATAAAGCCAGAAGAAACGCATGTAATCATCGATAAATATAACGTAGTAGCGAAAACCGTCTAAAGAAATCTACGGTGCCGGCCCCCAAACATCAGAAGAATTAGAAATGCTTTTATTGAATGGAAGTTTGTGGCTCTTGGCCACATTACATGATGTGCACATAAAGGAGTTGGATACATGTTTGAGAGTGGGTATGCTTGGAGCAAGAACGGAGAGGAGTTGACTGTTCGAGTGTCCTAGCCGTGCATGCCAGAGTTGGGTGGTGGTAGTGTTTGCCGTGAAAGATGTAGGTGGGTTGGGTTGCATGTGAATTTGATAGAGACCATTATGAAGACGCCCACGAAAGAGCGGATGTTGATCCTGAAGGTCCTTAATCTCAAAAACGTTAGTGTCAAAAGAAATCGAGACACAATTGTCAGAAGTTAATTTGGAGGCAGATAAAAGATTGTGTGTGAGTTCAAGAACATGAAGAAGATTGCATAAGCGAAGCTTACAAGGCGTATCGGGTAACAGAAGAATTAAGTCCTTGACCGGAGTTGTGGATATGTAGAGAGGAACCATTTGCTATGGACACGATGTCGAGTCCCTGGTAGTTGGTCGATGAGTGGAGGTTTTGTCTGTTTGGAGTTAAGTGGGTAGACGCACCAAAGTCGAGGATCCAATCCTGGGTGGCGGTAGTAGTTGGTTGCACAAGAAGAGCTCTAGGTGTTATGGTTGCAGTTGGAGCATAAGTAAGATTACAACTGTGCCAACAATTGAGTACTATATGGCATGTTTTTCCGCAAATTTGGCAGATCGGTCTGCTGTTGTTAAGAGGAGCTGACGAACCAGCTGGATTGGGTGGAGAGGTGGGAGAAGTTGGCTGATTCTTGTTCTTGATGAAGCTTTGCTGATTTTTCCCACGCAAAGATGTTGGGGAGGAGTAGAGAGCAGTTTCTGTGGAGCTGACAGATAGTTCTTTGAGGGTTTCTTGTTGAAGATTAATTTCTTCACTGCAAAGAAGGGAGTAGAGCGTGTCTAGGTCGATTGGGAGAAGAGATGTACGAATGGATGTCTTGAAAGAGTTGTAGATTGAGGGAAGGCCATTGAGGATGTGAAGAATGATGTCTTCCGGATCAATCTTGGATCTGGAGGCGGCTATATTGTCGACAATGGATTTAATCCGAGCTAGGTATTGTTGCATGGTCAGATTTTTCATTTGAATGTGGTGGAGTTCATTCTTGAGTTGGATGACTCGAGAACGATTGGTTGGTTGAAGATGTTTTTCAAGAATCGACCAAGCCGCATGAGAGGTGGTGGAGAAGATGATGTAAGGTAGAATGGACGGTGAAATTGTTGAAAAAAGGGCAGGGAGGATATTATTGTCCATGAATTGCCAGCGAACGTGTTCTTGGGTGGAAGGATCGACGGGTGCGGGAAGGTCGCCGTTGAGGTGTCCCGAATATCCATTGGCTTGGAAGTGTTGTAAAATCTGCATACGCCAAATGGCGTAGTTTTTTGCAGTCAAGGGGTGAGGTATGAGGTTCTTAATGTTGGAGACCAAGAACTTCAGTGGTGCCGGTATGGAGATTTCATTTGAGGTGCTACCTGTTTGGAAGGTGGAGGAGGAGGAGGTGAAGGGAGGAAGAGAATTGGCTGATTCTTGATCTCCCATGAATAGCTCTTGATACCATGAAAGAAGCCAGCCAGAGAACTCACGGACAGAGAGAGAGAGACTGAGGGATTGAGAGAAACTAATGTACAGTATTCAATGAATAGGATCTATACATATGAAGTGTGACGCCCCAGATATCAATAGTGAAAGGATTCATCTATCATTCTTTTTTTTTCTTTTTTCCTTTCTTCATTTCGTTCAGTCTTTTTTTCTTTTCTTCTCGTTCGTATCAATACAGTCATCCAGAGATAATTGCATTACAGGAAAGAAATACAGCAACTACAATAATTCACATATCAACATATATACAATCAACAGAAGCGTCCAAAAGGTCATGTACAATAGCCAAATGGCTACAAAGCAGAAGTCTACCCAAGCTACAAAACAAAGCTACAGCATCAACCGAAGAAACATCACGTGGGAGGCTCTGCACCTGAAATATTAACCACATATAATGAGCTTTACAAAGCCCAGCAGGTCACCAAAGCTTACAACTGAAATCAAAGCACGACACTGAAAATAATATGCTGATCAATCAAATCAAATCAATAGACTATGATCAATGAATCTATGCAGGTACGGAAATCAAATCGAATCAGATACGTCAATAGTCAATAATCAATACAGCGATAAAAGCATCGATGAATCAATACTCCAGCAATCAAATCAATAAGTGCTTTCAGTCAATGTCTATCCATCGTAGCAGTGTCTATCAATCAATACTATCATTTCAATCAATCGTGTCGTCTAACCGTGTCGTCTAGTCAATTCGTTGTATCTATATCATCTATCAAATCAGTCAATACTCTTGCCAATCGGTCAATCCAATTATTCTATATGATTTACTCGATGTCAATATGCAATATTCAATAACACTACGGCAATTTCAATAATGACGACGTACGATGCTACAGTAGGAAAATCATCTCAAAGTCAATAGAGCACTTTTCAGTCAAGTGTATCAATCGGCTCAAATCCCAATAAACAATTTAATCAATACGGTGAAAGATCAATTGAAATCAAATCATTACAATGAAATCATCAGGTCAATAGAAATCAAAACAATCAGCTTCAAAAAGGAAATCTATTCTACGATGCAATAATCCATTCAATCAATCCTTCAATAATCGGCACGACGAATCAATGTATCAGTGTATCAATAACCTATCAGGATCTGTCGTATCAGTAGTATCCATATGTCAATATCATATTTATATCAATGTCAATATCGGTATCTATCAATCGATACAATCTATATCAATATCAGTGTCAATATCTATGAATCGATATACATAATCCATATCAATGTCGATGCCAGTATCTATGAATCAATCAAGTCGATAATATCAATCAAAACAAAACAATACGATGAATCAATAAAAGCAATAAATCCGTCAAATCAAACAATCAATCAAATCCAGTCTATGCTATCAAGTCGATCAAATCAATCGGAAAGACAATACGATACATCTATAGCAACAAGTTGAATCAATGCAGAATCAATGGTATCAATGAATCTATAAATCTATGCCGTCCATATCCATGTATCAATGTCAATAATCAATAGTATCAATGCTCAATGATCAATCATCAATGAATCAATGAATCCGTACGAAACAGTAAATCATCATTCCATGGTCTTACTAGACAAGCACAAACGCTGGTCATGTTGCTGTTGTAGAATCCGTATTGCTGTTGTAGATATCTATACATTGGTTCTATGAAAAGAGTCGTCACTCTATTGCCCGTCGGCCGCCCGTCGGCATATAATCTCCTTATGACTCCCATCGTTATATCCATGATCCATGATCTATGATTTAAAGGAAAGCCCGTCGGCCCACCATCCTGTACAGGTATCATCTCCAACCAATGTTCAACCATGTTCCCACTTGTCTTTCAGTATCAATCAATTCCAATCAATGATCAATGCAATAATCGATGCAATAATCAATAATAAAGAAATCTAAAACGATCATATCAATAGTCATGCACATGTCAATTCAATCTATCAATTCCGGAAAATTCGGAAATCATACAAAAATCGGGCAGCGTAACGGCAATCGGTCAGATTTACACACAAAAAAATCCTGCACAAAAAGCACAAATTCCAAATCTTTCCAAATTACAGACGAAGATCCACGGCATCAATACAAGATTATTATTCAACAGAATCCAAATCAAATCAAGTCCTGATAATTTTCTATTCGATTAAAATCACGTAAAATCAATTCCGACCGGTAAAATCGTTGCAGAAAACACTCAAATCGTGTATAATAATCATATCTATAACATATCAGAAGTTGTGCGGTGAAAGTTGTGTCAATATCAAATCACGTCGAAAAGTTGACTACGAAAATACAAAACAAATCACAACTCGGTCAAAACTCAACATCTTTGAAAACAGAAATAGGGTTCGGAGTCCTTACCGCGAGATAAACAAATCTTCCAACTGCGTCGTCGGAAGAAAAGCGCTCCGCGGGCTCCAAAACCAAGCTTTTCCTTTGCTTTTCTTCTCTTTCTCTCTCCTGCCTTCTCCTTCTCTCTCTTCGAAATGAATAAAAATATCTCAATCGGATATTTATCAATACTGATCATCCCGGACGATCTACAATTCGTCCCGGTACGATGTGTCCTCTGGACAAATTTCGTACAGACGAAATTAAAATTCGTCCCGGGCGACTTGCTCTCTGGACAGATTTCGTACAGACGGATCGTCCCGACCCTTCCAGGTTCGTACAGACGAAAATGACAGATTTCTTCACAAATTTCTTCAGTTCGTCCTGTACTAAGTCCATTTCGTACTGACTGACAGCACTCAAAAAAATCAGTTGTTTCAAGGCACTGATCGTCCCGGACGATCTCAATATCGTCCCGGACGATCCTGGGAGGAAAATCACATCTACAGAGAAACAAATCAAAGGAACGAGCTCTCACATGAAGCTTAAATAGACTAGATGTGGTACAAATGTAAATACATGACATATAATTGACTTGTTTGCTAACATGTGTCTCTTGAATTCCTCGTTTTTATTTGTGTGTGTGCAAAATTTTTGTAAGAAATTTATGATATAAAACTCTCATTTTGTCACCACAATTCTTCTACTATATAATATATATATTTATATTTTATTATTAAACTTAAGAAAAGATAAAAATAATTAATCAAAGAAATGAGTCAAAATATATTTTTTAAATATTCAAAAATTTAATCTCAATTCATACAAACAATTTTTTTTTTATAACATTTTTAAGATAAAAAATAAGACAATTCATACAAACATATTATATTTTTCATTCCCCATAAATGAGGCAAAACTATTTACCATAAGCTATGAGACAGATAACAATAGTACAAAATGGTAAGCGTACGGCAGCTGGAAGCGTTGAACACGAGAATAACCGAGAAGAATTTTTATTTAATATGTAAACTCTTCTTTAGGAGTCTGGAGATTGGCGTCTCTCTCTAACTTTCTAGAGAGAGAAGCTCCGCTAGGGTTTTCTTCACTTCGCTCGCGCGTCTTTTTTCTTCTCCCGCCTCCGTTGGAGGGATCCTATGGATCCCTCCCTTCACCCTTCTTCATTTCCGCCCCTCTCTAACTCTCCACCTCCAACTCTCACCGGTGTTTCTTCTGCCTTACCGTGGGATCGTGTTTTTGCAATCCCGCCTGCGTCTGAAGAGTTCACAGTCTCCACTATACAAACTCCGGATGAGCCTATCGACTTTCCGACCGCAGATATTGCTGATGCAGTAGAAGAGCTGAACCTATCCCTTGTTGGATACTCCTTGGGTAAACGCCCTTTCTACGAATCTCTTCTGAACGCTGCTAAGAAGCTTTGGGCTCTTAAAGGTAACATCAAGCTTATCTCTCTTAGCGATGGTTTTTTCTTGTTCAAATTCTCTTGTCGTGAAGATTTCGAGATGGTTTGGAATAAGGGCGCCTGGTTTATCTTCGGTAAACCTTTTATTTTTCGGAAATGGACTTCACATTTCAGTCCCAAAAGGGAAGAGTTTACCACTGTCCCAATATGGTTTAAAATACATGATTTACCTCTTTGCTGTTGGACTCCAGTGGGAATTTCTAAGATTGCAACAAAAATTGGAGCTCCTGTGGCGGTGGACTCCTTAACCGCCTCTAAGTCGCGCCTTACGTATGCTAGAGTCTGTGTTCTGGTAGACTCTACAGCCACTTACCCTGTCTCTGTTCCGATCACCGTTGAAGGGAAGCTGTTCAATTTAGTGATCCAGTATGAATGGAGGCCCTCTATTTGTGATCTGTGCAAGTCCTTTAACCACTCTTCTGATATTTGCCCATCTAATCCTAACCCTACTGTCATCCTTCCACCTAAACCCCCTCGTGGTAGGAGTTCCAGCCGAAGGCCAAGACCTCCCTCAAAAAATCCTTCTGGTATTCTCCCCATTCCGTCTTCTCATACTTCCCCTTCTCCTGGTAAGCCTACCTCTGAATCGCCGACTGACATCCATATCTCTGAATCGCTGGTTGATATCCAAGCCACTGAGAATATTCCTACGCCTAATCCTACCTCTGAGAACATCATTACTTCAAAGTCCACTATTCCTTCCCAAAATCCTATTACCAACTCCTCCAACCCTTTCCCTTCTACTTCAGCCACTAATCAAATAGCCATCCCTAATCTCAATTCCCCCAACATCCCATCTTCTTCCTCTTCTGACCAGCCACCTGAACCACCTTCATCTTCTAAACCTTCCTACAAACCTTCTTCAAAACCTTCCTCACCTTCAACAAAATCCTCAAACCACCAGCATATTGACCAATTGCCTCAAAAATCTTCTTCTCCAAATAAATTCAATCTTCTTAATCTATTATCAGATTCTGAAGCTACCTCCAATAACACACTGGAAGAATGTCTCAAAGACAACAATTTGATGGATTCGGCCAGCTCCTCTCCTCCCCCCAACAAAAAAATCACTTCTTCCAACATTAAAATTTCTGATCAGCCACACAAAAACACTAGAGGGAAGGGCTCCAAGAAATGCCCTAAATCTAATAGTAAGTCATGATCCTTCCAAACATTGCTGTTTGGAATGTCAGGGGTTTCAACCACCCTGACAAAGTGCTTTGTTGCAAAAAAATGGTCATGGACCGTGCCTTAGACATGTTTTGTATTCTTGAGAACAGGATTTTGGCTTCTAATTTGCAAGACCCTTGGTTTTGTAGAACTCACACAATCTTTGAGAATGAGCAGTGCTTGGATAATTTTCATTTGGCCAATCCTGGGCGCATTTGGTTAAAATGGAATGTTGACAAGGTTTCTTTTGCTGTTACTAAGATCACCAAGCAAGTTATTACTGGCATTGTTACTCACGGCTCTGTGGGTCTCCGAAAGGATTCTGCTCGTGTGGTTCGAATGCAAAGGGTACGATCACACTGTCCCGAAGGATAAAATGGTCGTAGGCCTTTACAATCGACACAAGCAGGCCGATGGAAGAGCAGATGGAGTTATAGATACGATTAGCCATGGAGGATAGCAGGTTTTCACATACGCACCTCGATGGATAATAATATCTATAACCCTAAATTCACGAGATTTCCCCCATTCGATACATCAGCTCGAATGAGGTTTATTTGATTGTGGGGATCGGTTTCCTACGGGCGCAAGCCCCCGTAGTTAATTACATCTTAGACCTCGGTCCAAGAAAACTCTCGATTAAGGATGTTGGATTATTCACTTCTTGATTTGGTGCACAGATAAAGTTCCTAAGTTCTATTCCAAATGGTCTCTTCTGTTTACCCTTAGTGATGATTAGACATTTTTGAATGGATAAAGATATGATTAAAATTTTGAGTTTAGGAGATCGAAGATCAAATTACTATCCTAAGAGAAAAGACTGACTCAAAACACAGATGAAAGGAGACACACTGAGGGGTGTACAACCTGGACTTATGCTTGCCTGGAGTGAGCTGCCAGCTAACATCCTAAACACAATCAATCGCCCTATATGTATATAAGATAGGAAGGCTCTATCCTAGGAAATCAAGGATTCGTAGCTTAAAAGATTTCAATCAAGGACTCTACAATATGCAAAAGAATGTACCTAGCGCCATGTATGATGCATGAAATGACTACAAAATATTCATAGGTCCATTGATGTAATGCATGTATGTAAGTGAAATGTAGTGTGAAGTAAAGTGTGTAAAAACAAATGCATGCATGACATCCAAAGTACAGAAGAAATAAATAAACACACCCTAAGGGTACCCTCCAAGCAAGGTACCCGCACAAAAAATCATCATAGTCATGCCCACTTCATGTGGGAAAACAGCGATGCCCAATGGCATAAATAGGTGGCCTACTCTACAGGCCTAAATGACCCTAATGGTCTCTAAGGCTCACAGAAAAAAAGAAAAAAAAGGGAGGGTATCGTACCCAAAACCAGAAGGCCAAAAACCTAGCGATGCCCACTTCGTGTGGGAAAACAACGATGCCCAATGGCACAAGTAGGTTGTAATAACCCAAGATCCGTGTAGCGAAAGGATTCATCTGATTTTTTTTTTTTTCTATTTCCCTCTTCTTTTCTTTTCTTTCTATCAATTTTCCTCATTTGCTGTTCATATCAATCCATACATACATATATATATCCAGAGCCAGAGATAATTACATTACAGAAAAGAAACTGCAGCGGATACTATAATTCACAAAATATACAACAGTCAAAGTACGGTCAAAAGAAAATATTACACTAGCCATACAGGCTACAAAAGAAAGCCTACCAAGGCTACAAAAGAAAAGCTACGGAACTCGGCAGAAAGATCGTCAAGCTGGAGGCCCTGCACCTGAAATCATTGACCACATATAATGAGCTTACAAAGCCCAGCAGGTCACCAAAGCCTACAACTGAAATCAAAGCACGACACTGAAAACAATATGCAGGTTAATCAAATCAAGTCAAATCAATCAATCGAACATGATCAATGAGTCAATGCAATACAGAAATCAATAGTCAATAAAACCAATCAATGCAGCGGCAGACAAATCGATAAATCAATTCAATCAATCAATATTCGTCAATCAAAACGATACGGTCAAATCAGTACGATCTAATCAATGAAGTCAATCGAGAAGAGCGATCTATAAAACAATCCATACGGTGTAGAACAGTAGCAACAGTGAATCTATAAAATCTATAGGCAATAGAATCTATAAGCAAATAAGCAGTAGTACGATATCCATGTTCATGCTATCAATGCAGTATCTATATCTATCAATGTTCTATCAACGTTCAGTAGAATCAATGCCCAGTAGTCAATCGATAAATCAATTCGATAAATCTAATCAATATCAATAAACCGATCCAAACTCAATAAATCAATACAAATCAGGAAATCCATGCGATGCAATATCAGATACAATGCAATTTCATACAATGGTCTTACTCGACAAGCGCAAACACTAGCTATTATCAATGATCAATGATGCTGTTGTAGTTATCAATCGTTCAATGATGCTGTTGTAGTTCGTTCAATGATGCTGTTGTAGTTCATTCAATGATGCTGTTGTAGTTCGTTCAATGATGCTGTTGTAGTTCATTCAATGATGCTGTTGTAGTTCGTTCAATACGTTGGTTTCTGTAACCAACGTTCAACTAGGTTTCCACTTGTCTTTCAGCAATCAATCAATCAATCAATGCAATAATCGATGCAATAAGCAATATTAAAGAAATCAAGAACGATCATATCAATAGTCATAGGCAGATCAATTCAATCTATCAATTCCGGGAAAATCAGAAATCATACGAAAATCGGGCAGAGTAACGGTAGTCTATCGAAATTACACAAAAAGCCTGCAAAAAGACAAATTCTGAATTTCACCAAATTACAACAGAATAACCACGGCATCAATGCAAGACTATCATTCTATAGAAACCAAGTCCGAAAACACCCTGATAATTTTCTATTCAATTAAAATCGCGTAGAATCAATTCCGACCGGTAAAATCTTCGTAGAATACAGTTGAATCGTGTACAATAATCATATCTATAACATACTAAAAGTTGTGCGGTGAAAGTTGTGTCAAATCAAAATCATGTCGAAAAGTCGACTACGAAAACACAAAACAGATCACAACTCGGTCAAAACACAATATCTTCGAAAACAGAAGTAAGGTTCGGAGTCCTTACAGCGAGATAAACAAACTATCCAACAGCAACGAACGACGAAAATCGCTCCGCGGGCCTCGAAATCGAACTTTTCCCTTTGCTTTTCCGCTCCTTCTCTCTCCTCAGATATTTCTCTCTCTTCAAAATATCTCATTTCTATATATATCCAGACTGATCGTCCTGGACGATCGAGCTTCGTCCCGGACGATCCATGAAGAGAAGAATTTCGTCCAGACGAAAAATTACATATCGTCCCTGGCGAAGGGTTCACTGACTTATTTTCGTCCAGACGATCCTGATTTCGTCCAGACGAACCAGACAGCCAAACAGGATTTTTCTACACCTGTACCGATCGTCCCGGACGATCCAACTTCGTCCTGGACGATTCTGGGAGGAAAATCCAATTCAGAGAGGAACAGTAAGGGAACGAGATATTACATAGGTGGCCTACTCTACAGGCCTAAATGACCCTAATGGTCTCTAGGGCTCACAGAAGGGGGTCAAGCTTTGACCTATAGGGCCAAAGCTTCGTCAGTGAACTAACCTAAGGCTGGCTACCTAAACATGCTAGAATACCTATTAGCAAATTGTGTGTGATGTGTAGCAGTTCCGATATATAACTAAAAATCTACTTTACAAATTGCAGAGATTATACCTGACTGTATGTGGCGCTGCCACTAAAAAGCTTATAAACCAGCGGCCTCATTTAGCTCCCGATCATTAAGCTCCAGTGTACCTCGCAAGAAAAGATAACAGAGAAACATATATATGAGCGTAGATGCCATTCAGAAAAGAAATGCAGGTAACTAACAAAAATATAACTAATAGGAAAATTAAATACAGCTAACAGGAAATTTAATAATTGCATTTATAGAACATGTGTATGTAACAAGCACTGAATAACAAGAGAAAATGTAAGCCTGACCTAGAGCTAAAAGTAGTGTCTTAACTAAACCAGCCTAGGTGTGTATAACAGGTTGTGTGGTTTTGAATAGGTCCTATATAGGATGATTTAATTAGAATTATTTGTATTTGATTTGTTAGAGGACAAAAGGAAGATTTTAATTGAACTTTAAATATTAGTATTTTTAGGATTAATTTTAGAGATTGTAGTTTAGGATTTGATTGATTATTTTGTTGATTGTAAATTAAAAGAAAAGGTGAATTGGGTAATTTATTATCAATTAAGGTTTGACTTAAACCAATTAAGAAATTAATTTTAAATTTTAACACCCCATTGGATCCATTCGTGGCGTTGTGCCACCAGGCTCGAGGAACCAGGCCTCCTTAGGACACTTAGCCCCGCAGCCCGGAGTAGTCCATCCAATAAACTTCACTTCTGGAGTGGTTGTTATGTATTAAAGGGTTTGTTGATTGATTTTAAAAGATTAATCTAATGTTCGATCTTTAGAAGTCTTTTATCCTAAGAAATTTAGTTTCACATTTAATCTCCTAATTTTTGTCTACAGCTTTTAAACTTTAGATTGGTTAGGGGTTTATTGTTAGATTAGTTAGATTTGATTTAGATGTATGGTTTAGATTTAGAATTCAACAATTATAAATGTTAATTATAAGTTGATTAAGGATTAAGTATTTTTAATAAATTTTAAGAATTAGATTAAGATTGGTTGGTTGATTATTAGTGATTAAGAAAATTAGAACCTAGGAAGACGTGTCACTAAGTTTTTGTTTTAATGTCTCTATCCTATAAGGAGCATGCATCCTAAGTCTATATTATCTAAGACCCGGTCCTTAATTTTTGTCCTTAGATGTCACTAAAATTGTAGGATTAAAAGAGGTTTTGTTTTCTAACCCTTAGGACTTTCGTACATGTATCACTAAACCTAGAGATGTATGCATGAAAATACAATAGTAAGTAACAAAGCAGTAGGAAGGCAAAAACTAAAGAGAAAGATCGACTAAACACGATAGAAAGAAAAGAATAAAAAAAAATCAGAAAGAAAAGAAATATAGGCATTATTGTTTTAGACACACTTCTTTGAAGCCAAGTGTGTCTTTAAAATAGCCTCCTCCCCGATTCGATATAATACGAATGGGAAGGAAGGCATTTACAATGCCCTTTACTGTTCCCACAATCCAAACTCAGCACTTGATACGAACCCGACTCGACTACACAAACTTAACTACCCTTTAAATAAAGCTCCAATCGACAAAAGGAAATAAACCCCTAAAATGCAATCCAAAATAGTCCTCTTACTTAAAATCCAAAACATGATCTTACTACTCACTAATCCAAAACCATCTAGAAAACAAGCGCAAGCAAGAAGAACGACAACTGCCTACAAAAACAAGATCATTCACTCCAAAAACAAATACACAAAAGAATCCTTCAACCCAAAGCCAATCATAAAACTTCAAACCCCAAGATTCACTTAAGAAACCTTCTAAATGAAACTATACATAAAGCTCTTATCAAAAAGAAAGTCAAAACACTAAAGACAATGAACTCTTCCTGACACAAAATCAATCAAGTGCCTTTTTATTTTATTTGGTGTGGGATAGAAAATCACTACAACCTCATAAAACGTTCATAAAACTAATCATAAAACAACTCATAAAGCCTCCCAATAAGAAGAAATACAAGAGGTACGATTTTCTAGCACAAAACAAAATCATGGTATCTTTCCAACCATAAACAAACCGTGGCTCTTTCAAATACGATTCAACAAAACTCTTTTCAACACGAGACAAATCACATGTCTTTCAAATATAAAGCAAAGCCATCAGTCTTTCAAAAATGAGACAACTCGTTCCAACATAGAAGACCATGAACTTTTCTGATATAAGACAAATCATGAAAGCCTTTAAGTCATAACACGATTCATAAAACCCCTTTAGCAAATTCTTTATTCTCTATGTTGCATGCCACCAAATATCCAAGAGAGCACCACGAAATCTCATCATTTCATTTCAATCCCACTTGAGCCAAATGCAAATAAGAAGAGAGATTTTGGAGTCAGTTCGCTTCCCTAAAATTTTAAAAGCGATACCCCAATCACAATATGAATCACTTTTCAACAACTTCCACTTGATGCAAAATATTGTTTCCATTTTTATTTCTCCAATCACCACATGAGACTAAGTAAGAAAATGAGGCACGGCTCATATGAACCCTACTCGGACAACTCAAGAAATCTTCCAACACATTTCATGCTCCAGGACACATACATTTCTCTCACAATCATTCCATTAAACATCACGAATCATTTTTACATTCTTTTTTTTTTTTACAACTGAAGATAACATACCTTGCCAATGATATCGAATTCCTTTCCAACTGAGCACCAGCAACTTTCTCATTCGCAACATAAAACCTTAAACCCATTTCATATTGAATCAGGAATGTGCAACCCATTATAAAATCTCATTTCTATGAGAAAAGAAAAAGGACATGGGTAGAAGAGAATAAGAGACAAAGTTAGGTACTTTGTAACTCATTAAACCATATTTCAGCACAATGTGATTCTTCCAAAGAAATATTTCAGCACAATATAATTTATTATAGGATGATTTCAGCACTCTCTAAATCATCAAGGAAGTATTTCAGCACTTTACAACTTCTCATAAACTCCATGTGCTTCCTCACCACAAGTTGGTGTTTACAGGACTTCCTAACATGAATTGCAAATTACATGAATGAGACGAATGAAGCATGAAAGATTCAATCAGCATGGATGTGGTAACTAGAAGCTTGCTAATTCCTGACTATAAACCATGTGAAATAAATCGTGGGCCATTTCAAAATCAATCCATACATTCATATATGGTGACATAACTGAAAACTAACGAGTCAATTCATGATATCAATACAAATTATATTACCAAAATTTATGCCACATTTTCAGAATCTTGAAGATTTTACTACATTACACTAAACCTCCCATTTCAGATTTTTCTTCCATGACTATCACAAACCCAATGACATGAATCGCATGCTCTGAATAGCCACCTTGCAAAATTTAGATAACTAACAACAACATTTCCTCTTATGTTGGGAATGAAACCATGGGCACAAGCTCTAATGAAAGTGTGTAAACAATCAGTTCTAAATAGACACATTGAAATGTGTTTATAAATCTAACCATCTCCAACCATGTATATATAGCATCCAAAGGGTGAGCTTAATCACGAATGTAAAAAAAAAACACATGCTTATGGAAAAAAACACGACCACTACAACATGAGCCAAGAGGAAGTGGACTCAAAAACCATATAACATTTATTCATGCCGGCGATGCAAGCTTTCCGAAGAAATTCATGAAATTTCCAAAAGTAAAGTTTATGTATCAACCATTCCCTCCAAAAACAAAACAAGTCAACATGTTGCAGCCAAAAATCATCTTTGCTTGTAGCATGATTATCACAAGTTTGTGAGGCATGAATGCATTTACTAAGAGCAAAATAGCTAGAGATGCGATAACATTTTCACCATAAAAGCCTCATCCACAATTTCAGTTTCATCTAAAATAAACCTTATATATATATCAATTAAATCATCTACAAAGCTCTAAATTAGAATGAGAAGAACTGGGGAAAACTTAGGTAAAGAAAGGAAGAAGAAGAAGTAAGACAAGGAGATAGTTAGGAAAATCTGGAAGAAAATGAAAAGAAGTAAAAGAAAAGAAGAAGAGGGGGGAAGAGGAAGCATATACCTGCTGTAGGGAAGAAGAATGGTCGGCCAAGGCAAGGCTCTCGATGGCTAGGTTCGGTCCAAGTGCGCGAAGACTGCAGTCGGGTTCGGCTAGAGGAGGTGAATCCAGATTGCCGGAGGCTGGAGGGGAGAGCTCGGGCAGCTGTCATCGGTCTCGATCCTGGAGGTCGAAAGGGCTCGGACCTGGCTTCAGGTTTGGGTCGCACGAGGGAAGCCGGCGTCGGGTCGTCAAACTCGGCTAGGTCGCGCGAAAGAGAGAGGCACGGGGTCAGTCCAGGCAGCGTGGGCTCGGGTCCTTTGCGAACAGGAAAATGGGAGTGCCAAGGGGCTTCGGCCTGGCTTGAGGTCGTCGAGATGGAGTGGTTCCGTCCGGCTCAGCTACTCGGGAGAAGGAGAGGGAAGCAGAGAGTTTCTGACAGGAGCTCGTCGGCTCCACTAGGTTCACGAACGAGGGAGACGGGAGTAGGGAAGGAGTTCCGCCTCTTTGCTTCTGCGAACTAAGAGTGAGGGAGCCCAGGAGTGGGGGAGATTTTTCGCCCCTTTTTTTTTCTTGCCAAGGCCGAGAGCGTCCGTCCGATGGAAGCTTAGGCCTCAATTAGGGCACCAAGGGAGAGAGAGGGGGATCAAAGCCGTCCGATCAAAACTCTGGACCCGACGACCGTGCGATTTAAATTGGCATAGAAAGTCAATCCAATTTTGATTAGAACCTAGCTATATACCCAAGGGACAGAAATCAGGTTCAAATTGATTAAGATTTGGTTCGATCCGGGTCAACTCGAACTCGCCTCGACTCGACCAAAATTAATTTAATAAAATAAGATAAAATAAATCAAACTCAAATTAATGTTAATTCGAATCGAATCGGACTCGACGAGGCTCGGTCAACACAATCAAATATGATCGAGGGAAAAGTTAAGCTAAAAACGAGGTCAACAAACTCCACCCCAACAGGTGCAGTGAACAACAAGTGAACCGTGCGTGTTGGCGTTGACCTCCTTATCTCTAGGAAGGTACAACCCAACAACCACGAAAGAGAGTAACTAGGAAGATGCAATCCTACGATCAAATAAAAAAAAAAAGACTCACTAGGGAGATGCAATCCTACGATCAAATAGAAAGACTCGCTAGGAAATATCCTAGAATTAGCTAAAGAGAATCAAGAAGCATACAATCATACAACAAGCATGCAATAAGTGTCCCACCATGTTATGAACATACAATCACACAATGCTCCTGCAATTATATATCAATAACATAATCGTGCAATCGTATAATAACCACATAACCATGCAATGAGTATATGAAAATCATCTAATCTTATCAAATCACACAACAATGAGAAAATGATCATATGATGGCCACCAACAATCATACAACTATGAAATGATCATGTACTTATATAATAATCGAACAATCTTTATCATGATCACACAATAATGCAACTGTCATCTAGCGATGCAATGGCTACATGATCATGCAACAAACTCAAGCAAGCAAAAATCACTCAATTATGCAAATGAGCAATCCAAAATGTAATGACCATTTCAATATCAAACAATCATACAATGACATACACTCAATCAATCACTCAATAATGCGACAATCATACAATCATACAGGCATGGTGGGACATAAGAGAGAAAGAAATCAAATATTCGCCTGACCAAATCAAAACAGCGAACGAAGAATATTCAATACTCACTTGACTATAGTGAGGAAGAGCCAACCAAACAAACTCAACTATCTGCATATTCATACTGAAACAGCAGAATAGGAGAAGGAAGGGATTCTATGCTCATATGAGCAAAATCAAAGTGATGACATAAAGAACTAAAGTAGACTCAACAATCACCTAGAGCTAAAAGGTGATGCAAGGAGAAAGGAATTCAACCCTCATTTGAAAATTATATCATATAGCAAAGAGTAATAATCATAGGGAAGTAAGGAAGAACAATCAAAAATAAGAAAGTCATTTATCTGCCTGACCACATCGCAACAGCAGCATAGAGAAAAGGGAAAAATCCCACATCCACCTGACCAGATCGAAACAGTGAATGGAGAAAGCTCAAGACTCACTTGACCATATTCGAAACAGTGAGTAAAGAGTAAGGAAAGGAAAGAGCCAACTGTCTGCCTGACCAGATCGAAACAGCAGAACAGAAGGGGAAAGAAAGAGGGAGTCCCACATCCACCTGACCATATTCGCAACAGCGAATGGGGAAAACTCAATGCTCACCTGACCAAATCGAAACAGTGAATAAGAGTAAGACAAGTAAAGAATCGACTGTCTGCCTGACCAGATCGAAACAGCAGAACAGAAGGAGAAAGAGAAACGTCCCACATTCACCTGACCAGATCGAAACAGTGAACGGGGAAAACTCAGTGCTCACCTGACCAGATCGAAACAGTGAACAAGAGTAAGAAAAGAAACGACTGTCTGCCTGACCAGATCGAAACAGCAGAACAGAAGGAAAAGTGATCCAACATCCACCTGACCATATTCGCAACGGCAGATGAGGATGACCCAATGTTTACCTGACCATATCGAAACGGCAAAACAAAGGGTCGAAGAAAAGTCTAATGTCCACCTGACCATATTCGCAACGGTGAGACAAAAGAGGAAAGAATAGTGAGGAATGCCTCCCAGGGACTCTGTCGGGCTCTCTCAATCAGAAAGGGGAGTTCAACATTCGCCTGACCAGATCGAAACAGCGAATGAGAACGGCTCAAAATCCACCTGACCATATTCGCAACAGCGAATAATGAGCCCTCCCGAAAGTCTAATGTCCACCTGACCAAAATCGCAACGGTGGGACAAAAGAGGAAAGTACACTCAACAATCACCCGACGCATATGCCGAGGTGATAAGAAGAGGACAAATTAAGAAAGCACCTTCGCTCGGCCATAGGTCCCGAAACAGCGAAGTCCCTACCCGACCATAGGTCTGTCGGTAGGATAAAGTAGAAAAAGAACAGTCACCCGACCATAGGTCTGGCGGTGAAGAAAGAAAGCACCCTCGCTCGGCCATCAGCCCCGAAACAGCGAAGTCCCTACCCGGCCATAGAGTCTGTCGGTGAAGAAAGAGAGCACCCTTGCTCGGCCATCGGCCCCGAAACAGCAAGGTCCCTACCCGGCCATAAGTCTGTCGGTAGGATAAAGCGGAAACGAAAGGATCACCCGACCATAGGGTCTGTCGGTGAAGAAAGAGAGCACCCTTGCTCGGCCATCGGCCCCGAAACAGCAAGGTCCCTACCCGGCCATAAGTCTGTCGGTAGGATAAAGCGAAAAGGAACAATCACCCGACCATAGGTCTGCCGGTGAAGAAAGAGTGCACCCTCGCTCGGCCATCGGCCCCGAAACAGCGAAGTCCCTACCCGACCATAGAGTCTGTCGGTGAAGAAAGAGAGCACCCTTGCTCGGCCATCGGCCCTGAAACAGCAAGGTCCCTACCCGGCCATAAGTCTGTCGGTAGGATAAAGCGGAAACGAAAGGATCACCCGACCATAGGGTCTGTCGGTGAAGAAAGAGAGCACCCTTGCTCGGCCATCGGCCCCGAAACAGCAAGGTCCCTACCCGGCCATAAGTCTGTCGGTAGGATAAAGCGAAAAGGAACAATCACCCGACCATAGGTCTGCCGGTGAAGAAAGAGTGCACCCTCGCTCGGCCATCGGCCCCGAAACAGCGAAGTCCCTACCCGACCATAAGTCTGCCGGTAAGATAAAGCGAAAAGGAACAGTCACCCGACCATAGGTCTGCCGGTGAAGAAAGAGAGCACCCTCGCTCGGCCATCGGCCCCGAAACAGCGAAGTCCCTACCCGACCATAGGTCTGTCGATAGGATAAAGCGAAAACTCAACAACCCCCTAACAGGAAAAGAAAACAGGGGGAATGAAGAGGTGGTGAAGTATGCCTCCCAGGGACTCTGTCGGGCACCCAACCAAAAGGCCCAATGTCCACCCGACCATAGGTCTGTCGGTGAGACAAAACAGGAAGCTCAACATCTATCCGAGTATAGGTCCGTCGGTAGAATGAAGAGAAAAGATCCACCTTTGCTCGGCCATTGGCCCCGAAACAGCAAAGTCTCTACCCGACCATAGGTCTGTCGGTAGAATAAAGGTAAGCTCAACAATCACCTGACCATAGGTCTATCGGTGAAGCGAAGGAAGGAAAGCACCTCTGCTCGGCCATAGGCCCCGAAACAGAAGAGTCCCTATCCGGCCATAGGTCTGTCGGTAGAATAAAGCGGAAAGAAACAATCACCCGACCATAGGTCTGTCGGTGAAGTGAAGAGAATAGAGGAGTATGAAAAGGGGCTTCATGAATAAAGGAAACTACAAGTTATACCAAAGGGAAAACCCCTCACACAAGTCTGTCCGTGGAGGAGCACCAGCATGGAAAGAAGGTGAGCATTCATGTGAAATCAAGATAAAGATATCATGATACCAACATGAAAAATAATATAACAGAGCAATCACATATAGAAAGATCCAAGGGAATTAACCCAACTGAGAAATGGAATTAGAACTTGAGTGGAAGAGTGACTTCCAAAACAAGTGAGAAAAATCAACTTGAATGGGATAGTGGCTCCCAAGCAATTGAACAGAAACAACAAGCTTGAATGGGAGAGTGGCTCCCAAACAAGTGGACAAAATCAACAACTTGAATGGGAGAGTGGCTCCCAAACAAGTGAACAGAAGCAACAACCTGAATGGGATAGTGGGCTCCCAAACAGGTGAACAAAATCACAACCTGAATGGGATAGTGGCTCCCAAACAAGTGAACAAAACAACAACTTGAATGGGAGGGTGATTCCCAAACAAGTGAACAAAGCAACAACTTGAATGGGATAGTGGCTCCCAAACAAGTAAGCAAAATACAACTTGATTGGGACAATGACTCCCAAACAAGTGATGGCGGCATAAAGATATCAAGAGGAATAATGCACGCCAAATGGTTATTTCTAAACAAAACAACCATAACCCAAAACAACCATGAAAGAATCATATCAATCCTTAAGAGTGATTTATAGTCAAATGTTGGGTCCAAAGATTTTCATACATGAATTTTCAAAAGAACAATGTGAATATTCAAGCAAACTCAATAGTGGAGACACTAAGAGAAATCCAATACACACCAACTAATTGAGAAAAAGTTTAATTCATATAATTTTTTTTTAAAGAGTAGAAATTTTTATCAAAAAGTAAGAGTATTATTTTTCAAAATGAAAGATTTACCTCTTGATTATTTTGGCCCAATCGAAATAGTAAAGAGTTGGTTGACTCCATCTAAACCCAAAAAAGTTAGGGATTTAAAACTTGCTAACCCAAGTCAAGCTCCCTACAAGCTAAATTGGGTTCTCTCCCTTAGATAAGCATTATTTGAATTAAAATCTAATCCAAAAAGATTTAAATTAGATAAAGAAATTGAATCTTCTCTATCTTCTTGCACGAAGAATACTTTTATATCTAATAGAATATCATCGCATAATAATGAATTCAAGATCATAATTTTCAAACTCAAGTATCAAGCAAATCAAAGGACACATGAGTTTTCTGAGATTTAGAAATTTCCAAGAAAGGAAAGCCATTTACAGTTTCACTTTAGGCACATTTTATGTCTACTTTGTAATCTTGTGGCACTTTGTGCTTCTTTTCACTTTTGATACACTTTGTGCACCTTTGATTTTTGGCGCTTTGCGCATCTTTTCACTTTTGATGCACTTTGTGCATCTTTCATTTTTGGCGCTTTGCGCATCTTTTCACTTTTGTATTTGGCTTCCTTTCTAAATCTCTAAAAGAATACATTCTCAGTTGTGAAATTATCTTCTAAACATAAGAGAAGAAAATTCACTCTCTTATATAAGGAAGAACAATTCACAAAACAAACCCGATCCTATGATAAGAATGAACAACTTAATTAAGAAAATTTTGAATTAAATTCATAAGCATGCAAATGACACCTATGAGATAGAAAATTGCAAGCTAACGGAGAAAATTTTCATTTCTAAATTTAATTTCATTTTGATATAGATTTGAGTTCAAAAATGAAATCATCCCACACAAGGGATGGGAGGGAGAGACATGTTCTTTTTATGGATCATTAAAAGAAATTCTCTTTAAGTGTTTAAAGGAGTCATCCAACACTTACTTCATTTTTTAAATAAAAAAGTAGGTAAATTTTTATTAAGAAAGATAAGTTGCTTACTCTCTAAAAGAAATTTTCTCAAAAGTTTGTATCAAATTTTAAACTCTCAAACTTTTATCAAATTAAATTTTCTTTTGAAAAATTCATATATGTCAAATTTAAGGACCCTTACATTAAAGATCATTTGAATTTTTATTTGAACTGATATGAATCAAGATCAAGTCTAAAGAATCTCAAACAAGAGAGATGATAGATGCTAGATTTTATGTCACGTATATGAATCATGTAATCAAAGATAGAATATGGACATTCATTTGAAATGATATGAAACAAAATTAAGTCTAAAAGAATTCCAACTAGGAATTGATAGATATTGAAATTTTGATTTGAGTAAGATTGGTTTGAAATAGATTGATCTGGATTTGAATTTGAGAATTAAAAACGCAGATCTAATAAACTCAAAATTTTAATTAAATCTTTAAACATTAAAATGATCTAATATTCATTAAGGATTAAGAGAAGATAATGGAGTAGAAAAGATGAACTCAAACTAGGCACCAAACTAGGATTACCTACAAAAATGAATAATACAACATCCAAAGATGGAGAGAGAAACCTGTCCCACCGTGGTCGCCAGAAATCTGTGGGTCTCCGAAAGGATTCTGCTCGTGTGGTTCGAATGCAAAGGGTACGATCACACTGTCCCGAAAGATAAAATGGTCGTAGGCCTTTACAATCGACACAAGCAGGCCGATGGAAGAGCAGATGGAGTTATAGATACGATTAGCCATGGAGGATAGCAGGTTTTCACATACGCACCTCGATGGATAATAATATCTATAACCCTAAATTCACGAGATTTCCCCCATTCGATACATCAGCTCGAATGAGGTTTATTTGATTGTGGGGATCGGTTTCCTACGGGCGCAAGCCCCCGTAGTTAATTACATCTTAGACCTCGGTCCAAGAAAACTCTCGATTAATGATGTTGGATTATTCACTTCTTGATTTGGTGCACAGATAAAGTTCCTAAGTTCTATTCCAAATGGTCTCTTCTGTTTACCCTTAGTGATGATTAGACATTTTTGAATGGATAAAGATATGATTAAAATTTTGAGTTTAGGAGATCGAAGATCAAATTACTATCCTAAGAGAAAAGACTGACTCAAAACACAGATGAAAGGAGACACACTGAGGGGTGTACAACCTGGACTTATGCTTGCCTGGAGTGAGCTGCCAGCTAACATCCTAAACACAATCAATCGCCCTATATGTATATAAGATAGGAAGGCTCTATCCTAGGAAATCAAGGATTCGTAGCTTAAAAGATTTCAATCAAGGACTCTACAATATGCAAAAGAATGTACCTAGCGCCATGTATGATGCATGAAATGACTACAAAATATTCATAGGTCCATTGATGTAATGCATGTATGTAAGTGAAATGTAGTGTGAAGTAAAGTGTGTAAAAACAAATGCATGCATGACATCCAAAGTACAGAAGAAATAAATAAACACACCCTAAGGGTACCCTCCAAGCAAGGTACCCGCACAGAAAAGCATCATAGTCATGCCCACTTCATGTGGGAAAACAGCGATGCCCAATGGCATAAATAGGTGGCCTACTCTACAGGCCTAAATGACCCTAATGGTCTCTAAGGCTCACAGAAAGAAAGAAAAAAAGGGAGGGTATCATACCCAAAACCAGAAGGCCAAAAACCTAGCGATGCCCACTTCGTGTGGGAAAACAACGATGCCCAATGGCACAAGTAGGTGGCCTACTCTACAGGCCTAAATGACCCTAATGGTCTCTAGGGCTCACAGAAGGGGGTCAAGCTTTGACCTATAGGGCCAAAGCTTCGTCAGTGAACTAACCTAAGGCTGGCTACCTAAACATGCTAGAATACCTATTAGCAAATTGTGTGTGATGTGTAGCAGTTCCGATATATAACTAAAAATCTACTTTACAAATTGCAGAGATTATACCTGACTGTATGTGGCGCTGCCACTAAAAAGCTTATAAACCAGCGGCCTCATTTAGCTCCCGATCATTAAGCTCCAGTGTACCTCGCAAGAAAAGATAACAGAGAAACATATATATGAGCGTAGATGCCATTCAGAAAAGAAATGCAGGTAACTAACAAAAATATAACTAATAGGAAAATTAAATACAGCTAACAGGAAATTTAATAATTGCATTTATAGAACATGTGTATGTAACAAGCACTGAATAACAAGAGAAAATGTAAGCCTGACCTAGAGCTAAAAGTAGTGTCTTAACTAAACCAGCCTAGGTGTGTATAACAGGTTGTGTGGTTTTGAATAGGTCCTATATAGGATGATTTAATTAGAATTGTTTGTATTTGATTTGTTAGAGGACAAAAGGAAGATTTTAATTGAACTTTAAATATTAGTATTTTTAGGATTAATTTTAGAGATTGTAGTTTAGGATTTGATTGATTATTTTGTTGATTGTAAATTAAAAGAAAAGGTGAATTGGGTAATTTATTATCAATTAAGGTTTGACTTAAACCAATTAAGAAATTAATTTTAAATTTTAACACCCCATTGGATCCATTCGTGGCGTTGTGCCACCAGGCTCGAGGAACCAGACCTCCTTAGGACACTTAGCCCCGCAGCCCGGAGTAGTCCATCCAATAAACTTCACTTCTGGAGTGGTTGTTATGTATTAAAGGGTTTGTTGATTGATTTTAAAAGATTAATCTAATGTTCGATCTTTAGAAGTCTTTTATCCTAAGAAATTTAGTTTCACATTTAATCTCCTAATTTTTGTCTACAGCTTTTAAACTTTAGATTGGTTAGGGGTTTATTGTTAGATTAGTTAGATTTGATTTAGATGTATGGTTTAGATTTAGAATTCAACAATTATAAATGTTAATTATAAGTTGATTAAGGATTAAGTATTTTTAATAAATTTTAAGAATTAGATTAAGATTGGTTGGTTGATTATTAGTGATTAAGAAAATTAGAACCTAGGAAGACGTGTCACTAAGTTTTTGTTTTAATGTCTCTATCCTATAAGGAGCATGCATCCTAAGTCTATATTATCTAAGACCCGGTCCTTAATTTTTGTCCTTAGATGTCACTAAAATTGTAGGATTAAAAGAGGTTTTGTTTTCTAACCCTTAGGACTTTCGTACATGTATCACTAAACCTAGAGATGTATGCATGAAAATACAATAGTAAGTAACAAAGCAGTAGGAAGGCAAAAACTAAAGAGAAAGATCGACTAAACACGATAGAAAGAAAAGAATAAAAAAAAATCAGAAAGAAAAGAAATATAGGCATTATTGTTTTAGACACACTTCTTTGAAGCCAAGTGTGTCTTTAAAATAGCCTCCTCCCCGATTCGATATAATACGAATGGGAAGGAAGGCATTTACAATGCCCTTTACTGTTCCCACAATCCAAACTCAGCACTTGATACGAACCCGACTCGACTACACAAACTTAACTACCCTTTAAATAAAGCTCCAATCGACAAAAGGAAATAAACCCCTAAAATGCAATCCAAAATAGTCCTCTTACTTAAAATCCAAAACATGATCTTACTACTCACTAATCCAAAACCATCTAGAAAACAAGCGCAAGCAAGAAGAACGACAACTGCCTACAAAAACAAGATCATTCACTCCAAAAACAAATACACAAAAGAATCCTTCAACCCAAAGCCAATCATAAAACTTCAAACCCCAAGATTCACTTAAGAAACCTTCTAAATGAAACTATACATAAAGCTCTTATCAAAAAGAAAGTCAAAACACTAAAGACAATGAACTCTTCCTGACACAAAATCAATCAAGTGCCTTTTTATTTTATTTGGTGTGGGATAGAAAATCACTACAACCTCATAAAACGTTCATAAAACTAATCATAAAACAACTCATAAAGCCTCCCAATAAGAAGAAATACAAGAGGTACGATTTTCTAGCACAAAACAAAATCATGGTATCTTTCCAACCATAAACAAACCGTGGCTCTTTCAAATACGATTCAACAAAACTCTTTTCAACACGAGACAAATCACATGTCTTTCAAATATAAAGCAAAGCCATCAGTCTTTCAAAAATGAGACAACTCGTTCCAACATAGAAGACCATGAACTTTTCTGATATAAGACAAATCATGAAAGCCTTTAAGTCATAACACGATTCATAAAACCCCTTTAGCAAATTCTTTATTCTCTATGTTGCATGCCACCAAATATCCAAGAGAGCACCACGAAATCTCATCATTTCATTTCAATCCCACTTGAGCCAAATGCAAATAAGAAGAGAGATTTTGGAGTCAGTTCGCTTCCCTAAAATTTTAAAAGCGATACCCCAATCACAATATGAATCACTTTTCAACAACTTCCACTTGATGCAAAATATTGTTTCCATTTTTATTTCTCCAATCACCACATGAGACTAAGTAAGAAAATGAGGCACGGCTCATATGAACCCTACTCGGACAACTCAAGAAATCTTCCAACACATTTCATGCTCCAGGACACATACATTTCTCTCACAATCATTCCATTAAACATCACGAATCATTTTTACATTCTTTTTTTTTTTACAACTGAAGATAACATACCTTGCCAATGATATCGAATTCCTTTCCAACTGAGCACCAGCAACTTTCTCATTCGCAACATAAAACCTTAAACCCATTTCATATTGAATCAGGAATGTGCAACCCATTATAAAATCTCATTTCTATGAGAAAAGAAAAAGGACATGGGTAGAAGAGAATAAGAGACAAAGTTAGGTACTTTGTAACTCATTAAACCATATTTCAGCACAATGTGATTCTTCCAAAGAAATATTTCAGCACAATATAATTTATTATAGGATGATTTCAGCACTCTCTAAATCATCAAGGAAGTATTTCAGCACTTTACAACTTCTCATAAACTCCATGTGCTTCCTCACCACAAGTTGGTGTTTACAGGACTTCCTAACATGAATTGCAAATTACATGAATGAGACGAATGAAGCATGAAAGATTCAATCAGCATGGATGTGGTAACTAGAAGCTTGCTAATTCCTGACTATAAACCATGTGAAATAAATCGTGGGCCATTTCAAAATCAATCCATACATTCATATATGGTGACATAACTGAAAACTAACGAGTCAATTCATGATATCAATACAAATTATATTACCAAAATTTATGCCACATTTTCAGAATCTTGAAGATTTTACTACATTACACTAAACCTCCCATTTCAGATTTTTCTTCCATGACTATCACAAACCCAATGACATGAATCGCATGCTCTGAATAGCCACCTTGCAAAATTTAGATAACTAACAACAACATTTCCTCTTATGTTGGGAATGAAACCATGGGCACAAGCTCTAATGAAAGTGTGTAAACAATCAGTTCTAAATAGACACATTGAAATGTGTTTATAAATCTAACCATCTCCAACCATGTATATATAGCATCCAAAGGGTGAGCTTAATCACGAATGTAAAAAAAAAACACATGCTTATGGAAAGAAACACGACCACTACAACATGAGCCAAGAGGAAGTGGACTCACAAACCATATAACATTTATTCATGCCGGCGATGCAAGCTTTCCGAAGAAATTCATGAAATTTCCAAAAGTAAAGTTTATGTATCAACCATTCCCTCCAAAAACAAAACAAGTCAACATGTTGCAGCCAAAAATCATCTTTGCTTGTAGCATGATTATCACAAGTTTGTGAGGCATGAATGCATTTACTAAGAGCAAAATAGCTAGAGATGCGATAACATTTTCACCATAAAAGCCTCATCCACAATTTCAGTTTCATCTAAAATAAACCTTATATATATATATCAATTAAATCATCTACAAAGCTCTAAATTAGAATGAGAAGAACTGGGGAAAACTTAGGTAAAGAAAGGAAGAAGAAGAAGTAAGACAAGGAGATAGTTAGGAAAATCTGGAAGAAAATGAAAAGAAGTAAAAGAAAAGAAGAAGAGGGGGAAGAGGAAGCATATACCTGCTGTAGGGAAGAAGAATGGTCGGCCAAGGCAAGGCTCTCGATGGCTAGGTTCGGTCCAAGTGCGCGAAGACTGCAGTCGGGTTCGGCTAGAGGAGGTGAATCCAGATTGCCGGAGGCTGGAGGGGAGAGCTCGGGCAGCTGTCATCGGTCTCGATCCTGGAGGTCGAAAGGGCTCGGACCTGGCTTCAGGTTTGGGTCGCACGAGGGAAGCCGGCGTCGGGTCGTCAAACTCGGCTAGGTCGCGCGAAAGAGAGAGGCACGGGGTCAGTCCAGGCAGCGTGGGCTCGGGTCCTTTGCGAACAGGAAAATGGGAGTGCCAAGGGGCTTCGGCCTGGCTTGAGGTCGTCGAGATGGAGTGGTTCCGTCCGGCTCAGCTACTCGGGAGAAGGAGAGGGAAGCAGAGAGTTTCTGACAGGAGCTCGTCGGCTCCACTAGGTTCACGAACGAGGGAGACGGGAGTAGGGAAGGAGTTCCGCCTCTTTGCTTCTGCGAACTGAGAGTGAGGGAGCCCAGGAGTGGGGGAGATTTTCCGCCCCTTTTTTTTTCTTGCCAAGGCCGAGAGCATCCGTCCGATGGAAGCTTAGGCCTCAATTAGGGCACCAAGGGAGAGAGAGGGGGATCAAAGCCGTCCGATCAAAACTCTGGACCCGACGACCGTGCGATTTAAATTGGCATAGAAAGTCAATCCAATTTTGATTAGAACCTAGCTATATACCCAAGGGACAGAAATCAGGTTCAAATTGATTAAGATTTGGTTCGATCCGGGTCAACTCGAACTCGCCTCGACTCGACCAAAATTAATTTAATAAAATAAGATAAAATAAATCAAACTCAAATTAATGTTAATTCGAATCGAATCGGACTCGACGAGGCTCGGTCAACACAATCAAATATGATCGAGGGAAAAGTTAAGCTAAAAACGAGGTCAACAGGCTCTAATACCTCATTTATTATTTCTGTGGTCTATGCTTCCAATTCGTTTGATGAAAGGAATTCTCTTTGGGATGATCTTAGGAGTTGTTGTCCTAATAATGGTATGGCTTGGGCTATTTTAGGTGACTTCAACTGCTGTCGTTATAATTCTGAAAAAAGAGGTGGTACTGATATTCATGACACAAGGTTGGCTCCCTTCAACTCTTTTATCTTTGACTGTAACCTGATTGAACTCCCGTCCTCTGGTAACTTTTTCACTTGGTTCAATCAAAGGGTGGACAATCCCATTCACATTAAGCTGGACCGAATCCTCACTAATGGAGCTTGGATTGCCTCCTTCCCCAATTCCCATTATTTTGTTGGGAATAGCATGATTTCTGACCACTCTCCACTTTTGTTGGGGAATAACAACAAGAAGGCTTGCAAGAAGAGATTTATGTTCAAAAATTACTGGTGCCAAATTCCTGAATTTTGGGAGGTTCTTATTGACACCTTTGCCTCTCCAACTCTTGGCAATCCCATTCATTGCCTATATCAAAAGTTAAAAAATTTGAAGGAGGTTATTAAAGGAAAAAATTGGGAATCAGCCAATTCCCTGGAGGTTAAATGCAATGAAATAGCTTCTCTGCAAGAGCATTATCAACTTTTACTTGATAGGGATCCTCTCAATTCTCATCTCTGTGGGATTTTTAAAAAAATTTCTACAGATCTTGCTTACTATACCTCTTTGAGAGCTAATTGGATTATCCAGAGAGCCAAAGTTAAATGGCTTAAACAAGGGGAGGAGGATCTTAAGTTTCTCTACTCTAAGATCAAGTTAAGGACATCTCACAATAGATGTATCCTTAATTCTTCTATTAGTGGGAATTCTCTAACTGCTGATTTTAATGGGATTATTCATCATTTTCAAAACTTATACAACTCTCCTTCTCCTCCTTTTAATAATCTGGACTCAATTCCGGTTGGTAACTTGTTGCCTGACTTTGCTAAGGATTTCCTGGTTTTGCCTGTTACCAATGAGGAAATTAGGAAAGCTATTAATTCTGGTTGTTCTTCGTCAGCTCCGGGGCCGGATGGGTTTAATGCAGAATTTTTCAAAAGAACTTGGCACATCACTGGAATTTCTGTTTGTAATGCGGTGAAGTCCTTCTTTAACAAGTGCTATCTTCCTGATAGGGCTAAAGCTACGGCAATTGCACTTATTCCCAAGAATACTCATGCTGATTCCATACAAGACTTCAGGCCTATTTCTTTGTGTAATGTTTTTCATAAAATAATTGCCAAGATTCTAGCTTCTAGGCTTAAGCCTTTTATGCCTGGAATAATTCATCACAGTCAAGCTGCTTTCATTGCAAACAGGATTTCTTCTGAGAACTCCATCCTTGCTGCTGAAATTCTCGGTTTTATCTCTAAGACCCATAAGGAAAGATTTTTCTGTGCCAAATTTGATATCAGGAAAGCCTTCGATACGGTGTCTAGAGATTTCCTTTTTGCTAGGCTGGCTCAAAAAGGGATTCCTTCACTTTTTATTCAGTGGATAAAAGCTTGCATTAATGACATCAAGTTCTCCATTTGCATTAATGGAGGTCTTGAAGGTTTCTTTAACTCATCTTCTGGTATCAGACAAGGTTGCCCTTTGAGTCCATTCTTATTCTGTTTTGTTATGGATGCTCTATCTTGTCTTATTGAAGATAAAAATCATATGCACAATTTTGAAGGTTTTCATTATGGAGATTTTCATCTGTCCCATTTGTCATATGCTGATGACTTACTTGTTTTTGGGAAGGCTGATACCACTAACTGTGAGAATCTTATGAATATTTTGAACCATTTTTCTTGTCTCTCTGGCCTCAATCTTAACCTTCACAAAAGCTCTCTTCTTTTCCCTCCTTCTGCCAACATCTCCTCTTCTATTTCTCAAGCCCTCCACATTCACACTTGCTCTACTACCATTCCTTACTTGGGTATTCCCATTACTTTGGGGAGAACCAAGCTTTCGGATTTCAACCCTCTACTTGATAAAATTACTAATCTGCTTTCCGGTTGGAAAGCTAAGCTTCTTTCTTTTGCAGGTAGACTTCAATTCATCAAATATACTATCACCAACCTTGTGGCTTATTGGATTAGAGGATCGATTCTTCCAAAAACTATTTCGAAGCATATTGACAAGGCTTGCTCTAAATTTCTCTATCATAGTGGTGATCACTCTAAGAGATTGCATCTTATATCTTGGAGAAACACAACCATGCCTTTCTCCAAAGGTGGACTTGGCATTGCTTCCTTACACGCTCTTAAGTCAGCCTTCAATTGTGAAACTATTCTCAGGATCTATAATCTTGATTCGCAACTTTCCAGATGGCTCAAAATTAGGTACTCCTCCCCTTGGAAGCCTACTCCCCGGCATAGTACAGCTTTTTGGAAAAGTTTGCAAACTACGGCTAATCTGTTTAAAAGCAATTTTAAGTTTCATGTCATGGCCAATAGCTCCATTACTATTCTTTGGGACAATTGGTGTTCCAATGGCTCTTTACTGGATTCCTTCCCACATTTTAATCACTCAGCTTTCATTCAGGACTCTACTTCTCTGGCAAATTGGATGGATGGAAATTCTTGGTCTCTTCCAACTTACCTCCCCTCTCAAATGGCTGATTTCATTACCTCTATTCCTATTGTCAATAATGCTAGCAGGCACCTTACTTGGGAGAACAATGAAAATGCAACGTTCAAGGATTTCTATAAAGAGTATTTTTCCTCTGAAAATGATGTGGATTGGGCTTATTTGGTTTGGCACAAAAAACATTCTCTTAGACACTCTGTTTATTCCTGGTTGGCTTTCTCTAATGGCCTCAAAACTTCAGCTGCTTTGAGTGCTAGAAATATTGCTATTACGGACCTTAGCTGCCCACTTTGCCATCGTCACCCTGAAACCAGTGCTCACCTTTTGCTAGAATGCGATTACTCTTTTCAGGTTATTTGTAAGCTTATCCCTCAATTTACAAGTTTCCTTCTTAGACCTAATATTGCTCAAGCATTTCAGTTTATTTCTGGGTTTGATACCTCAATTGAGGTTAAGCTTGGCCTTTTACTGATCCTTAACGTTACTGTGTATTTCATTTGGACTGAGAGGAACTATCGGAAGTTTAATGGGAGGATATCCTGTGCTATTACGTTGGCTAAGAAAATTTCTAAAGTGGTTTTTCTGAAACTTGATAGATGGAAATGTGGGAATTTGGTAAAAGAAAAACTTATGGTGAAATATCACTAACCTGTATTATGCCGGGGCATGTTCTCTACGCCTGCTGCTTTGTTGCCTGCTGGATTGAGAATTTTTGGGTTAATTGCTGCTGGACTATGATTTCTCTGGATGAGGTTTTGCTCTTTGATGATCTGTTATGTTTTGGCTGGAAGTCCACCACTTTTTTCGCTGGTATGGTTCAGGAAGCTAGATATTCTTATGGCAGGAATTATTTCATGGTGGGATTTGTTGGTGGCATTATCCTTTGCTGCCCAAATCTTATTTTTGCTGTGCTGGAGCCGACTGGGAATCGTTTAATTGGCAGGATAATTTTTGAGCCTAGGACGATGATGAATCCTGCCTCTCCTTTTGGACGGTCTTCGGGCAACCAAAGGAGCATGATCCAAATCATGACTGACCAAATCTTATTCTGAGTCCTGGTTTAGCAGACCCTCTTGTCTGCATTTTTGCCTCTTGTATTTTGGTCTTTTAGGTCTTATAGTTTTTATAGGTTTTGTTTTTCCCTTTGTAGCTGCTTGCCTTATTTTTGTTTAGGCAATGCTTTTTTTGATTTATTTTACTTGTAATTCTGTTTCTTTTTAATAGAATGGGCTCTGCCCTCATATTTCCCCAAAAAAAAATAAACTCTTCTTTACAATTTGAATGAGGGAAGGAGGAAACGGCGAAAGAGAATCATGCTGGGTCAAAACTCAAAAAGATTTATGAGGATCGAAACTTCCTTACAAAACCTTTTGACTACCATTCATTTAGCTGAAAATTAGCTAATAAATATACAAAATAAAAGGGATTTAGATACAAACTATTCAATTTTTTTATTTATTTATCTAATATTTTAATATTTAAAATATATTAAAATTTTATTATAGTAATCTATTTAAAATAAAATTCAATTTTCATAAATCTTATTTTATTATATGATTTGATCATGAAAATTATATATATATATATATATATATATATATATATATATATATATATATATATATATATATATATATATATATTGACACATCATAAAAAAAGCTTTAATCGGACATGAATCTTCAAACATATTTGAGTTGAAAACTTTCAAATCAAACTTGATACGGCATCACAAAATTAGCTTGATCGGGCACAAATCTCGAGGCAAATTCAAAAAATAAATCCAGAAGCACCCGAACTCCGATTTCAGCGAGCTTACAGTCAAACTAAGCGTCTCGGAAATACGAACCCAACGACACCAAGTTCAACCCAATCCGAGCCCAAATGAGTCCGAATCAAGGACCCGAAGCGCTGTTGAAAGGTTCAAACAGCAATTTGAGTTACCAAACGGTCTCCGATTTTAAAGAGCTTATACTCGAATCGAGCGTCTCGACGAGACGAATCCAACGAGCCCAAGATCTCCGAATTCCGACATCATTAACGCCTCCAAATTTCCAACGAACGGTGCATGATCGAAGGGTTCAATATCGGCCGTCCATTCAAACCACTCCCTATTCGCCCATGATCTCACACCTATTTACAAGCCATGCCACTCCAGAAAAACTATAAATAGAGCCCTCATTCTTTACAAAGGGGACTCAAGTGAAGAGAGAGAAGAAGGAAGAGAATAAAGAAACTCCTCCTCGATCACCGCCGGAGCTCTTCCCGCCGCCTGAAGACGCCGGAACTCTGCCGGATTTTCGGGAAACGCCGAGAATTTACAGAACTTTTTAACTTTGTGAGAAGTTGATTGTAAACTGATCGTCTTGATTTGTAAGACGGATCAACCTTTGTACTTCAAACAAACACTAGTTGAACTTTACAACTGGGCGAGGTCCCGTGGTTTTTTCCCTCTTTCGGCTATTCCACGTAAAAACCTTAGTGTTCATTTCTCTTTTTTATTTGTGCAACGCTCGGACGCGAATTCATAAACTCTACCGCCGCGTATATTCTAGCACGCAACAAAACTCATGACTATATGTAAACTCCGATTTAGGCAAACTTATTATTGAATTGAACACCTCAACGATACAACCTAACTATATAGAAAATGATCTAATTTGATCATGAATGAGCCTAAATCAAGGGCCTATAGCATTATTGAAAACTTTATATAGTAATTGAATGACCAAATAATCATCAAATTTGGCATACTTATGGTCAAATCAAATGAATTGATGAGACAAATACAAAGAGGTCAAGATAAATTAAATCTAACATCGCAAAGGAACTTAAATATTGAATAAACATTTTATTATCAAGGGAATCAATACATATCGTTTAACGAAACATTCTGGATTTTCTCCATATTTATGGGTATATCACTCTCAAAAATCTATAAATAGATCCTCACTCTCTATATAAAGGGAGTTATGAGCTATACCCATAACTCTCTTTTGAGAATCAAGAGAACTCTGAGGTCTAAGGTTTTGGTGCACTGCAAGAACACCATCATTGAGCCACCCCCGTCGAGCCTTTGTTGATTGACTACTACGGTTTTTTAACAACCACTGCCCGTCAACTATTGCCTTCCAACCTCCGTCGCCTATCGAATAAAATTCTACGACCTTCATTGCATGTCTATGGTCCTCATACCACCGTCATGTAATTAAAATCATGCAACCACCATTATCCGACTATGATCCTTGGACTACTATCATATGACTATGGTTCTTCGAATATCATTTCCTAATTACAGTTTTTTTGAACTTTGTTGCTTGCTAACTATGATCCCCGAATCACCATAGCGCAACTATAGTCATCCGACCACCATCTCAACTACGAATGTTCCTACCTTCGTTGCCTGTTGACTACACTTCTTTAACCTCCATTGCCCAAACTTTGATCCTCACACTAGTGTTGTCAACTACGATCCTCCGACCACCCTTTCTCAACTATGGTCCTCCAATCATCATCGCTCCTTCAAAAGCCAAATCATATATTATCATCTGTTGAGTACATATAATCTTACGACAATCGTGGCCGACTATGATTCTCAAACAACCATCACCCAATTACGGTCCTTCTAACCACCGGAACTCGACAATGGTTCATGGACTACCGTCAATCAACTAGTCACTATACGTTCGTTGCCAAATGATGGTCCTCAGATCATCATCGTTTGACAACAGTCACCCCATGTGCCATCATACGACGACAGTCCTCAAATCTCCATCATTTTAAAACCAATCATAAAAAAAAAAAAAAAAAAAATTATTATAACAATTTATTTACTCGGCCATTTATCGACAATTATAACTGCCGTCTAACTGTTGATAGTAGCGTTTTAAGCGCCGTGGACTGCCGTCCCAATAAATTATGTGATAATGTGAGAGAAGTGGCTAGTGAGCGATGCGGGAAAATTCATTAAAATAAACAATGAGCATTATATATATCTATATTATATGTATGTATTCAATTTTAAGTGCTTTAAAGACTCATTGGTTTGCTTGTAATAAAAAAAAAAAACTAAAATATAATTTTATTTTAAATTATTACGTGTGTGAAAATAAAATAAGCATATGAGATTATTGCATGCTGGATCTTTATATAAAATTAGAATGTTAAATTTTTTTATTTTTCTGCTGCAGTGAATATTAAGGGCCCAAACAATTATAAATATTAATATTTAATTATATTCAATAACTAATAGATTTAAAAGAAACAGTTGAGTCAAAAATACAGAGATTTTCGTGCATTAGTTTCCTACAATTAGCCTCAACTTATTGAAAGAGAACTAACGGTTAGAATTTTTGATATACTTTACTCGATGGTTGTCTGAATCTTTCGTAGTGAAAACTATTTTACAAGAAACTAATTGGAAGCCGCAGCAAAGAATAACATAAAGAAACTATACTTTCTTTAGGATTCTCTGGCCTGCACTCCGTCAACCCCAAAAGCAAAGAAAAAGCATAAACTTTTAAAATTCCAAATAAAAGCAAGAGGACCGGTATAGAATCTTCATATTGAAAGCATCACCATAATAAGCATCAACACATGCATATTTGCATTCATATTTCCAATACAAAGGGTAATCCAACAACTACCAATTTCAAGTAAGAAAATTCTAACTGACTAAAGCTTCATCTAATATGATTTTTGCGGTTTCTTAAAGCAATTTTTTAATAAGCGACAAAAAGCCGTCCCAAAAGAAGCCTAATTAGAATATAATATTTTTAAAATTCTCTTGATCAAATGTATGAATATTGATATTTTTCACAAATTCATAAGAATTTTTCTAAGTGAAAATTAATTTATCTTAATGAAATTTCATAATTCTATTTATTTTTTTAAAAATCATTTTCTCAACGAACATTCAAAAGAAATTCAAGGACAGAGACTGTACAATTATACCGTACAACAACTTTGATAATTGAAGAGAATGCAAATGTCATGAACAACTTCATTACATGATTTATATCTTCGAACAATCTAGAAACTAAAAACAACAAATAGAATTTGAAAACAAATACTTAATTTAAACATACTGTTAAAAATGTAAGGAATTTGAGCAAGCGGCCGATTCTCCTAAAACGGGTTCCAGCGAGAGCCATGAAACTGGCCGGGAAAAGCAGGCCTTCCACCTCCTTGGCCTCCATCATGAGCTCCACCACCGTTCTTCCCAAAAAATCCACGCCTTCCTCCAAATCCCGGCGCCGGATTATAAAACCCACCATCCAATCTGGCGGCGGCCGCTGCCGTCGCTGCCAAAACTTCGTTAGTGACGCCGCTTCCGTCTTCAAAGCTGAGAGACTGGTCACGATCTCCGGAGACGTCTTCCGGCTCCTGCTGCCTTGCCATACAATTTTTGTCCCCCTCACTTTCCCTATATCGGTTAAGAAAAGTCCTGAGAGGAACTACATAGGAATCAAATCCAAGGGTACTCATGGCCCAAAGCAGATCATCCCCATTAATTGTCTTTCGTTTTTCCCGCTGGCACTTATCAGAAGCCTCTCCGGTTACGAAGCTGATAAACTCGGATACACACTCCTGCACTGTCTCTTTGGCTTCTTTTGATATCTTGGCGTTCGCTGGAAGAGAGCGCTTCATTATACGGCTAACGTTGGCGATGGGGAGGAAGCGGTCCTGTTCTTTGGAAGAGCCGGACATGTCGCCGTCCGACTGTGGGCTGCTCGCCGGAGATTGTTGAGATGTGCTTTTCCTGCTTCTTTTCATTGCGAATTAACTAGATCAATGGAGAAAGGAAAAAAAGGAAAAAGGTGGGAGAAAGAACGAGCGGTTTTGAGTGCTGGATGTTCGTTTTACCAGTGAAGAACCGGTTATAAAGAATGGGAAACAGATCAGCGGAAGGGGGAAAGTGGAGGGCCGCCGGGCCGGCGGTTTTGATTTTGACGTCAAGTAATACAAAATGCGCGGGGTGAACCGGCGAGATTTTTGGGATTTTTTTTCTTTCAATTTTTTATTAAATAACTTTTTATAATTTATTTTATAAATTTAATATGAAAATATAGAGTAATATTTTACTTGTCAGGTCAACCAAAAATCACGAGTTATATAATTCGTCTGTTGAGTATAATTTTATCATTAAAAAAAATATTAGATCTGCAAATAAAATATAAGAAAAACATATAATTATTATAACAACAATAACAACAACTCTCTATCCCACTATTAAGGATTAATCGTCTCGAGACCAACCAAAATGCGCCACGTCATCTCTTGCTCGGTACCGCTAATGTAATGTATTTTGGTTGATCTCTGAACAACGTTCTGGTTCCGGCCTCCGCACAAAATAATTTCTTACTGTAGAGAAGTTGGTTACATAAATCTTTTTTCTCCATTATAACTTGTTAAGAGTCATATTCTTATTTAAATCTAATAAAAATTTTATTTATATATTTTAAAACTGTGATTTTCATGTAGCATATACATTAAAGAAGACATATTTTTTATATTTTATTAATCTTTTAATAAATATTATTTTCTATAAATATTGAATGAGATTGAGCAAATTAATAACTAAATACTTAAATATATATATATATATATATTTTTTAAAAAATCCTCGCGAGCAGGCCTTGCTTGTAACTTGTTCTTATGTTCAAAGAAAAAGGATAAAAATTTATTTGGCAAAGCACAGGAAGTAATATCAACTTAATAAAAACCCCTGCGATATAAAATATGGAAGCTTAACTAATTTTCAATATTTGGCTAATTGTATATTTTTGAAGGACATTTTTTGCAACCACAAATTCTCATAAATAACTCTTATATTGAACTTGATTGAAATCCATTTACTATTATATTGAACTTGATTGAAATCTTAGTTTTTTTTTTCACTCATCTTATAAGTGGAATAAGAGTTGAAGATTCATTATTATTAAGGTTTTGTTTGAGACAGCTTTATTCAAATATTTTTTAGAAAAGAATTAAAAAATTTGTACTTAAAAGCTGCTTTAAGAAGCAGTAAAAAATCTTCCCAAATGAAGTCTAAGATTTCGTTTGGGTTAGTTTTCTTATTGTTTCTTAAAGCAGCTTTCTAGTATAAAAATTAAAATTTTTGTATTAGAAATCTATTTTATGAAATAGTAATAAAGCGGTCTCAAATAAAACCTGAATGATTCATAAAATTTAGTAAAATTTCATGTGAGTGAAGTTTTTAAAAAAAAAACTCATTGAAAGTGAAATAAGAGTCAAATATCTAATATAATAGCATTTGTTTGCTTACACTTTTGCTGCATTGTTGTTGGGAGTAAACAAAGAACGAAACAGATAAGAAAGAAAAACAACTAAGAAAGAATTTTAAGATTTAACATGAAAAATTTTGAAAATAGGAAAAATCAAGGTGCCACATTATATTAAAAAATTATTATGAAAATAGGAGAAATTATGCAGAGCTTTCACACTCACTCTCTCCTTCACTTCACACATGTTTGTCATCTTCAACGAGAGTTTTACCCTATAATTGATTATAACTCTTAAAATAAGAAGAGAACACAAATTCAACAAACTCGTAGCACTGTACCCGCATCAATCAACTCGTAGCACTGTACCCGCATCACATCAGCATCAACTCCCGTCTCAAAATAGGTCAATGGTGTCATGTCGTTGTACTGGATTTACAACACCGCTGAGCTTGATTGAAGAAATTGAGATCTAAGTCAATAATACAACTCAATTGATCGACATAATCAAACTCCTCAAAGACCAATATGTATGGCCCTAATTGTTAATATTAAAATTAACAATGCAAATATTAATTGGCAAATACAACAGCTTCAATTGGCAATGAAATTAGGTCATATGTAATTTGAGTTTAATTTAACCAAAGCCATGTCATGGTTGTGACAAGGCTAGTGTAGGTTAAATTCACACCTATACATTGAGTTTTATAGGGCCCAGAAAGACTTTTTTTTCATGCTTGCATCATCTGTTTAGCAGGTGTCACAGAAAGCAAGTTACAATTGGTCATATTAGGTAATCTCAACGCCTTAGCTGTAGCACAAAGGTAATGATTTTTTGTCGGAGTTGTAGCACTACAACTTTTTGACTTGAGACTTCAGATGACAGGGGAATCCACCCAGGGGTGCAAACGAGTCCACTCGAGTTTGACTTGTGAGTCAAAATTTAAGCTTGAAATCGAGTCGAGCTCGAGTTCTACTCGTGACAGCGACCAGAGCTCAACAAACAGCTCGCAAGCTCGTTTACATAGTCCGTCTTCAGCGGTCGCACTCCGCCAATCCGTCTTTCCCTATCGCACACGCCCGCAGTTCGCACACTTCCGCGGTCGCATGCGCCCGCGACCCCACGTCTTTCACCTTCCGCATTGCGCCCGTGGTTCACCCGCACTTATCGAGCCGCTCAAAGAGTAATCGAGCCGAGCATTCAAAATTCTGTTCGAGCTCGAGATCGAAGCTCGCTAAGTTTAGCTTGCGAGCTCGTTACAAAAATAAGATCGAGCCGACTCGCGAGTTGGCTTGACCCCGTTGCACCCCTCAATCCACCGACCATTTCTCTCAATGGTACACTATCACAGATATTAGATATTACAGATGGAAAGTGCTCCAATATCCACCTTGGTTGGAGGTTATTTTCTAATTGTAAGTGTTTAATGGCTGCTCTATTTGGCTCTCTGAGATCACTCCTGGGTATGCTATTTCAACACTAAAGATATATATAAATAAATATTTTTTAACATTGTAGCATTAGTGTTTAGTTTATTAAATACATGAGCTTGTAAAAATTATTTGAACTTGAGCTAATTATTAAGATGAATATGAGAAATGAGTTTTTTTTTAATTTAAATAAAACTAATTGATATCTGCATGCCTATGGAGAGGGATTAATGATTTCTCATTATGCAATGCAGATTGAAGGGGGGAAACAAATATGCGAGGGCACTTTGATATAAATCCATATTAATGTATTATTATGATTAAATGAAAATATTAAGCTAAAAAAAATTGAATAAAAATGATCCAACATAGGGATTTGATGAATAAAAATCATGCATCATAGGACAAAAATCATGCAACATAGGAATTTATTAAAAAGGCATTTGGTCAAACATAAATATTGGTGTAATATTTGAATAAAAAAAATTTGGAATTAAATTAACGGTGTTCTGAATTCCAACTTAGGCTTTGTTTGGGACTACTATTTTATTAAAGTTTTAGTAAAAAAAATTTAGTTAAAAAATTAAAATTTTTGTATTAAAACTCTATTTTTAAAAGCAAAAAAAAAGTCGTACCAAACGAAGTCTTATAATTGAAATAAATTTCTCGATGACATTAATCTAGTGACACCAAAAACATCTTGATCCGAGTCCAAATTAATCTAAATTAGGGCTGCAAATGAACTAAGCGCTCGACGAGCTACTCGTTGTTCGGTTTGATTAAAGCTCGTTTGTGATCGTTTAATTAACTAAACAAACAAACTTGAACAATATTTTAAATACTCGATGCTTAAATAAATAAAATTGAACACTAATGCGTTCGGTTCATTTATGTTCGCGAACAACATTGTTTAAACCTCATGAACAAGCTCGATAAAAGCCCAATTCGTGTTCGATTTTGAACTCGTGAATAAGTTCGATAAAAATAATTAATATTTGAATATAAAATATGCAACAGGTAAGCTTCATTTAAAAATATATTCATATTGATTAATGTTATTTTCATTTTACACAGACAATTGCTTTTATTATAAATGTGTTTGTTCATAGATATGTTCATGAACATGTTTGTTTGATTGTTTAAACAAATTCGTTAAATATGTTCGCGAACATGCTTGATGTAATCGTTTATTAGGAAGCTCGATAAAGCTCGTTTGTTAAGTTAATGAACATCTAAAAGTAGAGCTCGTTTATAGATCGTTCATGCTTGTTTGTTTAAAGCTCGATAAGCACTAAACGAATCGAACATGAACTGAACATGAACAGAACATAAACACTCATTAATTTAAATGAACCAAACATGAACACAAATAATAAAGCTCGAACAAACATGAACCAAACTTGAACAAGCTAATATTAAATGAACACAAACATGAACACTCACAGACTCGACTCGACTCGGTTCATTTGCAGCCCTAATCTAAATTAAGCTCTAGTGCATAGTTATAAACTTCCGGATAATATTTGAATGACCAAATATCCTAATATTATATGCTTATAGCAAAACCAATGTGTAGAATGAAAAAAATCAATGAGCACAAGATCATTCAATTCAAATATTCTTAAATACTTAAATAACTAATTGACGGCCTATGATAAAGAGAATTAACATAGGCTGTCTGATGAAGTCTTTAGGAAATTTTTTTCTAAAATAAATAAAATGTCACTTAAAAAATTATAAATAGACCAATGTTATTTAGATGAAAGGGATTTGAAATTGGAGAGAGCTCGAAAATCTGAAAAAAAAAATATAAAGCTCTTTCAAATGATCGATATCGATGATCACTGCTAACAAATATCATCACTCATCCACTATCACCCAACCATCATCGCTCGATCCTTATTACATGGAGAAATTATTTTGTGCGGTCACCGAACCATCAGAAGGCGAATCAAAACATGCCACGTCACTCGGTACACAACGATACAAAGTCGTGGTACACAGCAACTGGGTGACATGGCGTGTTCTGATTCGCCTTTAGACAGCATTCGTATCTGCACAAAATAATTTCCCCATTACATGAGAGTTGTTGTCCACCTGTTTATTACTTACCATCAGCGCCTTTTGCCAACCAATGTTGACATTGAACATCTCTTAATCGCATATAAAAATTCTAACACGTAATAATAATATATGAATAATCAATTAATAATATATGAATAATCAATTAAAATTTATTTTATATTCATATAAAAATAAATTTAATAAATTTAAATTTATCCTTATTAATAAAAATTAATTAGAATTCCCTTTTTTTTTTTAATAAAAATGAGCATATAATAATATATAAAATAGTGTAGAATTGACCGGTTCTTATTTGGCTAGTCATTACAGACAGAATCGTCGGGTTAAATAGTTATGTATGGCCCGTCTCACACACTTAAATGGATCTTTAAAATAACCTTATTAAATACAAATTATTATTCTCCGTCCTAAAGGCCAAAAAATTTATGTAAAGCCTAGCTTTGATAATATGGACTAAGAAACAATATATTTATAAATATTTTAAAATAAAAATAATAAAATATTGAATTAAATGATGCTGGCAAATATCTATTTTGAATTGTTAGGCAATTCTTTTGTTTAGATTGTTTGTTTTCGTCTTCATTCTCTTTCAATCCTTAATTAATAATTTTTACATTGTTATCCCCTTAGGGCTATATGATTTTCAAATAAACATGCGTATTTAACAATAAAAAATTTGAGTAAGCATACTTAGATTAAAATTTGATTATAATAAATTAAAAAAAAATTAATTTCATTTGAGATTGGTGTAAAATGATATTTGAAGAAAATTAAACTTAGCATGTCTAAAGTATATGTAATTGGAGAGATTATTACAAGCGGAGTCCGAACACAGAGAACATTTTAATTTTGTGATTGTGAATAATAATTAATAGTATTGTTATTGTTCACCACTGTGCTTTTACTGTTAACCACTGCGCTTTTACTGTTCACAGTGATAAAACCGAATGATTCTCAATGTTCAAATTCCGCACGTAATAATCTCTCATGTAATTTAGGACATATTCTTCCATTCACACATCACTGCTTATGTTAATGCCTTTAGCCAAAGAGAGGTCACAAACTCGATTATTTTTGACACGTTGATGCTTGAGTTTTCACACTTCGGTAATCCAAAAACACTTCGATGTTTGAATCTAGGTTTCAACCAAAGTTCCAATCATATTTAGGCTTCATTTGGGACGGCTTTTTTGCTGCTTCTTAAAGCAGCTATTTAGTATAAAAAATTTCATTTTTGTATTAGAAAGCTGCTTTAAAAAGCATTGAGAAAGCCATCTCAAACGAAGCCTTAATGTTGAAATCAAGATTTGAACTATATTCTAGCCATATTCTACTTTGTTTGAACCAATTTTGAATGATTTTTCATTTAGAAATCCACTAATATGAGAAATTATCTCTTATGATGCTGACTTTGTCTGAGATGAATTTTTGAATATATTTCTTGAAGGAAAGAAATAAGGAAAATATTACCTTAATTACATGTACTATAGGATATACACAGTCATATTTCTTGTAATTAATTATTATTCCAATATTACACCCATTTAAAAAGATTCAAAATTTTAAAATTCATAGAAATAAAAAAATTTAAAATATTCAAACGTGATTTTCATCCATTTAGCAAAACTAATTAATTTCAAATTTATCTTATTAATTAACTCTTAATCTGAAGCCACGACAAATTAACCCATACAAAATTGGAAGGAGACAAAAATGTGCCCGCATATAAAATATGAAATTTCGGTTTCGTATGGGACGGCTTTCCTGATGTTTTCTAAATAAACTTTTTATTACATAAATTTTTAAAACTAAAAAATTTTAGTACTAGAAAGTTGTTTAAGAAAGCAGGAATAAATCATCCCAAAAGAATCCTAAGATTTCGCTCGAGACAGCTTTCTTATTATCTTTTTAAGCGATGCAAGTTGTATTAATTCAAAAATTGTTGGAAGATATAGATTTTCACCAAAATAAATTAAGCCTTCATTTGAGACGATTTTTTTACTATTTTTTTAAATAGTTTTTTAATATAAAAATTTTTTATTCAATAATTTTTTATAATGGAATTCTGTTTTAAGGCAGTAAAAAAGCCGGATAATTTTCTTTCTGATTCTTAGAATAGTTTTTTAGTATAAAATTTTTAATATTTGTACTAAAAAATGATTTATAAAGCAAAAAGCCGTCTCAAACGAACACAAAAAGAAATATGAGAAAATTAAAACAAAATAAAAACATGTAAAAGGTGCAAATGAGCCTCCAAAGTCCAAACAAAAGAAAAGAAGGCTTTACATACTCAAGTACATACAACTACATATAGTTTGTAACTTTGTATAAGGAAATACAAACCACAATATAAAATAAATAGTATTAATTAATTTTTTAATACTTTTTTTCATAGGAATTATTTTATAAGATATTTTATTCCTATTTTCATAGGTATTAATTAATTTAGCATTTTTAAATTTTAATAGCATAATCATTACCAATAAAAAGGAAGATTTTGAAGAAGAAAGTATTTGGTGTCAATTATATATCTAAGATTTTGTTTGGGACGATTTTTTATTATTTATTAAAGTAACTTTTTAGTAGAAAAATTAAAATTTTTGTATTAGACTTCGTTTGGGACGGCTTTTTTAATTGCTTCTTAAAGAAAATAAAAATAAATTAATTAATATCATTAGATCAAGCTCTAATTAAACACCTCAAACATCTAATTAAAATTAAAAAGAAAAAAATATTATACCAGTCATGATAAATTGGAAAGTCATTAATTTTTTTTTTAAATTTAATATAATATTAATTTTAAAATAAATTTAATAATTATTAAGTCCTACTTATTATATATATCTTATATCAAGATATCCTATCAAAATATTTTTTTAAAACCCAAAAAAATCCATTTTATTTATGAATAATACCAAGGAGTGATGTTCCATAGCTCTCCTCACATGGCTTTGACAAATGTCATCGCTAGCTAGGTTGGGCATCCATAGTCACAAAGCTGGGTCAAATCTTATTGTTTAAGATTTCAGCAGTAGCCGTCCTCACACAGTAACATTTATATAAATTTAATTATTTATCTTCTTATATAAATTAACTCATTTGGTATTAAAACAAGGCATGGATGGAAGGTTCGAGCTAAGTCAACCTTAGGCTTTATAAAATTATTATTATTATTTTAAAAAATTATTTTCGGGTGTTGTATTGGTAGAATTTAGGATATTTTTATCAATTTTTAATTAGAATAAATTTTAAAATTTTAATTTATTTTAAAATAAATATAACATATAAATAATCAATGAACTTTTTTGTTATTTTCATATCAAAATAAATCAAAAACCAAATATTAGTTAGAATTTTTTTATTTATATTTTCTAATAAAATATTATGTATAAGGGGAAATTATGATACTAATTTTTAAATAAATATAATAATTATAAAATTCAATCTAAATAAAAAAATTCAATATATACTCGAATTTTCTCCTCAATCAATTATGTACAACAGGGAAAACTAAGGTTGAACTTTGTGTTCTTTGGAGAGAAAAATGGGTTGACAAACTCCTCCCTTCAATATCCTCTTTGCAATAGTCTCTATTTGGGCAAATTATTACGTCCGGTCACCGGACGTCCGGACATCCAATCCAGACACGCCACGTCACCCAAATACACCGGGCCCCAGTGTATTTGGATGACGTGGCGCGTCTGGATTGGTGTCCAGACCAATCCGGTCACCGGAAGTAATAATTTGCCCTCTATTTGACCCGAAATTGATCTCGTCCCATCTTTTGTATATTTGCCAAACAAATGGCTTTGTGAAACGCATACAGTTAATAGAGCATTTGCTTCTAATCTGATATACATAACCTAATGCTTATTATATTAAAGCTGGCCTTTTTTTTTTGCCATGGGCACCTTAATTTAGTGCCACTTGTCATCTCACTGTTTATTCATATATAATTAAAATTAAAATTAATAATTTTTAAATCAATATTTCGCATCATGGCCTTTGAATTTTATTAATTATTCAAATAAGAAAAAAAATGGTGAATTCTTTATTACTCTATTTAAAATAAAATAAGGCCTTTTGATAAAAAAAAATGGCTCAAAATATAAATTATTTACATCATCAATGCAAGTGAAAGTAGCATTATTTTGGCAGATGAGTGCTCGAATTAGGCCCATCAAAATTCTCAGATTTATTTCAAATTAAATTTTATATTTGTTATTGATGATTTACAAAAAAATTTGATAAATGTAGAAAATGGCAAGTTCCAAGTTATTTAATCATAAAATACTACACTGCATTGTTAAAAAAATTTCTGTCACTGCAAAGAAAAATTATTCTGTGTGGTCACCGAACGGTTCAAAGACGAATCAGACGTGCTACGTCACTCGGTACCGAGCAGTACACAATAACGAGATAAAAAAAAAATCAATTCATGAATGCCATATCTGCCCTGATAAATTTTATATTTGTGTCAAAAAATCAATTTACATGCATGCCAGATCCATTATGATCGGCCAGCCCTTTGTCTGACCTGTTTGGATTCTATACCAGTTGGGTCAGATCATCTGCAGCCCAGTTCATTCTACTCAAAGTATCGACTCGCCATAAACGTTCAGATCCATTCCAGTCATTCAGGAAGGCACATCATGGATCCATTATCACAAATTTTCTGAGTGAGGAGCATAAGGATGTCATAGGAAATACTTGAGTTCGCAAGCAATCCTAGCAATAATTGATAAAAACTGCGGAAATAATGCGATAATCTCAATAAAATCAATTCAAAACCATAGATTGTAATAGTGGATTCAAAGAAAAAGCAAACACAAAACAAGATACAATTGATCATCAATTCAAGAGGAGGATCGTTCTCTCCCAATCTCTAGACGATGAATCTAGATCCCAAGACGCCAAAGAAACTTAAAAAAAAAAACAAAAGAAAACCACTCAAAGAATGCCTAATCCTAACCCTAAAAAACTCATACTATTAATACATTAATTCCCTAATTTAAACTCCTTAATTCAAAATTTCCCTCTCATCCTTGCCCCTCTTTCTTTAATTTTCTCCTAGTGAGGCCCACTAGTTTGGGCGGCAAGAAAGAAGGGAGGCAGCTCTTGTCCGCCTCCTGTAAACAAGAGCCGGCCTTTGTGCCTGTTGGGCCGGTTCAGATTGAACCGGCCTAATAAGATGATGGTGGCAAGAGGCGGAGGATTAGATATATGCCAAAGAGAACAACCAGAATGATTTGGGGGTCTGAGTAGGGCTGCAAGATACTCAGTTCTATATGTTCTTGCATCTTTTCATCCGCAGCTCCAGTTTTGTTTGACATTCCATAAATCAATACTCATACTTTTTTTTTTGCAAGAGAATATATACCCATAAACAAATAGAAAGTTGCATCTTACTTCTTTCTTTGCAGCTTTGCGTAATGCTAGTCAGGTCAACCGTTGCCTTGATGATTTTGTCTTCAAAGAGGTCAAATGAAAAATCTTCCATTCATCGCCTTTGAATAGGAACAAATACAAGCAGGAGTGGTGGAACAGTGAGCACATAATCTTTGAGGAAATCCCATCTCTGTAGTGTGAAAGAATCTGTACGCAAGTTTTTAGAATTCCGTGGAGAAAGATTATGCTAATCAAACAGCAATTTTTTTTTTTTTTTTTTTTGAAGGGAAAAAAGGGTCTTAATACCAATAATATTTATTTAAAAAAAAGGCTCAGCACCAAATAAATTTGTATGCAGCATAAAGCCTGACTGCAAGGTATCATCCTGAAAAGTCAAACCATTGGCATCAAGACTTCATAAGCCAAGATAATGAAGAGACTTCAGGGAAAACTAAACATTATGTACCAACTGATTCTTTTTATTCTTCAAGATCAATTAAGTCTTCGTGAATAAGCTGAGTGTAGAACAAAAGAAAGTTATCCAATCTGTTAAGGGGTCCAATCTTCTAAAATAATGGAACATTCTTCTACCCCTGGAGATTTTGTTAATTCAGAACTCAAAACCCAGTTAATAACTATTACGCTGACATGAGTTTTGAGAGATTCTTCAAAAAAGAGAAATGAAAAGAAAAATGTTTGTATTGTTTCACATAAACAAACTATTGATAGAATTTTAAGCAGCAAACATCGTAGAGCTATTTCGCATGGATCCAACAAGAAAATGCATTTCAAGATTACAACTACTCGCCCAATTTCTTTTGAACTGGAAAAATATTCTTCAGCAACAGTTTCCTTCGTTCCACTTTCAGGACAAGGTGGCTCTTTGGGAGGGGAGTATTGATACTTCAGGGGAGGCCCACCTTGTGGGACCCATGGAAGATATTAGTCATTATGTGAGGAGGATCAATGAGAAGCTGTTTAATTGTTTATGAAGGTTTTCCAAACTAGGTGGTGAGGTTTCTTTGGCCCTCCCATGGTCGCGAGAATTCAAGCGTAGACTTTATGTGTGCATTAATTTTCTCAACTTTTTAAAACTAAAAATAGAGAAAATGATCAAAATAATCCCCGTTTAATAACTTCATGAGTATCATATTTCTCTAATTTAGCCCATCAACTATATAAAACTGATCCCAAAATACTCCCTCAAATAAAAATTGATGAAAATTATAAAAAATTAATCCCTCAAATATATAAAATTAATCACATTGGGGCCATTTTGAATAAATTTTGTCTAGTAGAGAAATATGATACTTTAAGACTAAATTGACTACCTACAAATAGTTGGGAGATTATTCATAGCTCCTTCCAAATAAAAAATATATATTACTTTCAATAAGACATCACTTTACCTCATGGATGCACTCACTACAATTTCATAGTTCAAACTAGGTTGTGAGGTTACTCATGATCAACCAGCTTGGGCTACCAACAAATGGCTTTGGTCGACCAAGACATTTCTTTGGTCGATCAAGAACATATCTACGTCAAGCAAATCAATCACAGTATAGTGACTTGATGGTCATATTTGGATAGCCAAATTTATGCGAGCAAATGTGACTAAATATCTATAGAACTTGAGTAATCTACAATAGTAGGAGAGGTTACCTGCAATCCAGATGTTTTCCATCTATTCCAATTGTATTTAGTTCCCATATCCCAACTCCTCACAGATTGCATAACCCTCATCATACATTTGCTCAGCCAGACCTTCCAAAAGTCCATAAATATCAGGAGACACAGAGTTCGATCGGTCTCCCACCACAAAAGGCTTGAACCCATTCCCCAAATCAGCCCATGCACATCCTGGAGCCTTCCTTACCCCCTCATCCCTCATCTTCATCCTAACCTTCGCAAGCTCCCCCCAGCAATTCGCAGCCGCATACATGTTTGCAATGAGCACATAGTGCCCTGCATTATCTGTCTTCATCTCCAACAGCCTCATTGCTGCCTTTTCTCCTAGCTCAGTATTCCTGTACACCTGACAAGCCCCAACTAAAGCTGACCACATTGCAGAATTTGGTTGAAAGGGAGCTTTATTAATCACCTCCTCTGCCTTCTCCAAAAGACCAGCTCTGGCATACAAATCCACCATACAAGAGAAATGTTCCATCCTTGGCTTAATGCCAAAGGTGCTTTCCATCTTGTTAAAGAGTATTTCTCCTTCTGAAACCAATCTAGAGTGGCTGCAAGCAGAGAGGACCGCCACCATACTAACATGATCCGGTTTGATTCCATAACTGATCATCTCATCAAAAAGCTGAACTGCTGCGATACCATCCCCTTGCATTCCATATCCAGCTATAAGTGAAGTGTAAGAGACTTCATCGCGATCAGTCATGGCATCGAAGACTATACGAGCTGCCAAGATCCTGCCTGACTTAGAGTACATGTCAACAAGAGAGTTCCACAGAAGGCGGTAGCCTGTGAATTCTTGCTTGGTTATGTATGAGTGGAGCTCACGGCCATGCTGAAGATTAGCAACGCGCGCACAAAGAGCAAGAATTGTCACAACGGTTACATAATTTGGTTGGAGTCCCGACTGTAATATCTCTCTAAATAAAAGAGAGGCCTCCTCTGCTCTGTCCTCAACTGCAAAGCCAGCAAGCATGGCGTTCCATGTAACCAAGCTTGGGTTTTTTATCATTCGAAGCAGAAGATGAGCAGTTCTAGTGTCCTTGCACCTCGAGTACATTGTTATCAGAGCATTCCTCAGACTCTCAAGGTCATCACAGACCATGCGGATTGCCAAACCGTGAATTTCCTTCCCCAATCTCAACATCCCAATTCGAGAGCAAGCGTTTAAAGCAATAACCAAGGTGACGAAGTCCACCCCAGTTTTGCTCAGTCTCATTTGAGAAACAAATTCCAACGCTTTGACATGATCCCCCTTCTGCAGCAGGCCACCAATGATGGTATTCCAGGTAATGGAATTCACCTCCGAACACCCTTCCATGGCACGCTCGAACAGCTCAAATGCTTCAATCCAAAGACCCCTCGATGCATACCCTGATATAATTGAATTCCATGATACAACATCTCTCGCAGGCATTTCATCGAACAGCTTTCTCGCAACATCCAGTTCACCGAATTTCAAATACATGGCCACCAAAGCATTCGTTACAAATATATTCGACCCGATTCCACTGCTCTCAATGCTCCGGTGAATCTCTCTGCCAACATCCAAGTCACCTGCCTCTCCGCAGGCTTTAAGGAGAGACGGATAAGTGAAGCAATCAGGGACAACGCCAACAGAAAACATTTGGTTGTAGGCAGTAAGAGCCTCGGCAGAAAAGCCATTTCTGACATAAGCGGAAATGAGGAGCTTCCATGGGAGAATGTACGGCGACTCTTCTACGACGGAAGCTGCAGAATGGAGTAGACCGAATGAGAGGTAGAAAGAGGTGAGAGGGGAGAGGAGGGAAATGTGGTAAAAGAGACCGAAGGAGATGGAGAAAGCGTGGAGCTGCTCGCCGGCTGGAAGGGATTGGTGTTCAGTAGCAGAGTTGAGGAGGTGGTAGGTAAGGCGGAATAGGATATGGGAGGAAGGAGAGCGGAGGCGGAGGAGAGAGAAAGCGGCGAAAGCTTCAGGGAGGCGGCGGAGGGAAGCGAGAGTAGCAATGGAGTCTATTAGAGAAGGCAAGGCGGGATCTTTGGTGCGGCGAGGAGAGTAGGCCAACGCTGTGGTAGAACGGAGGAGAAGAGAGAGGCAGTTCGGTTTCTTCTTCCATGTCACAAGGAAGCGAGTCGGCGAGGGGTAGAGGGGCTTAGCAACGAGCCCAAGAACATGCATCAAACTGAAGAAAAAGAGACTTGCTTGTCATCAGATATGATAAACCATATCGTACATGCAAGATGGAATTTGTTACTATATTCTGAACAAATTTGAAAAAATTTCAGTAAGATGAATTTGAAATATTCCAACCCACCGATGTTTAGCTTGATTGGTACGTGAGTACGGTTGGGAACCTCCCAACCCGTTCTTGATTCCCCTTGAGCGGCATCGTCTCTTAAGTGGAGCCCAATCAAGTGCGGGCTAAGAGGTTTATGGGGTGGGTGCCTCTTCTAAGTCACGCCGTCAAAAGCCCTTACAGAGGTGGCAGCGGGTGGATACCCAATTCTTAAAAAATATTTATTCCTTTTAACTTAATTAATTTCAATAATTTTAAGATTTATTTCAATTCTAAATATTCAGAGCTATTTTTCCCACCCCATTGATATATCATATGAAATGTGCTTTGATTTTTAACTATAGAATAGATATCTAAATATAAAAATTTGTAGGATTAGAAAGGAAAAGAAAGAAAAAATAAATTAAATATATATATATATATAATGAATCTTCAAATTATTGAGGTTAATATCTCTAAAATAGGCTTTTGATAAGCCCTCTATGAATGCTGTTTAATCCAAAAATCACTTTAACTATTCCTAAGAGGATGAAATATTAAATAATTATAGAACAAAATATTATACACTGAGTCAAACTATTTTGAATAAAATTTTATTTCATTTTAATTATTAAAAATAAAAGCTCATTTCAATAATATAAAAGCCCTAAATAATAGTTATCATTAAGTTCTAAATGGATATTGCCACAAAATTATATATTAGAAGCTATAAAAATTTTCAATGATGGTTGATAATTAATATTAGAAGACTAAATTTGAACTATATAAACTTATTCAACCCTTATGGAGAATCTTATTTTCATAAGAAAATAAATAAAAGAATGAGAGAAGAGAAAGAAACTCCCGTAGTAGAGAAGAGAAGAAGCATCAACATCTTATTCTCCATGTTTAACTCTCATCTTCATATCAGACAGAAGTATTCCCTTTCAATCTTTAAAGATAGATATAATATTACTTGTGTTCTTATTCATATGAAGTGCAATATCTCTTTCTTTGTAATTTTTTTAAGCTCAGCATAATACTTGATCTTTGTGCGGTCGTGTACATAAGTGTATCTACATGAACTTGTGTGTCTTGTATTTGAAATCTTTAATATGATTATTCTCTCATTTTCATTTAATTTTTTAATTGCATGATCCGGAACGCTATTTATAATAGTAAATCTTATTAGAAGTAAAACTCAATTCTATTAAAAAAATTAAAATTATATATCACATTAATCTTAATGAAAGATAGACAAATGGAACTTTAACCATAAGTAAATAACCTAAAAATACTAATAATGAACATATCAAATTACACAAATCAAGGCATAAACTTGACCAATATTACTACATAGGCATCAAAGAATAAGCATCCTAGTTATGCACTATCACCATCTTTCAACTAATGTTTCGTTTGGGACGCTTTTTTTACTACTTGTTAAAGCAGATTTTTAATAGAAAAATTAAATTTTTTATCTAAAAAAACAGCTTTAAGAAGAAGCAGTAAGAAAACTATACCAAACGAAACCTAATTTTTTTTTAAATCCTAAAAATTAATCTTGATCCCCTACTTTACCTAATACTAACAATGTTTACATATTTTAGCGTGTCTATATAGATACAACCTATATATGAATTTCAAAAAAAAAAAAAAAACTCAATAAATATTACTCATTGACAATTGCTCTCTTTCTATAGTCACATAACATTTCAAGAAGAAGCATATAGTGAAAAAGAAGGCTTAAGAGAAACTTATTTGTTTAACAATGTAATAAAATAGAATTACAACAAAACTAAATAATGATTGATACGGCATCAAAAAATTAGCTTGATCGGGCACGAATCTCTAAGCAAAAGCTAGTAGGAAACTTCAAAAATTAATTCCGGGAGCACCCGAACTTCGATTTCAGCGAGCTTATAGTCAAACTGAGCGTCTCGGAAATACGAACCCAACGACACCAAAATCAGCGTTGGATTGCCAAACCGTGAATTTCCTTCCCCAATCTCAACATCCCAATTCGAGAGCAAGCGTTTAAAGCAATAACCATGGTGACGAAGTCCACCCCAGTTTTGCTCAGTCTCATTTGAGAAACAAATTCCAACGCTTTGACATGATCCCCCTTCTGCAGCAGGCCACCAATGATGGTATTCCAGGTAATGGAATTCACCTCCGAACACCCTTCCATGGCACGCTCGAACAGCTCAAATGCTTCAATCCAAAGACCCCTCGATGCATACCCTGATATAATTGAATTCCATGATACAACATCTCTCGCAGGCATTTCATCGAACAGCTTTCTCGCAACATCCAGTTCACCGAATTTCAAATACATGGCCACCAAAGCATTCGTTACAAATATATTCGACCCGATTCCACTGCTCTCAATGCTCCGGTGAATCTCTCTGCCAACATCCAAGTCACCTGCCTCTCCGCAGGCTTTAAGGAGAGACGGATAAGTGAAGCAATCAGGGACAACGCCAAGAGAAAACATTTGGTTGTAGGCAGTAAGAGCCTCGGCAGAAAAGCCATTTCTGACATAAGCGGAAATGAGGAGCTTCCATGGGAGAATGTATGGCGACTCTTCTACGACGGAAGCTGCAGAATGGAGTAGACCGAATGAGAGGTAGAAAGAGGTGAGAGGGGAGAGGAGGGAAATGTGGTAAAAAAGGCCGAAGGAGATGGAGAAAGCGTGGAGCTGCTCGCCGGCTGGAAGGGATTGGTGTTCAGTAGCAGAGTTGAGGAGGAGGTAGGTAAGGCGGAAGAGGATATGGGAGGAAGGAGAGCGGAGGCGGAGGAGAGAGAAAGCGGCGAAGGCTTCAGGGAGGCGGCGGAGGGAAGCGAGAGTGGCAATGGAGTCGATTAGAGAAGGCAAGGCGGGATCTTTGGTGAGGCGAGGACAGTAGGCCAACGCTGTTGTGGAATGGAGGAGAGGAGCTAGGCGGTTCGGTTTCTTCTTCCATGTCACAAGGAAGCGTGTCGGCGAGAGGAAGATGGGCTTAGCAACGAGCCCAAGAACATGCATCAAACTGAAGAAAAAAAAGACTTGCTTGTCATGATATAGGATAAACCAAGAAATTTGTTATTATATTCTGAACAAATTTGATAAATTTTCAGTCACATGAATTTGAAATATTTAAAATCTATATTCAATTCAACTTAATTAATTTCAATAGTTTTAAGATTTATTTCAATTCTAAATATTCAGAGCTAATTTTTTCCTACACCTTTTTAAATATCATATGAAATTTGCTTTGATATTAAACTATTGAATAGATATCTAAATATGAAATTTTGTAGGATTAGAAAGGAAAAGAAAGAAAAAAGAAATTAAAAAATATATAATGAATCTTCAAATTATTGAGGTTAATATCTCTAAAATAGGCTTTTGATATGCCCTCTATGAATGTTGTTTAATCCAAAAAGCACTTTAACTACTCCTAAGATGATGAAATATTAAATAATTATAGAACAAAATATTAAACACTGAGTCAAACTATTTTGAATAAAATTTTATTTCATTTTAATTATTAAAAATAAAAGCTCATTTCAATAATATAAAAGTCCTAAATAATAGTTATCATTAAGTTCTAAATGGATATTGCCACAAAATTATATATTAGAAGCTATAAAAATTTTCAATGATGGTTGATAATTAATATTAAAAGACTAAATTTGAACTATATAAACTCATGCAACCTTATGAAGAATCCTATTTTCACAAGAAAATAAATAAATCTTTAATATGATTATTCTCTCAATTTCATTTAATTTTTGAATTGCATGATCCGAAACGCTATTTATAATAGTAAATCTTATTAGAAGTAAAACTCAATTCGATTAAAAAAATAAAAATTATATATCACATTAATCTTAATGAAAGATAGACAAATGGAACTTTAACCATAAGTAAATAACCTAAAAATACTAATAATGAACATTATCAACTTACACAAATCAAGGCATAAACTTGACTAATATTACTACATATGCATCAAAGAATAAGCATCCAAGCTATCACTATCACCACCTTTCAACTAACGCTTCGTTTGGGATGGCTTTCTTACTGTTTGTTAAAGCAGATTTTTAGTAGAAAATTTTAAATTTTTATCTAAAAAGCAACTTTAAGAAACAGTAAGAAAACCATCGCAAATGAAGCATATTTTTTTTTTAATCCTGAAAATTAATCTTGATCCCCTTCTTTACCTAATACTAACAATGTTTACATATTTTAGTGTGTCTACATAGATACAAACTATATATGAATTTAAAAAAAAAAAATACTCAATGAATATTACTCATTGATAATTGCTTTCTTTTTATAGTCACATAACATTTCAAGAAGAAACATATAGTGAAAAAGAAGGCTTAAGAGAAACTTATTTGTGTAACATTGTAATAAAATAGAATTACAATAAAACTAAATAATGATATATTGTCCTTAAAATTTATAGCATAAATTTTAACTATGTGCAATTAGGGCATTCTTACTAGTTGATAATAAGAGGGACATTGATTAGTGTAAACATTTTGAACTTCTATTAGGTAGCTATTCTTGTGGGGAGAGGACCTTTTTGTTTGGCTTAAGTAAACGTTAATGGTACTGTTGTGAGAGATTGGAGGAGATAAGAGAGCTCTCCTCCTTCAAGCAAATTTGGCTTGATTTATAGTCAATTTTTTTTTTTTTAAGGCTTCGTTTGAGTCAATTTTCTTATTGCTTTCTAAAGCAGTTTTTAGGATAAAAATTTCTTAAAATATAAATTTTTGTACTAGACAATTGTTTTAGAAAACAATAAAAAAGTTATCTCAAATGGAGTCTAAATTGATCAAGTTAAACTTGATTAAAAATTATTTGATTTCAAGTCAACTCAAAATGAATTTCAAATTGACACAAATATACTTTCCTTGAATTATATGCATATCATATATTTGCTTATTTGTATATATTATGCAACTCATCTTGATCTTTTGGTTGCCAAGAGATCACAGGTTTGAAGCTTTTGCATATGATGTGTGTGTATGAATTTGTCTTAATTGATCTAAATATTTTAAAAAAAAAAATATGTGTATATATTCATTTGGAGTGACATCTTTATTTAACTCAAAACCATATAATTGAATGAGTTGGTTCAAATTAAAAATCAACTAAGATGGCAAGTATTAAGCCATTTTAAACTCTATTTTCCTACTGTTACTAATTAATGCTGTCTATTATTCATTTTTAGCTCATTTAGTTGATTTAAGAAAATTATTAGACATATAATCTAACAAGATTTAAAATTCAAAAATTTGCCAAATATATAATTTTTTTACATACAAATTAAATGAAAATGATATTCTAAGTTTCTAAATTATATTTTCAACTATTGGTAATCAAAATGCCCTTAGTTTATTGTTAATTTTTATATATTAATATCTCCTTAGGCTTTGTAGAGGATGCTAAATCACAACAAATGTTTCGTAATGATGAAGCGTGTCATGAATAATAAGTTTTTTTATATGATAACGTGTCAAACATATATTAGGCAAATCAATGTGTAATGCACGTTTCCGACATGATGCATGTAGGACACGTGCATCACATGTTGGTTTGCCTAATATATGTTTGACACGTAATATATGTGCTCAATTAAAAAATAAATATGTATGACATACATGTACCACGAATAATAAGTTTTAACTTTAAAAATGCATTCGATAAATAACTTGGGCTAAATCATCTAATCTCTTTTATTTTAAAATTCACTACTTTAATAGTTTAATAGCTATTTAATATTATTTTTATTTTTATCATGCTGCCCAATTTTATTATTATTATTTCTTCCTTACAAAAATGATAATTTTCTCAAAGCTATTAATATATAATATCTTTTACCTATTTTTTCAATGAAATTTAAAATATTTAATAATTTTAAATATATTTTTTCATTATATTAATTTAATTCATATTTATTTAATTTGAATAATTATTATATCCTAATACAAATATTTTTTATCAAAACGCATAGATAATACAAATATTCTGCTTGCTTGCAGATGAGTGAAGTATCCAAATTTGGATAATTATATATTATAAGAAATGTGTGCCATTAGAATTTTATTATAGTGTACTTTTAACATTCAAATGTTCTTATTAATGATATACCACGCAAAATCTTAAGATTACAAAGTACCTCCGCATTCAAATTAATTTTTATTTGTATGAACATAATACATAAAAAATCATAAAATAAAATTAACCTTATTTATTATTATGTTAAACAATTAATATAATTTATCAAATAATCATGACATAAATATTTTAATACATTAGTTTTTATTAATCAATATTAGCACTTTTTAACAAGAAATTATTCTGTGCAGACACCTGACTGTCCGAAGACCAAACAGAACGTGCCAAATCAGTTACTACACAGCGGCACAAAGCAAAAAAATGACAGTGACACGTTCTAATTAGTCACCACACGCCGTCCGATATCTGCGCTAAATTTTTTTCCTTTTTGAGGCAGGCCTTCTCTCAAAGTTGATGTAAAATATTTTCTCTTAACTTATAAAAAAAAAACCATTACAAGTTAAAATTTTTGACAGATGCATTCAAAATTTCAATATAATCAGGGGAAAACAAAAAGCAAAAAAAAAAACCCTTACTAGTTCACAACTGAAACATTCGTGAACCCTGACTAAGCCGCTGGCAGGAAAGAATAGCAGATAAGCAGTGTATGATAATTAACATGGACATGACAAATCTTCCTTCATTGATCTACTTTAGAGTTAGTCAGTCACTTGCGCTGTGTGGCACCAATGCGCGGCTTTCCCTTCACTTCAGATTCCTGTTCCGGAATATATATGATCACAGTTTCAATAAGCATTCATAAAATATTTTTCAATGTAGAAAAATGAAATATATCAGATATTTTAAAATCATATTGACCTGCGGGGAATGGAGATAGAGGTATGTCTTCGCTGTTGCAGGATTATGATTTTCCGCACCCTTGCTCCAGTCATAACAGACCTGCATGATTTCATGAAATTATTTTAGGCATTTAGGGAACTTTGGAACCCAAAATTGCAAAAAAGCATTGTCAATTTTAGGAGAGATTATTATGTGCGGACACCGGATTGTTCGGAGACAAATCAGAGCTCCCATGTCACCCAGTACACATCAAAAGGGTGATGTGGCGAGCTCGGATTCGACTTCGGATGACATCTGGTGTCCGCACAGAATAATTTTTCAAATTTTAAGGTATCAGTCATATAGAACCACCATTTTAGGCCCGAAGCCCTGATTGGAAAGATTAAGGTTGAAGTAACGTAGACAAACCAATCTTAAATCTACAAAATGTATCAATTTTCAAATTTAGGGTTAGCCATAGAGGGTGGACCAAACCCCATTGTGGTTCAGTAGGACATGGTTAACGCTTCGGGGTGATTATAGTGAGAAAAAGACAAATCATAAGGACGTAAACAGCAAGTACAATACCATAACGCAATTGTAAGAGGTTATGCAAGGCTAACTATGTCAATATTAAAATCAAATTTGCTACATTTAATTTGAGGACTTTGACTAGAAAACCCAAAAAATAAATGAAAACAATGATTAAAAGACAAATAAATATAACACATTTAAAAAAACACTCAACGGAATGGGGAAAATCCAAAGATATTGGATAAGTTATAAAATTAATAGGAATGGGGTCAGGATTATAATGGATAAAGACGAAGGCGACAAGGGCAACGTCAAACCTTTATCCCACTAATTGGGTTCAGCTAGATAAATCATTTTTCTCTATTGCATTCCCTTAAGAGTGAAATTATCATTTAAATTTAATAAAAAATATATATCATTTCTAGAACTTCTAAGTCTTTTTAGGCCTACCTCTACCTTTCTTAATATAGGCCGGATCTAATATATCTACTCTCCTAATCAGGTCATCGGAAAGCCGGCTTTTTATGCGACCAAACCATTTAAAGAGATTCTCTCTAATCTTATATGTCACTGAAGCTACGCAAATCTAAGCTTTTATTAAAAACCTGGAGTACCGTTGCTTACTGTTTGTTAAGGGAAAATTTCTGCAGAAGGCATATATTGTCTAAATGGTTACCTCCTGCAACTCAAGCATATATGCAGAACAATTTCAAGAACACGAGAACAATAACTCAATCATAGCCTATACATACTAAAAAGAGATTTGCAATGTGCCCTACATAATCATATGCAATACAAAGCATCATAAACCAATGAATGCAAATAAATTCTGCAGCATACACTCTCTAAGGAAATTATTAAATGATAACATTGGAAAATTAGAATTATTGGCATCATTGAACTATTTCAAATACAGAATTATATCTTTAGAATATGCTTTGCTTGACAAGAAAAGGAAAAAAAAGTATTAACTTACCGCATAAGCAAATATGGACCCATCTTGGTTAAACGTACTGCAAGAGATAGGAAGAGGGCATCTAGTCATAGCCTGTAAAAAGATTATTTTGGCATGAGCATCTATCAGTATGACAAACATAAAATTTCAATTGAGATGAATACAAGAAATTTGGAGGCTAACGTCAAAACTTAAGAGGGCCTATCATTAGTAAGTGTAGAGAGTTGAGAAGCAATTTGTGTGTATTATTGACTAATATGAGGATAAATAAAGAAAATTATATCCTCCTCAATTATAGGATATCTTCTATGATAATCTCCTTACATTATTAAGATTCTATTTAATACTCACCAAGCATCTAAACATGCCAACTCTCCGCCCTCAAGTTGGAGCATATACTTCCGTAAGCTCTCATTTATATAAATGAGAGGATGGCAAATATCCAAGTGACTTGGTAATGATACCCGTTACTAGTTCTATAAATTAGGGACATGGGTAGTAATAATTTTCTTGAAAATCACATCATCTTGTATGAAATGAAAATCCACTTCATTATGTTTGGACAGTTCATGAATTGTTGAATATTTTGCAATATTGTTATAATAGAGTTGTTAATGGATAAATAACCATACTTATATTAGATCTAATGCACCACTCATTAATTGAATTTGATAATAATGGATATCTTTGAGATCCAAAAATTACGGAGATGCTTTAAGAGAGTGATGGTTGTATATAATTTCATATCTTCAACATCACAATTATTTTACTTGATGAGAAGATGTGCAAATCAGATATCATTTGTCAAGCCTACCAAGACTCGATCTGCCAATGCATTTTGACATTAAAATGTTTTCATCAACAACAATTAGGTCCTTATTCAAAGGAAACAAAGGAAAAATATGTGCAGCAAGTCATCTTGAAACAATCCTTTTGGAATATTATAGCATTATGCATTCAAAATAAGTGGACCATTGTTGAAGGTCCCTCCATTGGTTAATACATTAAGAAATACCTCTGATGGGTTACATATATGAAATGACAAAATAGGGTAGTCACCTCGAAGGTTTAATCTATGTGAAGAATAATAAAGCTTTGAATCAAAGATATAACCATCTTGACATTATTGATCATATCTCTTTAAATGCTACAGATGATGTTAATGAGTGATCAATAGAAAATATGGTTGATGAGTTAGATGACGATAAATAATTATTTATTGATGAGAAAGATTCAACATGGATCACTATTACAAAAAATGGTGGGGTTCATTAAAGAAACTATAATATTTGAAAGTGGTTTAATGGTAAGAAAAGAGAATCTTCCTCTAGGTTTAACAATCTTATAATTGATCATGAAGACAATGAGGGAGACAAAGAAGATTATAATTTAAGAGATAATGGTGATATTGATGAAAGAAATGAGGCTATTTTGACTTATGATAATGATGATGAGTTCACTTTTCAAAAAATATTAGTCCTTCAAAAAAAATATAATGTTGTGAATTTGAGTAGTTAAGTATTTGAGCCTAAACATCAAGATTCAACAGCTTATTTATAAATTTAGTTATTTTCACTATCATGATAGTTTTGTCAATGCAATAATTTTTCATAAATATTCATATTTTTTAATATTTTGCAACTTGTTTGAAATACGATGTGCTACGCCATGCATTTTGTGTTTGTCTCTACAAGACATTTGCACAATGGTGCACTATTCTCCATTGATGAATATGCATTCACCTATAGATTCTTGAGAGCTAAGGCAAGAACATAGCGCCACGCACACCACAGTTAGACGCCATTTCAAAACATGCTTAGGCAACCACCTTGACCTAAGGCCCCAAGAAAGGAGGTGTGCATCATGCTTTGATTCGAGAGAAGGGTTAACATAAATACTTTCTATTTTTTACAACAACAACAACATCAAACCTTTATCCCACTACGTGGGGTCGGCTACATGAATCCTTTTTCTCCATTGTGTCCTATTAAAAGTCAAATTCTCGTTTAAATCTAATAAAGAAAGGTTATTCCTAATATTTTCTAGCCAAATCTTTTTAGGTCTACCCCTACCTTTCTTAACATAAGTCAAATCTAATACCTCTACTCTCCTAACCGGGTCATCGGAAGGCCGCCATTTTATGTGACCAAACCATCTAAGGCGACTCTCTCTAATCTTATCTTCTACTGGAGCTACTCCAACCTTTTCACATATATGCTCATTTCGTATCTTATCTCTAAGGGTAAAGCCACTCATCCACCTGAGCATCCTCATCTCTGCCACACTTAACTTAGTATCATGCTTCTCTTTTAATGGCCAACATTCGGCACCATAAAGCATTGCAGGCCTCACTACCATTTTATAGAATTTTCCCTTAAGTTTGAGGGGTACATTTCTATCACATAACAAGCCCGATGCATTCCTCCACTTCAACCATCCAACTTGAATTCTGCTGATAATATCCCCATCTATTTCACCATCACTCTGAACAATAGATCCAAGATATCTAAAACGTGTACTCTTATTAATGACTTGATTGCCCAAAGTAACAATCCCCTCATTAGGTCTATTACTACTAAAATTACACTCCATATATTCAGTTTTAGATCTACTCAAGCGAAAACCTTTAGACTCTAAGGTTGACCTCCATAATTCAAGTTTACCTTCAACTCCCTCTCTAGTCTTATCAACAAGAAGAATATCATCAGCAAAAATCATACACCAAGGTACATCCTCTTGCAAATGTCTAGTGAGAACATCCATGACTAAAGCAAAAAGATATGGGACTTAAAGCTGATCCTTGATGTAACCCAACCGAAATAGGGAAATACTTGGTCCATCCACCTTGTGTTTGAACACAAGTAATAGCACCTGCATACATATCTTTAATGATTTGAATATAAGCATTATTGACTCCTTTCTTTTCAAGAACTCTCCATAGCACTTCTCATAGAACTTCTAGTTTTTACAAGATGAAAAATTGACATTAGGTGATGTAAAAAGAGCTTTAAGAGTTGAAGAAACAAGGATGTACACTACAAAATAAACTAGACCAAATGTGCTTATAAGATATTCAAATTCTAGAGTAGTGAGTATGTGGAAGAACATGAAGGTCCATAAAACTAGGGGTCAGGATAGAGGAAGAGATGAAAATCTATAAAGCTTGTGATAGAAAATACAGCATTAAAAATGAAAAAGATAAAATAGAGATAGTGGCAAAGATTACTCTCACTAGAGTATAATGCTTACAAAATTAAATAGTTTATAGTGCTAAATTTAGATTATCTATTTCAGAATTTTGAACTTAAATGAATAAAACAAATTTCACAATTTTTTCCCAACTTAGTTTAATGTGATGATAATTCTTTTATACTCTTTAAAATATCCATTATACTTAAAATTAGTTCAAAAGTGAAAAAAATAAATTTCTTTTAAGCGCTTAATGGTGTTCAGGCAAATACTAAGAGGCACCTAATGCCCCCAGCATTAGGAAGCCATATAGTGCCCAACACTTTTGACAACACTAGTGTAAAGCAACTTTTTTCCTTCCAAGCTCTATTGAACATCGTATTGCATGTGTCGAGTTCACAGCAAATGCTATAGCTGCTCACCCTTCACCTTGTTTCAATGCTTGAATTTAAAAAGACGCCAAATAGAGTCACCAGTAATAACTCAGTATCTCTTATTTCACACTGGGTATGTAGAAGTCACATCTACGTTTTCAATATTATATAGTCATCACATGAATATCAAAATATTTAGAAACAAAAAACTAGAGCCATATAAAACTTTGTTACTCTATTTAACTTACCGGAACGAAAGGCCAAAAAAGGGGAGCAAGATCTATTATACCATGGACTAAAAGAAAGCAATAATGAAATAAGAAAGAAAGCAGATGCACACTTCATCTATATTTTTTTTTAAGCAAGTCCTCAACAAATTAATAAAATAAGAGCGAATGTCCTTTATAATAAGCATACTTTTAGTCTTTGCTTGCTATCTTTATCCCAAAAGTTGAAAGCTCCATCGGATCCAGCAGTAGCAAATGTATGATGTACCTATAACAGCATATCAAAACCAAAAACCATAAGCTAAACACCTTAACTGCCTAAAACAAAGTATCAATATAATGGAAGGGCAAATAGATTTTGGTTAGAAACAATAATCATTTCAAGAAAAAAATAATAGGGAGCCAAAAACCTGGCGTGCATTGGGAAAACACTAAAATGTCATTTGCAAGGCCTAGACAACCAAAGCCCTCAAGATGTAAATAGCATAAAAAATTTTAAGAAAAAATCGAACTCTAGTTGCTCTAAGTTCAAAGAAATATGGACATCCGTCTATTATTTAGCATTTTGTAAGACCAAGAATCAAACATCAGAAATGTAATTCAGAGCCCATGAAAAGTATTGAGCTAGCCGTAATATGGAAGTAGGTCACCTGTTACCGAATTACATTTTGATAATGCTCAAAGTTCAATTTTGCTCGATAACAAATGGAATTTATATTAATCGAACACGCGCTGAAATATTTTAAGACAGCAAGGGCACATACATGCATAACCATTATTGATTATACCTTGTAAGATTTGCAATGAATGTTTCTAGCTTATAATAACACTTAAAGAGCCTGGTTTGAACCTTATTATAACACTGTTTATTTAATATGACCCAACACCCATTACCAATATTGTATCTTTCCCCCAAATTTCTAATACAATTGAACTTTGATCAGGTAAACCAACTTTCCATGGTTAATAAATTTAAACACAAACACATTCATGTATGCACACATTTATCTGTGAGCACCTACATATATTGAATATAGAGAGATTTTTATTTTGCAAATATAATCTAACTACTTTTATTGCGAAGTGTCAGCTCCGCACCTTATCTTTATTACATAACCAAACCCCATTTGCCCAATACTAAATCAGATGACGACCGAACCATTTTGGGTATCATAGCAAAAGGCAACTACAAGCTTGCTAGTTTGTTCTCCAATAAATCTAAGATTTATAATCTCAAATAAGTTATTTCATACATTTTTTCTTTAATTATATATATATATATATATATATATATATATATTTCACGATTAATTGAACTTCTTCAATTTATGTAACTCATGTTTATGTTAAACTCATGCACTGCTTCTCTTTCAAATTCTGAGGGATAGATGCAAAGAGTTAGATGCTTGACTAAACTTGGCTGCTTAAGGTCAGGTTTGTGCTACTTTTGTCTGTTGTCAAATATCAATAGCATGTCGACTAAATTTGTCAATTTTTCTCATGAGATTTAGTTTCAACTTGTCATAAAAGATAGCAAGGCTGAAAATTTTCAAATTATGGGAAAGAAAACCAACCAAACCAATAAGATAATCTATGTTAGAAGCAGTTGTAGGCACTCAAGTGTCATTGGGATATTACTTCAGCAAGAAAAAATGGATGGCCCACTTCCAGAAACCTTCTCTGTATATATGAATACACTTGTAGACCTCCAACTAATTCGCCAAATTGACATTTGAAGTGTCCAATTAATTAGCCAGATTGACAGTATGCACACAAAAAATTGTACCAATTAGGATGCGCTTTGGTGATCCAAGAGATACTACGTGAGGGATTCTTTTTCTAACCTAACCTTCCCAAAGGCAAGTTAGAGTTGATATCGAGTCACGTTCAAGCAAATTTGTTTCAACATGAAATAAAAAATTTTAATCACAACTAAAGTTTAAACCAAAAATTTATTTAAGTCGAGTCAATTCAACTTGAAAGCTTCAATTTAGAATCAGATGGAAGCTGATTTTGGGTCTGCACATAATTTCTTTTTATCTACTATTTCAGCCAATTTCATTTAATATACTATATACATTATAAAGTATGCATATATTGACATTTCTATTCATATTTCAAGTTGATTCCAACAATATTCAAGCAAGTTGGGTGCAACTTGAAATCAACTCAGCTCGAATTTCAATCTAGTTCAAATTAAGTGAAAATTTAGGTAAATTTTGAGAAATTTTAAGTTTTGATGATTTTTACCAACTTTGCCGCCAAATCATTTGCCAAGGACAAATGAAAAAAGACCATTGAAGAGGCTGGAGTGTATCCTAATCAAGATAGTGGTGCACCTTATCTCAATAAATCCAAATTTATAGCTTAGAGAACTAGCCATTGCAAGTCTTGTCTCAACCAATCCTTTCTAACAAAAAAAATGAATAGAGTTAACTGTATTCTCACAACGGTAGTATAAGGATGCCTAACAAAAATATGATTAGCACTAAGCATTTTAAGCATTCAATTAGCCTTTTTAGATAACAGGGGTTGACAATGATACCTTAATATTATAATAGTTGAAGGTTGATTCAAACTTAATCTCCATAGAAAAGTTCAGTATATTGCCAGCAGTAACCTTTCTAATCCATCTTAGCATCTCAGCTTCAGAAGAAAGAAGCTTAAACAACTGACAACTCATCATATATCTTAGACGCCAACTTGAAACAACTAGTTGATCCTCAAATCAACTTTTCTAGGAAAGTATGAACTGGAATAAATATATTCTTCTAATCAACTAAGGGATTATGATCACATTCACTCTTTGTATAGTGAATAGAATCACTAACGCATGGCATATCAAAGTTGCTAGAAACAAACGTAGGCCACTAGTAGAAAGGGGAACACAATATTCAGCGAGCATTATGTATTGCTCAAGCTCATAGACTCATCCTAGACAATGGTTCATTGCACATTGAATTTGTTAATTGAAGCAACATCACACCTACTTCACTAAAAAAATATAGTTAATGTTCTCAAACTTCTCCCATCTTTCCTGGGCAGCCAAGGTTGACCCTGATATGCCTAGTTAACATCATATTACTGGAATTTCAAAGAAAAAAAAACAATATAAAAGTCCAATTTTTTCTGTCAATAGAGTATTCTAAGTCCATCACCCTACCTAGGCTTAGCCAATTCATCATGGATAATCTAAGGTAAAACCTTGTGAGTTCTAGTAGATCCTTAGATCATTTTGTCAGAAAATGCATAATAAATATGCCCAAAATTCTACTTGCCAACTCAAGACCACAGTTAGCGAAGATTGTGAACACTTCAAATTTTGGTCCACAAGATCACTAACACATAGTATTGTCAAAGAAGTTGGAAATAAATGTAGGCCACCGATTGTTGGGAGACACAACATCCATGAGTCATTGGTCCCCAAAGCAAGTGGTCAATGGAACATTTAAGTTAATAACCACCAAAACTTAAAGCGAGGGCCAAGGCCCATTGGTAATTAAGTTTGGTTGCCAACACTTTGCACCTACATCACTATCTTAAAAAAAGTGGTTAGCATTCTCAGCTCCTTGCAGCCTCTTGGACAACCACCGTAGGCACTGATAACCTTTCTACATAAGATTAGAATAGTTGGAAACCAATTCAAAGTGAATCTACACAGGAAATTGCAGAGTATCGCTGGCAAAAGGAGTTTTCCAAATCCATTTATCTCAACTTCAGATGAAAGAGGCTTAAGCAATTCCTACAAATCGCGCATTCTTCGAGTTAGTAAGGAAACAAAGATAGAGTTTTTATTTTTATTTTTTTAATAAATTTGCAACTTCACCTAGGACAAGCTAGGAGGATTAGAAGAAAACCAGTTCTTTTTTCTTTTTTTTAAGGGAAAACCAGTTTTATCACTCATCATTAAGAAAAATAACAAGCAAGCAAGCATTGATATCATCATTAGCAATTCTCAACTCCAAAGGAAAAAAAACAATGTATATGCAACTTGAAAAAGAAAGAAACAGCAATGAACAACAATACAAAAGAACGAAAACATTGATGGGTTCTTACAGGATGGAAATTTAATGAATTTACTGAATAGATTTCATTGCCCTCTCTGTGGCACTTAAATGTAAAGTTTTTGCTTTGCTGTGCATCATCTAGATGGTGAACACCCACCCTTCCTTCTATGGATCCAACCTGAAAAACATGAAAAACAAAATTCTAGTTTTGTTCTCCTCTTCAGATGTTGAAAAAAATACGATGAGAAGAATATTATTTTCATATTCTGTACCACGACAAAACATCAAAGAAATGTTCCTCATCCACCAAAACGTGCGGATGAACAAATAATTTCATCAAATACAACCATTGAAGTAGCTCAAAAAACGGATGCTACGGCCAACAATTATGCAAGAGAACAGTAAAAGTAGAGCGTTTCAATAAAAACTTACTATCACATTTCTGGAGTTGCTCATCAAACCAAAAAAGCATAGTCAAAAGTTCATGTGGTCATTTTTCCCAGTTATTAAACTCCATGGATAATCTCAAATTTATATATAATGTGCCCCAACTTCTAAGCAAATTAATGCAGATGAACATGCAAACAAACCATCAAATATAATACCATGTGCTGTTTTACTAGTACTTCGGTATAACATATAACTATAAAAAACGCATTTATGGAAATAATAATGCTTTTGCACTGATGCTGAGTTTATTCACTCTATCAAGCAGCTAGTAAAGCAGAAGCCTGAGGTAGAAATCCATGCCAAAGAACAAAATTTTTACTAGAGCTGATCTATTTACAGCAATTCCATTATTGGCTTCTCATTTCCCATTCACACTGAACTAGGTATATGCCCTGCCATTCAAATTATTTCTGTCAATGATTATCTAAAATGAAGTGTACTATTCTGTTTATATTTGGGATTATATTATTTCTTAAACTAATATGCTATATTTGTGATTTAATATTAAATCTAGTGGATAACCAACACCAAAAAATGTAAACATCAATGAATAAATACTCTAATCAAGTAGAACTTTGATGGGTCAAGAGTTTCTATACTGGGGAATGTTTGTGCTCTCGAGGACATCGCCACACATCCCTCTCTTGTTATAGGAGTTTCATGGCACAGCTATTGAAGGACATTCAGGATTTTAGAAGACATATCATAGACTGGCAACGGAGCTATACCGGATGGGCTATGGAAGGATGTAGAGAATTTGGTGGCAAGTTTTGATGTGTGCCATAGACACAAATACCTGGCTATGGCTCCAGGTGGTCTTCTACAACCTTTGACATCACCCAAGGTTTGAGAAGAGGTGACTATGGACTTCATTAAAGGACTACCTAGATCTAAAAGGTTCACTGTGATCCTAGTGGTGGTGGACCAATTGAGCAAATATGCTCATTTCATTCCCTTACGCCACCCATACACTGCAAGCTGAAAACTTTGGCTCAACGAAGGAATGAGAAGCTCTCCCCTCGCTACTTTGGGCCCTATGAAGTAGTGGAGCATATTGGCGCAGTGGCATATCGCCTATGGTTGCCACCGACCTCAGCCATCAATCCCGTACTTCATGTTTCGCAACTAAGACTACCCATTGGAAACCACACAGCCTCGCACGCAATACCGGCCACACTGTCAAAGGATATGGAGGTGCTATTGGAACACCTTAAGATGAAAGGGGTGCGCCAAAGAGATAAGGGGATCAAGAAGGTGTTGATCAAGTGAAAGGATTTACCACAATATGAGGCGACATAGGAGCCCTACAATACCATCCAAAAGCAGTTTCCCTCTTTCCACCTTGAGAACAATGTGACTTTTTGGGAGAAGAGTATTGATGAAGCAGCTGGCAGCATAGCTACCAAGGCGGGTAGCAACCCAAGTGCCCAGGTGCAGCCCATGACCTTTGAGAAAGATGTAAGAGGCATTTATCACCTATAGGAGAAGAGGCTTTGGGGAAAACTCTTTGAGAAAGATGTAAGAGGTATTTATTAGATAATTTTGGGATGTTTAAGGGGGTATATTGTGGGGGGTTAGGATTTATGTTTTTGAATTTTATTTGTTGCAATAGTTTTTGTGGGAGTTTTTAGGTTCCTAGTAGCTGCTAGGAATTGTGGGAGAGACGATTCACCTCTTGAACAACGAATCAACTTGTATCTTGTCTTTCTTTGCTTGAAAATTAGTAATTACAGCACCTTCGTGCTATTTCTGGATCTATTTGGAGTAAGTGTGCAATTTTTTATATTGTTATGTGCTGTTTTGGTCATCAAATCCTATCAAAGTCCAATACCTTTTAGTAGCAGCTCATAAGCGTACATACATATCCTGCTCATACCAGTTGTTTGTGTAATCATGTTACAGCTAAAAGTAAACCATGCCAAACTCTTTTTCTTCTGTTTCGTAAATTATATTAAACACAATGGCAATTACTAACTGTATTAATAAGTAAATAGCTAAAATCTCATCGCAATGATGATATGGAGGCATGCTCATTATAAAAAAGCGCATGCCAAATGTTAAAAAACTACTGAATATTCTATTGTAATGGAAGTGAAACTGCCTAAAAGATATAAAATGGACAAAAATAGCACATTAATACAACCAATAGAATGAAACAGAAGTGGAAGAATTACTTCAAATTCAGTAGCAAATGTTTGAAACTCATTGGGATCACCTTTCTTTTTGGTTTTAAATAATATGTTTGATTTCAATAACCTCAAATAACTTCCAGGAAAATTAGCTAACACACACAAACGCTTCTAAATGCCTTTCGTTTCAGAGTCATACACATGATTTACACCCCTTGACACATATCTGAGATATTTGAAACTATTTCAAAGCCATTTAAAGGTTAAATTTATTTCCAACACAGGCCAGACAGTGTAAAAATGGGGTACACGAGCACACAGATAAATGAAATCGTGCAAAACTGAAAATTATAGGGTTGCGAAGGAGAATTAAAGCCATAGTGATAGGAAATACTTGATTCCAAGTATTTCCTAATCACTTTAGCCAAAGATCTCACAGCAAACTGCTGTCCACAGCAGTAAATCAGCCAAAACAGTGGGAAAAAGCGAGAAAAACGATAGAAACACGAAGTAAGAACTTGTATTTTACTAGAAGATGAAAGGAAAATAGCAAAGATACAAGGATCCTCTATTCGAGAGGAGGATCGCACTCTCCCAATCTCTAGAATTCAATCTAGAGCCCTAGCCACCAAAGAAGAACAAGAAAAACTTTCACAAAATATCTCATAACTCTAATCCCCCCTTTTCTCCCCTACTTAATGCATATAATTCAAATCTAAAACAAAAGGACCTAATTACCCTTGCTTCCCCTCCTTTTGGCTCCAAGAAACAATTCAAACTTCAAGTGGACCCCACCCCTCTCCCTTCTTCTTGTGTCCGCCGGCCCTCCTGGCGTATACGATCAAAGCCGGCCCAAGGGGCTGGGCCGGCTGGACCGGTCTAACATTACCGCCCTCCCAAAGAACCACCTTGTCCTCAAGGTGGAAGTCAGGAAACTGTTGCTGCATCTGCTCGTAAGGCTCCCACGTGGCCTCGTAGTCAGGGAGGTTCTTCCATTTGATCAAGACTTCAATTGCTCCATCCTTTTTCTGACGAACCTCCATGAGCTCCAGAGGTTCCAGTATCATCTCCATCTCTTCCGTTAATGTTCCTGGCAGCTCCGTACTGGTAGCATGATTCCCGATGGCGCTCCTCAATTGGGATACATGGAAAACGGGGTGTATTGTCGACGTCGGTGGTAGCTGCAGACGATAGGCCATTGCTCCAATTTTTTCCAACACTTCATAAGGACCGAAGTACCTTGGAGCAAGTTTCTCATTTCTCCGGTTGGCGATCGTTTTCTGTCGATATGGGCGGAGTTTCAAAAATACCTTCTCACCCACCTCAAACTGAATATCCCTCCGATGTCCATCAGCCTGTTTCTTCATAATCTGTTGAGCCCTCAACAGATGTCTCTTTAACTCTTCAAGTATCTTATCCCTCTCCTCCAAATACTCCTCAACGGACGACACGGGTGTACTGCTACTCCCAAAATGCACCAAGTGGGGCGGGTCCCTTCCATACAATACCTTAAATGGAGTCATCTGAGAGGCTGAATGAAAAGAAGTGTTGTACCAGTACTCGGCCCATGATATCCATTTTGCCCATAGCTTGGGTGTTTCTGATACGAAGCATCTCAGATACGTTTCCAAACTTCTGTTGACTACTTCTGTTTGTCCATCCGTCTGTGGGTGGTACGCCGTACTTCTCTTTAGTACTGTCCCTTGTAGTCTGAACAACTCCTTCCAGAAATGGCTGAGGAATACTTTATCTCTGTCTGATACTATCGCTTCTGGTACTCCTTGTAGTCTGACTATTTCCCTGATGAAAACTGATGCTACAGTCACTGCGGTGTATGGATGGCGGAGAGGAATAAAATGAGCATATTTGCTCAATCTATCCACTACTACTAGAATCACCGTGAATCCCTCAGAACGGGGTAGCCCATCAATGAAGTCCATGGATATCTCCTCCCAGACTCGTCCTGGTAATGCCAAAGGCTGCAGTAACCCTCCTGGTGACATGGCCATATACTTATTTCTTTGGCAGATCTCGCACCTGGATACCATCTCTTCCACAGCTCTATGCATACCTTTCCAGTAAAGCTCAGCTGCTAGCCTCCTATAGGTCTTTAGCACTCCTGAATGACCTCCCACTGCAGTTCCATGGAACTCCTGGAGCAATTGTGGAATGTGTACTGACGTTCTAGGCAACACAAATCTCCCTTGATACAACAATCTCTCCCCCTCCAGTGAGTACCCTGGATGACTCCCTTCTTCTTTCACTAGCTCAGCTCTGATCTTGCTTAATTCCCCATCTTTAGCACTCTCCTTCTTTATGGCTTCCCAATCTAGCATCATTGGGATTGACACAGCTACTGTCTGCAACTCGCCCATGCACCTGGACAAAGCGTCTGCTGCCTTATTTTCTACCCCAGGTCTGTACTGAATTTCAAAATCATACCCGAGCAATTTTGATAGCCACCTCTGATGCTCCTCGGTCACCATGCGTTGCTCCAACAAATATTTCAGGCTCCGCTGATCAGTCCGGACGATGAAATGCCTTCCAAGTAGGTAGGGACGCCACTTTTGAATGGCCAAAACAATTGCCATCAATTCCCTCTCATATACAGATTTCAGACGGGCTCTGGCAGTCAACACTTGGCTGTAATAAGCAATGGGCTTGTGGCTCTGCATCAGTACTGCTCCCAGCCCGTATCCTGAGGCATCGATCTCCACAATAAAGGCCTGAGTAAAATCCGGTAAAGCTAAGACCGGGACTGTGGTCATAGCTTTCTTCAACTGCTCGAATGCCGTAGTAGCTGCCTCCCCCCATAAGAATCCATCTTTCTTCAACTGCTCAGTGAGTGGCCAGGCTATAGTGCTGTATTCCTTTACAAATCTTCTATAGTATCCTGTAAGCCCTAGGAACCCCCTCAGCTCCCTTAGATTTTTGGGCAAAGGCCACTTAAGCATGGCTTCAATCTTGGACTGATCTGCTGCTACCCCTTCCTTGGATACCACATGACCCAGGTACTCCACACTGGTTTGTGCGAAGCAGCACTTCTTCAAGTTAGCTCTCAGCTGGTGCTCTGGAGAACCTCTAACACTTTCTTTAAGTGCCCCCAGTGTTCTTCCTCCGTTCTACTATATACTAAGATGTCATCGAAGAATACCAAAACAAATCGCCTCAGATATGGTTTGAAGATCATATTCATGAGTGCTTGGAAAGTGGCTGGGGCATTGGTGAGGCCAAATGGCATCACCAGGAACTCATAGTGACCCTCATGAGTTCTGAAAGCGGTCTTAGGCACATCTTCTTTCTTCATTCGGATCTGATGATATCCAGATTTCAGGTCGATCTTGCTGAAAATCACCGTTCCACTCAATTCATCCAACAATTCGTCAATCACTGGTATGGGAAACTTATCAGGTACCATTTTCTTGTTGAGTGCACGATAGTCTACACAAAACCGCCAGCTGCCATCCTTCTTCTTCACCAATAGAACAGGACTAGAGAAAGGGCTGGTGCTGGGCTTGATGATCCCTGCTTCCAGCATTTCTCTGATCAACCTTTCTATTTCATCCTTTTGAAACTGAGGGTATCGACAAGGTCGCACGCTGACCGGCGACACTCCCTCCCTTAATGTGATGGCGTGCTCCTGCTCCCTGGGTGGTGGTAACCCTAGAGGGGGTTGAAAAACCTCCTCGAAATCCTGGATCAAAGGTTGCACCGAGAGGGGTATGTCTCCCCCTTCCTCCCCACTCGCTCCCTCTAAGCTGTGTAATTCCACCAAGTAGCCTCCCCCTTCTTCCTGAATTGTTTTGATTAGGGATTTTAGAGAAACCCCTGCTTTGGTCAGGCCGGCATCCCCTTGGATCACCTTTTTCCTTCCCCCTTTTTCCAACTCCATTCGCAGTGTGCCCCAATTGATTTTGGTTTCCCCCAAAGTTTGTAACCACTTCATCCCTAGGATGACATCCGTACTCCCCAGTTCCAGGGGAAGGAAGTCTTCCTTCACTTGTATGCTTGAATTTTTAGAACCACTCCTTTACAAACTCCTCTCCCCATCTCCACCTTTCCCGTGCCCATCATCACTCCATAGCCTCCCGTATCCACTAACTTCATCCCCAATAGCTCCACAAGTTGGGTGGATATGAAATTGTGGGTTGCCCCACTATCAATCAACACCACGACCCCACGGTCAGCTATCTCTCCCTTCACCTTCATAGTGTGACTCGGAGTGAATCCCACTACAGAGTTGAGAGAGACTTCTGCCACATCCAGATGCATCTTCTCTTCCTCCTCCACTTCAGACTTGCTCCCATCTTCCTCCTCGTCTTCCTCGTTATCACAAACGAGGAGAACCTGAAGAGTTCTGTCTCTGCACTTATGCCTTGGCATATACTTCACTTCACATCGAAAACATAGCCCCTTTGCTCTCTTCTCCTGTACCTCCTTCTCAGACAGCCTCTTGAACTGTCCCCCAATACCTCCCCCACCAGATCTCTCCTTGGGCACCTCCCTTTGGTTCCCTGGGGCTACCCCTTTTGAGGGTAGTACAGCGGTAGTCATCTTGTACGATCCCCCCGAGTAGTTGCCTCGAGCCCCTCTTTCCGATTTCTTCTAATCTTCCACCACTTGCGCAAGCTCCATAGCCTTGCCCAAGTTCCTTGGCTCCAGCACTCTGACAGTTGTTCTTATCTCCGGTTTGAGCCCCTTCATGAAATTCCCCTCCAGGGCCGATTCAGAGATGTGATCCAGACGGCTAGCCAAGTACTCGAATCTTTCCCGGTAGTCGGCCACGGTCCCCTCCTGAGTCAGAGCAAAGAACTGTTCATAGAAGTCTCCTCCCTCATCGGCTCGGAAACGTTCTAATAAACAATCCTTGAACTCTCTCCAGTTCCTGATAGGCTCTCTCCTGTCTCGCCATTGATACCATGCCAACGCCTTCCCTTCCAGACACAATCCTGCCGCCGTCAGCTTCTCATCATCTGTCAATCCATTGACAGCAAAGTAACGCTCCACCTTGTAGATCCAGTCATGGCCATCTTCCCCCTCAAAGATGGGCATCTTCAACTTCCTCACCTTCAGATCCCTTCCGTTACCCCGGTAATCTCCATAACCTCCCATTCCTCGAAGATGAGGAGCTCCCCAAGTGTCCCGGTCCTCCCTCCGACGTTGGTATCCGAGTCCATCGTCATAATCCCCTCTTCCCCTTTCAAAATCAGCACCTCGACGCTGAAATTCAGCACCTCGACGCTGATATTCTTCTCTTCTTTCGCCAAAATCTGCACTTCCTTCATATTCTCCCCTCCGGCCTTCAAAATCCACACCTCGACGCTGAAAATCAGCACCTCGACGCTGAAAATCAGCACCTCGACGGTCGTTTCCCAGGCTCATCTCCTCTCTAGACAGTGGCTCTAGAGGTGGCATGTCGTCGTCTCCCTCAAGGATCTCCACAGCCGGATTCCTCCTCCCCCGAAGCGGGTTCGGATTTCCTCCTACGCCATGGTCGCCGACAGTCTCTCTTGCTTCCGACGCTATCGGATTAGTCTTCATCTCAAGTAATTTCTTCATCATCTCTTCCATAGCCACGAACCTCCCTTCCAACCTCTCATTGTTGGTGGAGATCTCCATGAATTTCCCCTCCAGATCTGTCTTCAGTTGACCAAACTCGCCTTCTAAAACTCCCACCTTCTTCCCGGCCATCTTTCTTTTAACGGATCCACAAAAATCTTTTTCCGGAGACGACGATCTTGCTGAAATTTCAGAATTTCAGCTGCCGGTGGTCCCGAATCAGTGCTCTGATACCAATTTGATAGGAAATACTTGATTCCAAGTATTTCCTAATCACTTTAGCCAAAGATCTCACAGCAAACTGCTGTCCACAGCAGGAAATCAGCCAAAACAGTGGGAAAAAGCGAGAAAAACGATAGAAACACGAAGTAAGAACTTGTATTTTACTAGAAGATGAAAGGAAAATAGCAAAGATACAAGGATCCTCTATTCGAGAGGAGGATCACACTCTCCCAATCTCTAGAATTCAATCTAGAGCCCTAGCCACCAAAGAAGAACAAGAAAAACTTTCACAAAATATCTCATAACCCTAATCCCCCCTTTTCTCCCCTACTTAATGCATACAATTCAAATCTAAAACAAAAGAACCTAATTACCCTTGCTTCCCCTCCTTTTGGCTCCAAGAAACAATTCAAACTTCAAGTGGACCCCACCCCTCTCCCTTCTTCTTGTGTCCGCCGGCCCTCCTGGCGTATACGATCAAAGCCGGCCCAAGGGGCTGGGCCGGCTGGACCGGTCTAACACATAGCCATAATGACTCATGTGCCCTAGCCATACCCGCACCCTACGGTATCCTCTTCCTTTACCACAATGAAACTTAGCAACTCACATCTCTCGTTGACAAAATCATTCACATACAACAGCCATCTCCGCCTCTTCTACTACATTGATACCCCCGCCTCACCCGCCTCTTCTACTACATTGATACCCCCACCTCACGTAAACATTAACACCCTTTATACTAATTTCAAAATCGGTTTTGAACTTTTCACACCATTTTTTAAAGTTCCATCACCACCTGACTAAGGGGGAATTATTATTTTGATTAATTTATATGTAAATACAACCAAACTCTAAAAATTACATTAAAATCATTGTTTGTATGGTATGAAATGTACAATGCTTAAAGTTGATGAGTACTAACAATACACATACAACATGTATAAACCTTATTATAATAATTTGACAGAAAATTAGGCTTGGTTGAAAAGTTTGTGTTTACGAAAAGTTAAATTTGTGCATTTAGTAGCATATGATACTTCATTTGATTCTTTTTTTTTTTTTTTTTTTATTTGCACAATAAGAAAATTACTTTAGAAACAGAAACTAATACAATTATTAATAACATAAAAGAGGATGATACTAAACTTTCATGTAAATATGTTACCCAAAAACATAGGAGCAAATGGGGTAGGAGGAAATGTAAAATTTCATTGTCTTTTATCTCAGAGAATGTTTAAGATAACAAATTTTAGGGTAACAACTCGCTTGTTTACGGCTTGGGCTATCATATTATGCCCCAAAATAACATTCACGCATATTTTGGATGAGTAAAAGGTAGATGCTAATGTTGAGCCCAAAAAAAAATATTATCTTTTCAAAAGGTTCCCCTTCTTCTAGGCAAAGTAGCTCCACTACTATTATAACTCACATTTGAGCAAACAACTATTTAGGATCTACGGTTATGCCCCAAAAGGAGAAAATTATTGGATTCTAGACATTCATATTTACTTTTTTTGGAGGTTTTTTGACATTTTGAAAGTAATACTAATATTGGCAAAATATGTGAAAACTGGAAATGATTAATACATGCTCGAATGATAAAGCATTTAGTTTATTTATAATCATGTTTGTTTTCATTTATCATTATAAAGTTTCATATGATTTCGTATTTCATCAGTGTTGTCTTTAGTAGAAATTATGAATTTTATGTTAATAATTTATAAAATAAAATAGCTTGTTCGATTTTTTGTAATTGTCAAGTCCCCATACCTATTTCCGTGCTTCATAGGACATGGATTATTTCATTAAGAATAATCTGATTGCAACATTACTTGGCAACTGGGACGAGTCCGGCAATTTGAAAAAAAATGAATAGCAATATCAACGTAATGACATTATTTTTACTCTTTCACAATAATGCAGCAGAAAGAAATCTTTTTCTTGATTTAAACAATATTTTAAGGAAATATTTCTTCAAAAAGGCTCAATATTTTTCTTTCTAACACAAAGTGCAATAAAGAGGGGCCTAAGTTGCGGCAGGACTAGCTTGAATCATCATTGAATTACGTTTAAAACTCAACAGCAATTCCATTAAAAAATAATGTAATTACCAAAAACCCTTGTTGATCTGGAAATGCAGCAAGACATCTTGTTTGGTACTTGAGAGGAGATACAATTCTCTTAAACTCTGTCTGTTTCATCATAACAAGAAAAGGTTAGATTCCGCTAATATTTAAATGGACCAAGCTAAAAAACAATTTAATTAGAGAGAAATAGTTTTTCAATTATCTTGATGCAGCATGGAACAAGAAATTCTCCTCAAATCTACGCTAGAAAACAATACAGTATACACGAATGAAGAAAGCCAACAGTAGACAGGTTAATGATCAGACCACAGTATACTATATAAAGGACATTATCTAAAGAATAAGAGTGTAATATGCAATCTGCAGCATTAAAATGGTACGTCAAAACAAACTTAAGAAGGGAAAAAAACTATAAGTTTCTCCAATTAATGATAAATTTCCATGAACACAAGCCACCTCGATACCTCACAAATAAATTACAATCATAAATTTAATTTAATAAAGTAACTCAACCTAATATGTATCCATCATACCTGAGGATTTTGTAAATTAAAAACTATGAGATTTCTGTCAGCAGTGCCAACAACCATCAAAGGATACCGCACAGTTAGAGCATAGCATCTTTCAGGAAGTTGCTGAGTATGAACTGGCTGTGCTTGCCTAGTATCCCAGTACCTAACGTAGGTTCAAAAGAGAGGTATTTACAAATGATCAAAATACTGAAAACTAATTAACCAAAAATATAAGAACCATGGAAAAAAGTGACTGCAAGTATGTAACATGAACTGCTTGAAAGCAGTAAGAGCAATCAACATTATAACAAAACTTGTTTTTCCCTCTATCTTAACTTTTTAAAGCCTAAATTAGATGCAGTTCCAGAATAGTTTATGAAAAAATAAACACAATTCACTTTTGAGAATTTATGGTTAATATTTCTTTAAATCTCAGTAATTGGCATGCATAGCACAAAACTTTTCAGTTGAAAAACTTTTCTACATAGGTAATATCCCAATGAACTTATAAAATTAACATGCAAAAAACATCATGGAGTTTTTTCGAAACACTTCCTAAAGGCATGTTTATTAGTTTGAATATAAATTAAAGAATAGTTATTCTATGACTAAGAGTTGTCAAAAAAGTCTCTATGTGCATACTTCTAAAGCAAGGCCATGTAGATCTCCATCAAGGCGCACCAATTCTTTATTTCTGCTATTCTTCTTTTTTTCTAATTTGTTTGGCTTTCTCAGATTTACTACTTACGCACTGTTCCTTATAATTTATACTTCATATATCAGTTGTTCGGTATCCCTCCTTTTTTTTCATGTAAGGGTCAGAGCCAGCTAACACTCTAAATGATCCAACAAATTGTGGTTCATATGTCTTGACATCCATACAGCGCTCACCAAACAAACGGTGAGCGTGTGATTCGGAGAATTGAAGTGCATGAACCAAGAAATCCTTCTCACTTTATTTTGTGCATTGATTGCGAATAGACACTAGTGCTACAAATTCAAAAATAGCGCAGTAACTGAAGTAGGCACAAAGCATTCAGGTTTTAGGACTAAACAATAGGACAGTATTGTATTTGTGCTTGTTACTTGAAACGCTTCTATGACTCCAACGTATTCAGGGAGAAATATCTGTGGAAAATAACACCCTAAAACTACTTACGCACTGTTCCTTATAATTTATACTTCATATATCAGTTGTTCGGTATCCCTCCTTTTTTTTCATGTAAGGGTCAGAGCCAGCTAACACTCTAAATGATCCAACAAATTGTGGTTCATATGTCTTGACATCCATACAGCGCTCACCAAACAAACGGTGAGCGTATGATTCGGAGAATTGAAGTGCATGAACCAAGAAATCCTTCTCACTTTATTTTGTGCATTGATTGCGAATAGACACTAGTGCTACAAATTCAAAAATAGCGCAATAACTGAAGTAGGCACAAAGCATTCAGGTTTTAGGACTAAACAATAGGACAGTATTGTATTTGTGCTTGTTACTTGAAACGCTTCTATGACTCCAACGTATTCAGGGAGAAATATCTGTGGAAAATAACACCCTAAAACCAACTTCCAGTAGAAATGATCTCAGGAGCTTGAACAACATTCAAAGCTTAGAGCATGGAAAAGTAACACAGCATACCACACACTTAAAAGGATTCTCCTCATTGGAAAGAAGATGTGTCTTATTATATATTGCAGCATACAACAAAAATATATCACATGTCTAGAAGCAATGCCAACAAAACTTGCTTTGCAAAAAATTGTAGTATGATGCTCCTTTCATTCATGCTTAAATGTCATACTTCCTTATATGACTAAACTAAATTTCAATGAATTTTTGCAATGCGCAGATATCTAGTTTAATTACATTTTTTGCAAACTCATTTATATAGACAATTGAAACACTTCGTTGCCAGGTCTCAAGTCTTAGATGAGAAAATAAAAGGGAAGTGTTAGGTAGTCAACAACCAACGTAAAATTTATCAAATAATCATGAAATGAATCATTTAATACATTGTGTTAATGCTTGGACATTCTCTGAAATCGATGCGTTGTATGACCTGAATACAGTGAGAAGTGTGCAAGCGATGCTGCACCGACGCCCAGGTATAGTGTTAAATAAACAAGGGTTCTTATAGGAAATGCTTGTAAAACTCAAGATCATACTTGGTTGAAATTAAATTTCAACAATCTCCAACACAAACCACAAGTAGAATAAGATGAATTGCAAGGGAAACTTTGTAATAGATGAAATAGGGAAGAAATAAATAAGATACAATGGATCCTCAATTAGAGAGGAGTATTTGGCACCCCCAATCTCTAGCCGGCGGCTAGAGCCCAAACAAAAACCTAAGAACTCTCAAAATTTCAGCAAATACAAGATATTCTAACCCCAGGAAATTTTCTTCCTTAAAGCATACAATCAAAATGGATATCCCTAAACAGCCCATCCTTTGAATTTTCCCTCCTAAACCACATTAAATCCTTCATTCAAGATGACTGGAGGGGCCAAAATCACAGGGGCGGGACCGATAAAACTTAGCCAGTTCAAGTTGGATTGGACCGGCTGGATCGATCCAGAGACTGTTCTAACAGGTTCCCACATCACGGACAGATGTGGGCAAAGAAGCTAGTTCATGAAAATAGAATTATGATAGGAACTTGTAATATAGGTTCACTTACAGACAAATGAATGGAATTAAAAGATATTATAATTCATATGAAAATAAGTAGTCAATGCATTCATGAAAATAAATGGGTTAGAGTCTTAGAGAGAAGACTATGGAGATTGATAGTTTATGCTTTAAACTATGGTATTCGGGTATGAGAAGTACTAAAATTAGTATATGTGTGATTATAGATAAGAGTTTGAAGGATAATGTAGTAGAAATTAATAGAATTGGAGATAAAATTATAGTTTTAAATATTGTTGTTGATGCCAAGATTATTAATATCATAAGTGCTTATGCTCCTCAAGTAGGTTTGAATATGTAATCAAAATCAAAATTTTGAAATGACTTATAAGAATTAATACAAAAGATATCTCTTGAAGAAAGCGTTTTTATTGGAGGAGAATTATATAGATATGTTGGCAGAGAAGTAGAAGATTTTAAAAGTATTCACGGTGGTTATGAGTTTGGAGCAACTAATGAAATGGTATGACTATATTAGATTTTTCTCTAGTTTATGATTTTATAATTGCTAACACTATATTTAAGAAAAGAGATGAGCATCTCATCACTTATAAAAATTGATATAATAAAACTCAAATTGTTATTTTCATATAAGAAAATTAGATCTTTTAGATTACAATGATTGTAAAATTATTTCGAGTGAAATTTTATGTACCTAGCATCACTTATTAGTCTTGGAGTTTAAGATAAAGGGGTAGAATATAAAAAATAAAGTAAAATATTATCCAAGGATTATATGGGAGCATTTAAATAATACTAAATTTTTTTTTTTTTAGAATAAGATTCAAGATCTTAAGATTCTAACTGTGCATGAGGAAGCTAATAGAGGTTGAACCAAGTATTTTCCTATTTCAGTTGGTTTACATCAAGGATCAGCTTTAAGCCCATATCTTTTTTGCTTTAGTCATGGATGTTCTTACTTGACATTTTGCAGGAGGATGTACCCTGATGTATGATTTTTTTTTATGATATTCTTCTTGCCGATAAGACTGGAGAAGGAGTTGAAAGTAAGCTTGAATTATAGAGGTCAACCTTAGAGTCTAAAGTTTTTCGTTTGAGTAGATCTAAAATCGAATACAACGAGTGTAATTTTAGTAATAATAGATCTAATGGTGAGATTGTAACTCTAGGCGAGGCGATCAATCATTAATAAGAGTACACATTTTGGATATCTCGGGTCTATTAGCCGAAATAATGGTGAAATAGATCGGGATATTATTAGTAGAATTCAAATTGGATGGTTCAAGTGGAGGAATAAATCGAATCTGTTATGTGATAGAAAAGCATCCTTCAAACTTAAGGAAAAATTTAAATAAGATGGTGGTGAGACCTACAATGCTTTATGACTCAGAATATTGGACATTAAAAGAGAAGCATACAATTAAGTTAAGAGTTGCAGAGATATGGATGCTCAAGTAGATGAGTGATTTTACTCTTAGAGATAGAATAAGAAACAAGCATATAGGTGAATAGGTTGGAGTAGCTCAGTGGCAGCGATGATTAGAGAGAGTCGCCTTAGATGGTTTGTTTACATAAAATGCCAGTCTTCTGATAACCCGGTTATGAGAGTAGATGCATTAGATTTCGCATATATTAAAAGAAGTAAAGGTAAGACCTAAATAGACTTGGTTAGAAAATATTAGAAATAACCTTTTTTTAATTATATTTAAATGAAAATTTGACTCTTAATAGGACACAATGAAGAACAAGAATTCATATGGCCGACCCCACATAGTGGGATAAAGGCTTGATGTTCTTGTTGTAGTAGTATTTGTATAGACAGTTGAACTATGTTCAATGGAGCCAACCTAGCCTCATAACAGGGAAAATAAAAGGAAATTAAATCAAACTTGAGCAAGTCATTGTATCTTAATTTAATCTCAAACTCAACTTAAACTTCACTATGAAGTAGCAATTGCTAAGCAACAGAAAGAGAATAGGGAAAACAACAACCCAGTTTTTGCAGGATTTCACTATTGGGTGGGTAAAATCTTTGGTCGGACATACCCTGAAACTTTAGGTCAAATCCATTTTTGGATCACTTCTTTCGGGGTTAATCCGAATCATATCCTGATAGAACAATACTAACATTTTATCTGCTCACAAATAAATTACTCGTCAACTAAACATACTGAAATTAAGTGCTGGCGCACATCACAGAGAGATAGTAGCTTTCTTTATTACTAAACATAAAGCAAAATGATCCGTACTAATTATCCAAACCATTAAAAAAAATTTATCAACTTAGTTATGTAAACAGGCAAAAGAAATGGAGAAATAAATCCCATGGTGCAATTTATATCGATCACTTATAATCAACCTTTGATTAAAGGTCAAGCATTGCCATAGATGCTACCTAAATGTCACATGTCATCCAGTTGAATGCAACAACTGAAATGAAAATTGAATTTAGAGAAGGACCGCATGGAAATTTCTCTTGTGATGATCAATCTGAACTTGCCTTAGAGTTTTGTCCCAACTCCCAGTAACAAGGCACTTCAACTGCTCAATCCAAGCAATCTCTTTGATAGGTTCATCATGAGCAGCAACTTGAGTTGGTTGGCCACCAGACATTAAAGGCCACATTTTGACCAGTTTATCACAGCCACCTGAAAATACAGTGGTCCCATCATCCTTCCAAGTCGAACATAAAACCTATGGAAGAAAATTTATCATCACAGTTAAAATAGATAAGAATGGATTAAGGAAAACCAAGCAGAAATTGCTAATCCCTACAAAAAATTAAAAAAAATAAAATTGCACCACCTTACCGGCTGGTCATGTGATATTGATGCCTTTGGTTGGCTGCTTCCTGCAAGAATTTCCCAACATCTAACCTGCATCGTAAATGTCTTAAATTGAACCTTTCCCAAGTCTAAAATAGTAGAAAATGAGAACTGCTTGACGAAATTGACTCAGCTGCAGCTTGTATCCTCTGCAGGAGATACCTGATTATCCCAAGAAGTAGCAACCATATAATTTCCTTTCGGACTGAAAGTGAGGCTGGAAACAGAATCACTAGGGGAGGGAAGCACCTATAAGAAAGCTCAATTACCAAACAAGAGTGATGGATAACAAAATGTCATTGCAAAAAAAAGTGCATGCCAAATCAACACACAGAAGGTAACTGAAATGTTGATTCCAATTTGTTTATACAGATATAAGAAGAGATGAACATTATCAACTTCATTAAAATTGGGGTCGCTAGCGAGATAAGCAATATGAATAATTTTCAAATAAAGTTGAATAAAATGAAAAGATTCTTTAGAAGCTTGTGCAATCAGGCAAAGCATCACTCTAATTAAGCTAAAAGCAACAAAAGTTACAGATTCTCCAAAAGACAGTTCAGCAGATTTCAAGTTACCGTGTTTTTTAGCTTCATCTCCAGTAACACAAATAAGAATATCAAACATATAAAATTTTTCAATGCACTTGCACATTTTGAAAGATTTCAGTAAACTTCTATTATTTTAAAATAAGAAACTTCTTCAACATCATAAGTGTACTTCTTACACATCTAAAGAGCTAGTCATTCTACTTCTTACAGGTTTATATCATATTAAAACAGATTGGAACATGCTAATATGGAGTACCCTATATCTGTGCTCATGCAAAAAAATCTGCTTCTGACAAGATAAGTTTTATTTTTGTCATGATTTAGAGCTAAACGAATATATTGTAAAAGTGCCCCTCAATATCCTAAGAATGTCATAATAGGCTAGACACATTTCAAGCTGCATAATAATCCACATTAGCATACATACATCATAGTAAATTCCCAAAATGATTACTTGCCAAGCCTTTTAAAATTGTAAGGGGAGTTCCGTATCCATCAACTGGGGCACACAATTGACATCAATAACTTTGTATAACAATATATATCTTAACCAAGGTGAATGTAGAGTAACAATAATAAAAACTAAGAGCAATTTCTAATGTAACCCCACAATTAGGGGTGTCAATAAATGACCCGACCCGCCAGCCCGACCCGACCCTAACCCGAGAAAACTTGGTTTGGGATGACCCATTTAATATGGGTCTGGTTCAGGTTTGGACTGGGTTTTCCGACCCGTTTATTAAACATGTCGAGTTTGGGTTCACCCACAAACCCGTTTTAATATGAAAATATCTTTTTTTCCTTACTTTTTACTTGCAAGTATAATCTTCTTATTTTTTATTAAAAATCCTAAACTTTATAGTTAATGAATTACAGAAAAAAATTAACTAAAACGGATTAACATGTCAAGTTTGGATCATTCGGGTTGCTAGCGGGGTTAGGTTCAAGTTGGTGTTTTTGACCTTTTTACTAAATGTGTCATATTAGGGTTGATTGGATTCAAGTCAAGTCAATTTCGGATAGAGCCTGAACACAACCCATCAATCAATTTTGACACCCCTACCCACAATCTTACATATTTCCAACTATTTTCATTTACAATAATACCCAACTATTTCCAACTAACACCCAACTATTTCCATTTACAATTCTCAATGATTTGGTCATACCATGTGTAAATACATAATTTCGATGGTTTATTTGAATAAATCAAGGTCTATTTTTTTTTTGTAAATGAGGAAGACTTATATGGCATGTACATAAATCTCCCTAAACTTTTTAATACTGTTTTGAAGACTAAAATGATGTCAGATGAGTGGAGAATGAGTGTGTTAATTCCTATTTTTAAGAATAAAGATGATGCACAAGATTGTGCGAATTATAGAGGAATTAAGTTAGTGTGTCATACTTTAAAAATATGAGAGCGAGTTATGGAGCATAGGTTGTGGCGTGAGACTAATGTTTCTCAAAATCAATTTGGATTCATGCCGGGTAGGCCGACTATGGAAGCCATACATTTATTAAGAGGTTTGATGGAGAAATATAGAGAAAATAAGGAGGATCTACATAAGATATTTATTAATTTGGAAAAAGCATATGATAAAGTTCCAAGAGAAGTGCTATGGAGAGTTCTTGAAAAGAAAGGAGTTAATAATGCTTATATTCAAATCATTAAAGATATGTATGCATGAGCTATTACTTGTATTCAAACACAAGGTGGTTTGACCAAGTATTTTCCTATTTCGGTTGGATTACATCAAGGATCAGCCTTAAGCCCGTATCTTTTTGCTTTAGTCATGGATGTTCTCACTAGACATTTGCAAGAGGATGTACCTTGGTGTATGCTTTTAGCTGATGATATTCTTCTTGTCGATAAGACTAGAGAGGGAGTTGAAGGTAAACTTGAATTATGGAGGTCAACCTTAGAGTCTAAAGGTTTTCGCTTGAGTAGATTTAAAATGGAATATATTGAGTGTAATTTTAGTAGTAATAGACCTAGTGAGGAGATTGTGACTTTGTGCGATCAAGTTATTAATAAGAGTACGCGTTTTAGATATCTGGGATCTATTGTTCAGAGTGATGGTGATATAGATGGGGATATTATCAGCAAAATTTAAGTTGGATGGTTGAAGTGGAGGAATGCATCGAGCTTGTTGTGTGATAGAAAAGTACCCCTCAAACTTAAGGGAAAATTCTATGAGATGGCGATGAGGCCTGCAATTATTTATGGTGTCGAATGTTGACCATTAAAAGAGAAGCATAATACTAAGTTCAGTGTGGCTAAGATGAGGATGCTCAGGTGGATGAGTAGCTTTACCCTTAGAGATAGGATACGAAATGAGCATATACGTGAAAAGGTCGGAGTAGCTCCAGTAGAAGATAAGATTAGAGAGAGTCGCCTTAGATGGTTTGGTCACATAAAACGGCGGCCTTCCGATGAACTAGTTAGGAAAGTAGAGGTATTAGATTTGACTTATGTTAAGAAAGGTAGAGACATACCTAAAAAGACTTGGTTAGAAAATATTAGGAATGGCCTTTCTTTATTAGATTTAAACGAGAATTTGACTTTTAATAGGACATAATGGAGAAAAAGGATTTATGTAGCCGACCCCACCTAGTGGGATAAAGGCTTGATGTTGTTGTTGTTGTTGTTGTATTATAATGTTAGCACTAAGATCATTGTCAAAAACTCAAAAGTAATATTTCAGAGTTTAGAAATTGATCCTTAGTATACAATATTTAGCATGAGATGGCAGAAGTCCTACATATGCCCAATCAAAGAAAAAAAAGAAAACAATTGAATTTAATTGCTCACCATGTTAACCAAATCATGTTAACAAAATCAACCATCCATCTTTAGTCCATTAATAGATTCTACAACAAGCTCTTACATCATCAATTAGGCCTCGTTTGGTTCCCCGACTCCTCTTATTCATTTTTAAACGGAAGTATCGGAAAAGGAAACGAAGAAATTTTTTTCTTCTCAGATCGGTGGAAATACAGAGGTTTGAGGGAAGGTATTTTGAAAAATCCGTCTTAACAAACAACAAAACAATAATTTTTAGCCAATCCAAATCAGAGACGGAGAAAAATTACGGCCAAACAAACAAGGCCTTAGTCCCAAACCCTTCCTAAGCTTTCATACGCCTACAAAGTTACACCTCTAGTAAAAAAATTGCTAATAAGTTAATCCTAAAAGCATCTTTTGCATTAACCTTCTAATTAAACTAAACTTTTTTTTTGTTCTATTGTTGTTTGTAACACAAGCTTGCTATCACATAAAACTCTTCAAATACTAAAGAATATGCCATATAACCGATTGAATCTTCTCGGCAGCAACCATCAGTACCACAAACAACTATGCAGGAAAAAGGGAAAGGGCCTAGCAAATAAAACAAAAGCCAAACATTACCTCGAATGACTTGTTTGGATTCGGATTAGCAGCTGATGAACTGCCGAGCCCAGAAAGGCTAGCCATATCGTTTCCAAATCAAAACCTAAAACAAGTAATCATCGATTACGATCAAAAATTTGCAAAATTACTGCCCTGTGCCAAACCAAATTTTACAATATTCAATCATTTTAGTTTTATCTTTCACTTTAGCCAACATCATATAAAGAACAAGCAACTTCCGTCTCTTACAATTTACAACACCGCAAATGTGAATGCCCAGTAACAAAATAACGCAAGACCCCCAACCCAGGCCCTTTTGCAATGAGAAAAAGGCAAAACAATCATAAACCCAGTATATGCCACAAACCATACTAACAAAAAAGAAAAAAAATAAATTAAAAAAACGCCCACCAAAGCTTCCAAAGAGAGAAAGAAGAACGTCGGATGGGGAATACCTCAGAAACAAAATGTAAGTCGTAGAATAGAATATCTGTAGATCCTAGTAGTTTAATGGCAGCTAGTTAACTCACAGAGGGAGAGAGACGCGAAGCAAGAAGCCCAGTTTTGGGGGCGAGTCGAAGAGTTCGCGAATCAGAGGAAGAGCCGACGACGATATCTCCAGGACGGCTCACGAGTGGACGGAGAGACGGGTAACTCGGCGTAGGCTAGGGCACTATTAGAACTCAGGAACTCGAAAATGGGCGGAGTAAACCACCACTGCGCTCAAATCGGCGGTATGCATCATATAATTGTTAGCGTGAGCTCCAAGCGTATAGATACAAAGACACCCTAATTTAAATTTTTAAAAAAAAATTAATGTGTTTATAATTTGATACATTTTTTAGAGCTGAGCCAATTCAGACCCACAATATCAGGTTGCCCCGATTTATTTTCTGAACTATATAAAATTTTTTTAAAATAATCTCCTATATTATAATAATAATATAAAATTGATCTCAATTTAAATTTTATTTGAGTTAATTTTTTTATTATTTTTTAAAATTATTTTCTAATAAAAAATTTCTTGATCTATAAATTTTTATATTAAAAAATTATTTTAGAAAACAATAAGAAAATTGTCCCAAACAAAATCTTAGATTTTATAGAATATTACATAGAATATTCATATATTTATCTATTTTGAACGAGACTTGAAAATTAAGTTTGTAAAACCCCTTTCTTTATATCTATATATATAATTTTTTTTTTTTTTTTTTTTGCTAAAACATTTTTAAACAATTATCTAAATTTCCAAATGGAATAAAAGGATTATTATTTTAACGTGTAATGATAAGTCTGATATTATTGGACACCTAAAATCAATTGGTTTGAGTCCAAGAAAACTTGGCCAACTATAATTTATTTTGGGATGATTTTTTTTTTTGCTTCTTAAAACAGTTTTTTATAATAAAAATTTTAATTTTTTAACTAAAAATTTGTTAAGAAACAACAAAAAAAAGAGTTCAAAGGAAGCCTAAAAGGTATTGAAGCAATGAGTCCATCAGATTGAAACTCGTCAGGAGATGATCATTATTTACGCTGTGCATGATCATAAGATATCGCAATTGATGAAATAAATTTGCAAAGCCTAAAAAAGCCATCATACAGAGAAAAAAAAGTCAAGAATTGGCTTGAAACAATATTAGCTGTTGTAATGAAAATATAAGTATGAAAAGATGAAAAAATTGAAATAAATAAATGAAAACCATAGAGCTCCCATAGTCCAATGACAAGAACAGATGAAAAATAACTGAATATTCCCTTCCAACATATATATATATATATATATATATATATTATATCTATATAAGTCTAAGAGAGTTTCTAAGAATATAAATATAAAATAAAAAAATAATTCTAACATAATTATACTAATCTGCAAATTAATGAGATGATAAAATGATAATTATAGAATAATTACAATAATAAAATGACACTAATAATCCAATAGATCCAAAGTTGGTATAAAATGAACAAGGTGGAGAACATTAATGAATGTGAAATTAATAAAGCATATTTTAACAGAGATTGAATTTTTCCCATTCAATAATAATAATTTCTATTTGTAACACAACTTTTTAGTTTAAAAATCAAAAAATTTTATACTAAAATTTTGATTTAAAAAGCAGTAAGAAAGCTATCACAAATCAAGCCCGAGACTACAGTTTCATTTGGGACGGCTTTCTTACTGCTTCTTAAAGCAACTTTTAAAAAAAATTTAATTTTTTAACTAGAACGCTACTTTAAAAAGCAATAAAAAAGCCGTCACAAATGAAACCTACAACTAGAAAGTTCGAGTAAAATAAAACCAGTCAGTGGTACAATGGTAACCCTCTGCAAATACTACAGTAAATAGTCTTCATTTACTTATTCCATCACAGCAATTCACTCTGAATGTTTGTAGTTCTGTTCTCCAGTTACAGCTAATCGCTTATTGAAACAGAGACGTCCAGCTATACATCAAAGCACAAATAACATCAAAACAACTGAAACAATCTGCAAATATCATCTAAACAAACTAACGACACTTAACACTAATTTACAACATCATAACAATTGACTCACCTTCTTGTTTACAGGTTCCTAACCTAATATTACCTTCAACAACTCCACCTCCAGAATCATATCATACACTGCACAGCAATCTGCAGCAGTTCAAGCATGCCTGATACTTTTGCTTTGCATGGGAAGAATTGAATTTCTATTTTACAATATTTACTTGTTTTTTTCTTTCCCATTTGAAGGTGTATGTAATTGCCACCTTTGTGGTATTATTTTGTTCATTACTAAGCTGGCTCGCGAGGCCGAGCTTCCCAGAGCGAGCTCAATGCACGGAGCCGTTGGAAATAATCGCCCAACGCAAGCAATCCACGAGCCGCCTGTCGAATTGTCAAAATCTTGTACATTTGCTGCATTGTCTGTTGTCGCAGATGATCAGCCTGTTGTGTGGTAGCAGTACACAAGGGGTTAGTTGCATTCTAGATTTGTCAGCAGAACATAAGAAAAAGACCCACTGGATTTAGCATTTTAATTCTCTAGATTACTTAGGTGTTCTTTTGATGCAGTCAATTAGCTGCTTTGCTACAAGTGATAATGTACTTTCGGAAATACTAAATGCCTTTTATTGGGTCATAGAATTATAATTTTGATTTTATCAATGTAGCATTATAATTAGTACTTGCTTGAGTTGTGTTATTTTGTTTATTTAAACCCTTCTGCAAAAAATCAAATTTTGGTTTTTATCAAATTTTAAAGAGATTTTAAACAGTTTATCCGTGTCTGCTACCCGCCCTGCCCGCGTCGAGTGCTTGTGTTGCCCGACGTATCGAGTAGCGTCACCCGTGACTCTCGTCTCTTCAGTCTCTTCGGTCTCTTCATGCGCGTTGCACAACACGTCATCGTCGAGTTGCGTGACTCCCGTCTCTTCGGTCTCTTCATGTGCGTTGCACAACACGTCATCGTCGAGTTGCGTGACTCCCGTCTCTTCAGTCTCCACTGACGCGTCGTTGTTGTCTGTTGTCACGCCGCTGCTGTCGCTTCGCCGCTGGCTTTGATCGGAACTGGAAATAGCAACGGGAGCTTAGCTCGCACTTCTTCAGCTAAATCTCGTAAATCCGGGTCGGGTCGGGTTCGGGTTGCATTTTTAGACACCTTTGCAAAAACGATTCGGGTTCGAGTCATGCCAAATAGCATCGGGTCAATTCCAGGCTCGACCCGAACCCAACTCGTTGACCCTAATTGACATCCCTACTCAATGTATTCTAATTCATATCTACTCAAACAAAAATCTTTACATTCTAAGGTTGACCTCCATAATTCAAGCTTTTCTTTAACTCCCTCTCTAGTCTTATCAGAAAGAAGAATATCATCAGCAAAAAACATATACTATGGTACTTCCTTTTAAAAATGACTGGTAAAAACGTCCATGACTAAAGCAAACAGATACGGGCTTAAAGTTTGATCCTTGATGTAATACAATTGAGATAAGAAAATACTTAGTCAAACCACCTAGTGTTTGAACACTAGTAATAGCTCATACATGCATATCCTTAATGACTTGAATATAAATATTATTAACTTCTTTCTTTTCTAGAACTCTCCAGAGCACATCTCTTAGAGCTTTATCATATGCTTTCTCTAAATAATAAATATCATATGCAAATCCTCCTTACTTTCACTATACTTGTCTATCAAATCTCTCAATCAACAAATGTATAGCTTCCATAGTAGACCTACCCGAATACAAAATTGATTTTTGAGAAACCTTAGTATCATGTTGTAACATATACTCAATTACTCTCTCCCATCATTTTGATGTATGACACATCAACTTAATTCCTCTATAATTCACAGTCTTGTGCATCATCTTTATTAAAAATAAAAACCAACACACTCCACCGATATTCTGACATCTTTTTACTCTTCAAAATAATATTAAAAAAATTAGTAAGCCAAATTCCATGATCTCTTAAGCAATTCCACACCTCTATTGGAATATCATCATATCTCGTTGTTTTTTCACACTTCATTTTCTTTAAAGTCTCTCCAACTTCAATTTTTTTTCCTAGGCTGCCATAAAAAATTCCCTTTTTGGTATAACTTCAAATTTAAGCTCCCCTCAAATATTTTCATAATTTCTTGGAAAGCTGGAATGCCAATGCTGTAAGACCTAGATTTCATTAACATCATCAAATTCAAAACCAGGTGGGAAAAACTAAATACTAACCATTGCATTTTCACATAAAGGCAATGCAATAGAGAAACAACAGCAAAGATCATCCACAAAAACGGGAATTAAACCTGGTTCACAAAGCCTGCTAGGGCTTCCAACTGACCCATCGCATTTGCCATACGCCCCATATAATTCTCCACACCTGATGAGCCCAAGGGTTCTGTTGTCAGAACCTCAGAAAGCGTTTGTTGAAGTTTATCCAATCCTTGTGAAAGAGCATCTTCAGCTTGCTGAGATGATTGTTGCAGGTTACATACAGCAACAACTTGCTGCTCCGTTAAAGGTTCAAGCTGAGGAGTAAGAACCTACATATAAATACAGCATTGAGAGAAAAAAAGTTAATTCATTATTTATTAAAAATATTTACTATACAAATTTCATTTCCTAAACCATAGGCAATGGAAATAATGCCGGAAAATGAATAGAAAGCATTATAAGGAAATTGACACCACCGTCAGAAATAATGAAATCTTAGATTACATATACTCTTTTATGTTCTACTAATCTATAACCCCACTCACAAACAAAAAAACAAAAAATCTCTTCTCCACCTTCTCTATACACATATACCAAACGTAAAAGGTAAAAGATGAAGGTGTCATCTATGTATAAAATCATACTCTTTTTCTTTTTACCATTTTCTGTCTTGGTATTTTTACTTATATCCTAGCCCCAGCCACCATTTACTTCATAAGATCAACCAAAATAACGAATGAGAACTCACAATGAGGAGCTGCAGAGACATTTTTCAAGATAGAAATTACACTTACCCTAACTATTTTCAGATTAACACTTATTAACAGGATGCTTCTTAAGAAAAATTAATAGAAAATACAATAAGAACGGAGGTAGGAGAAGCTAAAAACCAGAAAGCGATTAAAAACTGACGATGCAGTGAACTTACTGATTAAGTATGAAGATAAAACAGTAAATATTTAAGAACGTAAAAAAGACCTAGCGTATGATTTCATAAGCAAAAGACCCACAAACTTAGGCTTCGTTTGGGATGGCTTTTATACTGCTTCCTAAAACTGTTTTTTAGTACAAAAGTTAAAATTTTTATACTTGAAAGCTGCTTTAAGAAGCAGTAAAAAGCCGTCCCAAATGAAACCTTAACCAGAGGCATTGTATATACAGTTTAGGCGTTGTTTGGAACAGGTTTCTTAATGCTTCTTAAAGCAGTTTTTTAGTTAAAAAATTAAAGTAAGAAAGCCGTCCCAAACGAAATCTTAGAGTAAGCATTGTCTAGCAGTATAATAGATCACCTTTAAAAGTTCTGAAGGACGAAATCCTCCAATCCACAGAAAAAAACGCTCTGATGCTGTCCTCCACAAGCCAGACATGACATAGAAGACATCAGATTTTGCTGCAATTGCTTTTATGCGAAAAAGATCAAAATAATGGTTCATTCCAGTGTCTACAAGCATCTGAAGTTCTATTTCAGATACATGTGTTTGTAGAGCAGCCCTAAGCTCACAGATCTGCCTATTTTGTTCTTCAACCCAATGTCCATATTCCATCTCAAAAGCAGTCACTCCTTCAAACAGGAAAACGGGAAATAAAATTAGAAGAATATTAATAAATCCAAAACACGTAAAATTTGAAGACAACATTCAGTTTTTTTAAAAAGAAGCGCTAAGCTTCTTCAATACAAGCCAGTTTCTTCCCCAAATAATGTACTAGTGTTGTTAGGGCATTTTAAAAAATACTTATTTCTTTAAATATTAACTCACAGTAGTTGTACCAACAACTCCTATCTATCAAATTGAGAAGTTATGCGCCAGTAAACTAGTCCATGCAAATATGCATCCATCCTACGTTTACTTGTGACAAGAAAACAGAAATCCCATTGTATTTCTCAGGATATCTTATATTACACAGCAGCTATGGTTGGAAATATTAACCACAGCATTCAGAACATTAGTAAATAAATATATGAAGGATTGATTAAAAAAAAACAGGGATCCAGTTTTTGAACAAAAAAGGGGGGATACAGTGTATGCTTGATGTAAAAGGTTTAGGGTTAGGGTCTCCTAATAATACGGTACAAGCCTTTAAAGAGGCTTTAAAGAGACCAAATCTATAAAAGCCCAGGTAGTCATAGACCAATCATAAAAAGTCAAAGCAATCATAAAGATTTGAATCGGACCTCTTCTCAAAAGCTTTATAGGCCAATTTATATTTATGGCCGAATTTCTTTTGATTTTTTAATTTGAATTATTTTTATTAGTTTTTTTATATTCTGAGAAAAAATATAAAATAGTCCCCCTAATTATTAGTAATTACTCAATCTAGTCCAAAAGTTTTACACTATCCCAATTTAGTCCCCTCAACTATTCAAAATGGATCTAAAAAAACCATCTAATTTAACAGAATATTCTACAAATCTCCAGCTTTTCATAATGTGAGGGACATTTTAATAAAAATATTTAAAATTTGTATTTTTTATAATTTCGCAGCTCATCTCGTTGAGTGTGAGCTCGAGCATCAAAGGATTGCAGAGTTCTAACTAAGAGCGGTGAATCATTGAAGCAGCATGCACCAAAAATTGAAGAGCAATGAGAGGATCTTCAACAAGAAACATACAAGTGGTTAGAGTTTGCAACTGTGCGTGAGCGGCAAATCAGTGCCTTCAAGGGTTGTGAGCAGGCTTTCTACATGTAGGCGGCAAAACAACATCTCCGATGAAGATGAGGGCGCAAGCCAATTTTTCAGTGTAGTAAGATCTTACATTCAGATTTTGCTTAACAGCCAATGTTCTTTTAATAATTAATTTTAATATTTAGTAGGTTAATTTTTATTTTTTATAATTATTATAATTTATTAAAGGGCAAAATAAAGTAAAATAAGCAATGTAATCTCACAAATACTTGCACTACCTAAAATACTAACATATTTAACTTTGATGTTAACTTTAAATGTTATATTTGGTTGTGAGGCCAAATGGTATCAATTTTCAATAGTCAAATGACTAAATTGGGACAGTGCAAAACTCTAGGATTAAATTGGACACTTGTCAATAGTTGGGGGATTATTTAGGTGTTTTTCCCTTTATATTATGTTAGATAAGATATGTTTAAATCTGAATTTTGCTTACTTCGATAGGATTAAATGTATATTTAATTATTCTATCTATATCCTTGTAACCCCCTTTTTTGTAAATAAGAATATATGATGTGAAATTGGATTATTATTGCTTGTTTGATGAATAAAATTATTTTGTGAGGCCAATCGAGTACTCCAAGGATCAAGTTATGCACGCGGAGCACTGCAACTTATGCGTTCAGAGTTTCTCTGTCCCCCTCCATAATTTTTGTATCAAAACTTCTTTACAAAGCTATTGTCCTAAATCCCCATCGTCAGCTTTATGCCACATGCTACCCACTAACTCTAGTCCAATGATTTTTGCATCAGCACTTCACCTAGAGGAAAACCATCTTGCATCCAATGCTATCATCTCGGAGCACGCCAAATTTCGTGACCCATAACTTGTGTGCAACAATCATCACAAGCAACCTCAAAGCTTGCACATGCGCATGTAACCAATTAGTACTAACCCTCACACATCCATTCTGCAGCTCACACTCACGCACCCAATAAGTAATAGCTAATATCAAGATGTGAGATGTCCTAAGATGAGTAAGATCATAGCAGCAACTGCATATGAAAGTTTTAAATTTTAAATTGAATTAATTAAATTATTTTTTAGAAAGAATAAAATGTGCTTTCATAATATAATAAACAAAATCAATATTGAAAAAGACTCATTGATGTATAATTAAGGCAACTTGTTAACCAAAATAACTAAAAATAAATGATAAGTAAGATATTTGATTTTGTAAAAATTTCAAGAAGAAGATGAATATTCCTAAATTACCCTCATTTTGAATACCATCCATCAACTTTAACCATGTTATTTTTTAAAGCAGGGCTATTTTGGCTTTTTTTTTACTATGGGGATTAATTCGAAACTTTTATATAGTATGGGACTAAAATGACCACTCACAAATAGTGGGCGCCATTTTTGACCTTTTCTCATTACCAAATAAAATTGTTCATACCTCAATGACATATTTAGGCTAGGAATCTACCATGATGAACAAGTTGCACACCTTAGAAAGCTCTACTCCAAACAAAAGATATAAATTTCATTTCATATATATCTAGTTGACAACAATGATGATCAAGATAAGGACAACAACAATGACTATGATTATAGGGAAGAAAATAAAAATAAAGACATCATGAGATAATAATAAAGATATTAGAGATGATGACTGGATCTCCATGACAACAATGATTAGAACTATGATGAAAATTCTTGGAACCAATAAATAGTTAACATCTGTTATCATTAGCTTTACCCGTGTGTTGTTATAATATTATGTCGCGATTCAGTAGACCGCTCTATGTATCTATATATATTCATGTTATATCTACAGGAAATGACATCTCAAAGATTTACTTTAATTCTTCGGCTTCTTCCTGCTTACCTCCTTCTCTCCCTGTTCTTGTTTTCATCATGGTATCAGACTATCAGAGCAGGCTCTCTGAAGTTTCGTTTCTTTTTGCTCTCATGGCGAATTCTGTCACATCCCAAACCGACGATCATCGTGACCCTGTTCTGCCCGCTGAACAGATCATCCCCTCAACGCTGAAGTTCGTCGTCTCCAGCATCAAAACCATAGTTCCCACCCAGCTAGAACCGAGAAACTATTTGCTATGGCGATCTCAGCTTCTGAAAATTTTCTCTGCTAATGGGTTTGAGAAATTTCTTGATCCCAATCTTCCCCCTCCCCTGCAATCTCTTTCTTGTTCCGACAGCACTTCCATTTCCAACCCTCTATATACGCAATGGCTTATTCAAGATCAAAATCTTGCTGCCACTGTGTGCTCGACTATATCTTCCTCTATTTTAACCTATGTTGTCCATCTTCATTCCACGGCTGAAATCTGGATTGCCCTAGAAAAATGTTTTCAATCATCTAACAAATCTAAAGTTATACAGCACAAAAAATGAGTTACATAACATTTCTCTCAAAACTGGCTTTGACTCAATATCTTGCAGATATTAAAACCTTGGTAGACCAAATTGCTGTTGTTGGATCTGTCATGGACACTGAGGATATCATACTGTATATCCTCAATGGGTTGTCGGCTTCTTACCAGTCGTTCAAGACTGCAATACGCACGATGCTAACGCCTATTAGCCTTGATCAACTGTACCCTCTATTATTGAGCGAGGAAATCAATCTAGCATCCAACGCGGCTCGCAGCACTCCGACGCATGACTCCAGCATGGCTCTCATCTCCTACTGAGGGCAAGGCCGTCGATCTAGAGGTCGCTCGGTTCCAAATTCCTCCAACAGTAACAGGCAGCCGACCACACCTCAACATATTTGTCAAATTTGCTTCAAGAAAGGACATACAGCGACTTCTTGCTGGCACAGACTCAATCTCCAGGACATTCCTACCTCACAGAACAATTCCACAAAAGCCTTGGTTGCTGGCACAGAAGACTCGTACCCAAACTGGTATATGGACTCGGGGGCATCCTCCCATATCACTAATTCCCTCGACAACTTGAATATTTCTTCTCCCTACCAAGGCTCAGACGGTATTACTGTCGAGGACGGTCCGTCCGTCAAGATCACGCATTCAGGGGCAGGCTTATTACCTACCCCCTCTCGTAAGCTGAAATTGTCTAATATTCTTCATTCTCCTGCTCTTCGATATAATCTTTTATCTATATCCACACTAACGCGTGATAATGATATCTCTATTGTTTTTTATCCTCGTTTCACCTTCAAGGATCGGAAGACGCAGCAAGTTCTTCTTCGCGGCCCGTGTCATGATGGCCTATACCCTCTCCGGTTTACTTCCTCTAGCAAACCGACACGAGCGCTATCTTCTACATCTGCTTGCACTATTTCTTAGCATAATAGACTTGGTCATCCCCACCAACGTATTCTTGATTTGATTTCTTCATGTAATCCGCAATTAAAAATAAATGTCACTTCTGTTTCTTGCTCATCTTGTAACACATCCAAAGGGCATAAACTTTCATTTACCATTTCTGAAAATTGTCAAAATTGTCCGTTAGCTCTAATTCACTCTAATATTTGGGGTCCTGCACCCGTTGATTCGCTTCAAGGTTTTCGATATTATGCTATCTTTATCGATGATTTTTTTAGATTTACGTGGTTATTTCCTATGAAACACAAATCCGAGCTTACAGGAATTTTTATTACGTTTACTACTCTGATTGAAAAACTAACCTCGCATAAGATCAAAAATTTTCGCACTGATGGCGGTACCGAATATACTAATCATACCCTCAAAAATTTCTTAAAACTCATGGCATTACTCACCAAATGTCTTGCCCGTACATGCCACAACAGAAAGGTGTTGCATAGCATAAGCACCGACACATAATTGAGACTACGTGGACCCTTCTCCATATGGCATCGATGCCTTACAAATACTGGCCCGATGCGGTCTTAACCGCTGTGTACCTAATCAATAGAATGCCATCTACCACTACAGCTAACATCTCTCCTTTTCAACTTCTACAAAATTTTAAACCCGATGACAGATTCCTTCGAACTTTCGGTTGCGAATGTTTTCTGCTTCTTCCACCTCACACTCGCCACAAATTCCAACCAAAAGCTGTGTCTTGCATCTTCTTAGGTTATTCTGAAAGTCACAAAGGGTACAAATGCCTAGACCGCAACTCCAACAAGATCATTGTATCTAGACATGTTCGATTCAATGAAAATTATTTTCCTTTTACTTCTGTCTCCCGCCTACCTCAGCAATTCCCCACCAATCTCTATCCCTACACTCTTACTCCTACATCTGTGCACTCTTCATCTCATTCTATTAGTCCAACTTCTCACTCTGATTCGGCTACTCAACTCTCTACTCCTGTTCAAGCTTAGCAGCCTCAATTGCCTCAAACCACCTCTACTGATCAAACCGTAGCCTCTTTACCCACCGAACCCGCTGTCCTTCCCCAACATCACATGATCACTTGCATGAAAATTGGCTCTCTTAAACCACATACCTGTCTCAACCTTCTTCATGAACAAGCACTTGCATCGTTTTCTGATCCTACATCCTACACCGACGCTTTCAAATCTATTGAATGGAGACAAGCCATGGCAGATAAATTTCTGACTCTACAAAAACAAGGAACTTGGCATCTTGTTAAACCTCCACCTGATACCTCCATCATTGGGTGTAAATGGACGTATCGTACCAAACGACACTCAAACGGCTCGGTTGCCAAGTACAAAGCAAGACTTGTAGCCTTGGGAAATCATCAAGAGTACGGCCTGGATTATACCGAAATTTTTAGCCCAGTTGCAAAACTACCTACCATCCATATGCTGCTCGTCGTCGCTCTCAACAAGGGATGGCCTTTTCAACAATTGGATGTAGCAAGGACGAGCTCTTCGAAGTAGTCTACATGAAACAACCAAAAGGATTCGAGGATTCCATGCATCCCGACTATGTCTGTCGCCTTAACAAGGCACACTTTATGGGCTCCAACAAGCTCCCCGTCAATGGTACAACACGTTCACATCATACTTGTTGTCGATTGGTTTCTCGCACAGTAGCTCCGATCCCTCTCTTCTCATTTTCAGTCAATCCAATATTCATATTTTCTTACTAATATATGTGGATGATATACTCCTTACAGGTAACGATCAGGATTCTATCAAACAGATTCTTGCCCAGCTCAATAGCAGGTTTTCCATGAAAAACCTAGGCGAAGCAAATGACTTTCTCGGGATTCACATATCCAAATCATTCAACAATTACTTTATGTCATAGCCGCAATATACATACTCCTTACTCCAGCAAGCTAAACTCACCCATTGCAAACCATTATCTAATTCCTCTTGCACTAAATTTCCATCTATGTTCAATGCAGATCCAAGTCTCTCGGACCCGGTTCTCTACAGGAAACTAACGGGTTCTCTTTAGTATTTGACGCTCACTCGTCCGGACATAGCATATAGCGTCAATCTCCTCTCTAAACACATGCACAATCCTCTCCCTCAACATATATATCTTCTCAAGCGTCTTTTACGCTATCTAAAAGGTACTATCCATTACGGTATTCCCATAACCAATACTAATCTTGTTCTAAAATCCTTTTCAGATGCGGACTGGGCTGGCGACCCGATCTCTAGACGATCTACCTCAGGCTATTGTTCCTTTCTCGGTGACAACATCATCTCCTGGACGGTTAAGAAACAACATATTGTCTCCAGAACTTCCACTGAATCGGAATACCGCGCTCTCGCCTCCCTTACATCAGACATCATATGGCTTAGGCGCATTCTACTAGTCTTTGGCATACCTCAAGACTCTCCTACAGATCTTTATTGTGACAATACTTCGGCCATCGCACTCGCCAATAATCCTGTCTTTCACGTCAGAACAAAGCATATCGAGATTGACCAGAGATTTGTCTGGGATCACATTCACAACAATAACATCCGGCTATGGCCAATTAGTATGATCAATCAAATCGCCGATATATTCACAAAACCTCTTTCTACACCTCGATTTCATCAACTCAGAACCAAACTGACAGTCTCTCCAGACCCATCAGTTTGCAGGGGCATCTTGGAACCAATAAATAGTTAACATCTGTTATCATTAGCTTTACCCGTGTACTGTTATAATCTCATCTCGCGGTTCAACAGACCGCTCTATGTATCTATATATATTCATGTTATATCTACAGGAAATGACATCTCAAATCTTTACTTTAATTCTTCGGCTTCTTCCTACTTACCTCCTCTCCCTGTTCTTGTTTTCATCAAAAATGATGGTGATGATGGGGATAAAAATTTACAGGAAGAGGACCATAATGTACCATTGATAAAGCAAGCAAAACAACACTAAAGTAGTAAAATAGAAAGTGTTCCATTAACCATTCAAAATAAGAAGTATTACTTATAGAGTGAATACAAAAATAGAGAAGTACAACCCACAATCTAAACAAAGCAACATTTTCACAACCATTGAGGATTCCAAATTATTATTTAACTTTACATAGGATGATAAGGGATTCAATGACTCGTAAATATACCTGGATTAATTGTCCCAGAGAAGCCAGCAAGACTAGAATCTCCCGTATGCCCACCAACATACATACCCTACCAAATCCATAAGACCTTGTAGTAAGTGGATAATATCAGAAGATAAATCATTCATGAAAGTTGTTCCCAGACCTGTTGTTTAGTTGTCTCAAGCTCCTGTTCAACTTGAGCAAGTTTTATGCGACTGCTTTCTAGTTGTTGAACATAAGCCTACAAGTATAACAATAAATTTTATTATTTTTCTAGTGGCGATTAATGCCCTAACAATTTACAGTCATGATTCTAATTTTAGTGCCTTTGAAGCACCTTTTTTCGAAGGCGACTTTTCCGAGCTGCCTCTCGATTTTGTGCAAGGCGTCTTAAAACCTGAATACAATGCAATGTACTCAACAACCCTAACTTTATTGCAATAAACATCAAGATAATATGATGCAATTATGGGGATTCATGTACTAAGATTAAACATTCCAACTTAGAATTTTCTTTCATCTTTCTTTTCTACTGACATTTATTGTGAAACACATTAAAGCAAAGTTTACTTGCGTAATGGAACATTCTTTCATGACTGAAATTTGAGTCATGCAGTAGTAAAATAAATATAAACGGCCATTTATAGGATTAAATGCTCAGCATAGAAAAAAGCGTCAGCAATAAATAATATTCAAATCTTAATCCTAAAATCACGCCAAATAAGTTCCAGTATTTGTTCATTGTTTTTTTTTCCCTGGCAAAACCTAATTGAATTACAGATTCACCGCTCAATGCTATTTGGAACTAGCATAAGATATAAACCCATAATCATTATCTTCAATCACAAAGCATATGCTGATGCACAATGTAATGGATAAAGATATTTAATAAAGCATAAATTTTGTGAGCTGATCCTGTTACTGTCAATTTTGGTGCTTTCCAGGTCTTTCAAGTGGTTTTTCACACTATAGACACAATAAAGATTTGTTTTCACTGACTTATACAGTCATTTCTTTGAAGCTTCACTTACTAAATGCATCTTTGACTCTAATACACATATAACTATCACCATAAGCGTTATCACACAATGAGGCCAGCTATATAGCTTGCCGTCGGTATTAATTCCACTTAAAATACATATGTGATAACTATATGAATGCTATTATATAAAAACTACTGTCTTTATTAACGAAAGAATAGGTAAGGAACACTTCTCATGCCCATATAAATAACCTCAATACATGCATGCATGCAAGTTCATTCATGACCCATCTCCATCTAACCATAGGTAAATACATCCATTCATAAATCCAAACTATTCAATGGAGCCAAATTTTTTATTGATAAGATCTTTCCAAGCTATGAATGTATATCCTTTTTAAATCTAAATTGTTGGCTAATCCATTTTTGTGGATAATGAAAATATTTTAGAGATCTTATATTAATATAAAGACTTTGAGGATCATATTAATGACTTTAAAATATCATAAAACTAATTTTATATCTCTTTGTTATAACTACAAATAGAGCAAGGGGGGCTCTTGGAATCTCAGTGTATTCAACTTTGAGCAAGATAAAACTAATGACTCAAATGTGAAGAATGCCCTAAAAAAGGAGTTTTGTTGTGCTTCCAAGTGAAATTCCATATTGGGTGGATGTTCGAGAGGAACTAATCAACTCCAAAATGCAGTGTTGAAAGAAACCATGAGTTTGAAGTTGAGGTCAAGAGGAACTAAGTACATGACAAGAGGATAAGATTTTGAGGCCATGTTAGACAAAAAAATGTAGCAAAATATTAAAATTAATGTTGAACCGGTGAGAATTTGTCAAAGTGTATATAACTAGGGAAAATAAGGAATATACTTGTGCCTAGCATTTTCCATGGCAAATTAATGAGTGGGCAAAACATAGTGCCATCGAGTCATGACAAGCTACAGGTTGCTACCAAATGCAATAAATAGACGTGCTACACCAAAAGGTGTCAAACATTTGATACGTCGTAATGAAATGTATAGGGAAAATCGTGATAATGCTCTAAGGTTGATGAAAATGGTGATAGGAATCCGATCCCCACACAACACAAAAAAAACAATAACAAAGAGAAAATGGAATAGAAATCAGTGAGAAAGAATGATTATGTTCTATTTATTGATATCGGCACAACAAACCAAAATACAAGTTAATCTACTATTCGAGAGGTAGATTGACTTTTCATAAACCCTAGGCACCGCTAGGAACAACTTCAAAGAAAATTACTCGAAAACACCAAATCACATAATGAAAAAAAAAACAACCTAATTAATCCTCAACAAAACCTTCATGATTCCCTCCCACATCTAAATTCAAATCAGCACTCTTTCTCTAAATTAACTTTCTTAATTCTCTCCCAAATTTAAATCTAAATCAGCACTCTTTCCTTACATAATCTTCATAATTCCCTCTCAATTTTGATTTTCTCCGGTAAGTAATTAAAGGTAGAATTAATCCCCTTGGAGCCCCCTCTCTCCTTGCCTGTCGCACACACTAGTGAGGCCCATAGGACTCTTTCGCCGGCCAGCATGATCAGCTCCCCTTGCTGGGGTCGGGGGTTGATTGGTAAGACCGGCTCAATCGATCCATCAAATGATAATTAATATTCCAGGCAAAAATAATTGAAGATAACCATGAGTTGTTAGGCATCCATGGAAAAGACATAATAGAAAGTTCCTAAGAGCCCATTTTTTTATTAACCTTAGGTATCACTGGGAGAGACATGAGAGAAAATACTCGATAATCGCCAAAGAAGATTCCCAAGAGAATAGATGATTTAAAAGCTTGAAATGAAATAACGTGTTATAGGCAAAGCGAAGATGACTCTTATGAACAGCAAGAATTTCACGAATAAAATCAATCATCGTATCTTTTTAAATCTTAGCTCAGTGAATATTGTTAGAGATATTAAAGCTAGTGGGGTCTACAACCAAATGAATGATATTCATTTCACTCTTTCTTTCACAATTCTTTATGTTATTGGCAATGTTAATTGCGTCATCCACTTAACAAAATTTGAGAACTTGTTTTTACTTCCATAGTTATACTAAAATTTGATTATCATTCTGTGAGCCTACATAAATGCTATTGGGTTTCCTTCCCCTCCTTTGCCACTAGTCATTCTCATCATTTTAAGTTAATTCACTCAAACATTTAGGATTATAGACTAGTTGGAATTCATCTAGGCTTCCATTATTGTGTACTACTCATTAACTATTCGCAAAAAGTTATATATGTTCACTTAAATGTTACTTTGAGGTTCTTCACATACTCCAAACTTTCTATCAAGAAATAAAGTTTTTTTTTTCATAAAAATTCAACAACAACAACATCAACATGTCTTCATCCCACTACATGGGGTCGGCCACATGAATCTTTTTCCTCCATTTTTCAATATAAATCTTTTTTCATTAAATTAAAAAAAAAACATTATATGTTGGTTATACATTCAATTTGAGAAAATAGCCAAAATAGCCCCCGACTATTTATGAATGATAAAAATTATCATAAACTCAAAAGCCCAAATTTAGTTCCTAAACTTTTTAAACATGAACAAGAATAACCCTTCCATTCAACTTAACATAAATTGGAGTTAATGGTGTTAAAATGGAGGTTATTTTGAAATATTTATTTCCTTCTTGAATTTTTTAGTAAATCTAATTTTCAACCCAACTCATTTCCTCGTGTGCAACAGCTAACTTCATTTACAACCCGAATGAATTAAGATTGTGCTAGTTCCAAGGGGGTTTACTTTTTGTAATAAATAAATTGATTAGCATTTCTGCTATTTCAATTCCATTGTAATAAAATAGATTTGAGTTTTTTTTTTTTTTGGAGAATTATAAAATTTTAAATTTGGATATTGACTTTATAGAAATCAACTTTTTTTAGAGAGAATAAAATATGTACTTCAGTTGTTTAATTTATTTTGTAAATATAATAAATATAGTTAAAATTAAAAAAGAGGAACATGAGATGATAGTTAAGGTAATTTATTACATATATAAGAATTAATCAAAATATATTTTAAAAAGAAAATTTATTGTTTTGCTTATTTTATCATTACAATAAAATATCATCAACTCTAATTCATCGCTCCTTGGGGGGAACTTCGTCAGCTCCTTTTCGTCGCTACTAGAGGAATCTTTATTCAATCTTTGTCATTATTGATCAAGGAAGTTTCGTCACTATTCAAAGAATTTGCGCAATGGTCTCCTACGTGTAGTACCCAAGAGAGGAAGCTTAGTTGTTGCTTGTCCCACTCCCTTCTCTGACATCACGCAATAGACATGCTTTCGTAACATCCTTCTACGCGAGGAAAGCTTTGCCTGCTACCATCTTATTTTGCGCTCGCTTTTCTGTTTCTACTAAGGTAAGCATAATAATAATAAAAAATAAATAAATATTGAAATACTAAAAGAGTTACGCATGCTTCATCATCTCCATCGACCCAATATCTTTTCTATTAATTTTAACCTCCAATTTGGATGGTGGGACAAGTTTGGTCAATATTTAAAGACTCTAGGGATCAAATTGAGACTTTTACAAACTGTAAGATCATTTTGGTCCTTAATGAATAGTTGGAAAGTCATTTAGTCATTTTCCCCTTTAGAATTTCTGCAAACTCAAGACTAATTATCCTTATACCTCTGAACATAATGGTGATTTTAAATGCAAAAATTGGCATCATCTTGATGTTTCCAGAACATTGATATTCCACATGAATGTTCCACATAAATTTTGGGGATGCTACCTTAAGCGAAGTTTTTTCATCAATGGAATCCCTTCTCCATTATAAGAACATACATCAACCATCTTCATTATTTATCACAATCAAGCTCCTTTCACCTTACTCCACGGGCCTTTGGTTCTACCTACTTTATTTGTGCATTCCACTCCAACAAACTCTCTCCCTATGCTTTTTTATGCATACCCCTTGGCCAATTATCGAAGCTATAATCTAGTTACTAGATGATTGTATACTTCCATCAATGTAACATTTCATAAAAGTACCCCTTTTTATTTATTTAGCTCTTGGACTCTCCAAGCCACCTATTCCTCTTCCCCCAAAAACTCATTGTCCTACCTCTACACCTTTAAAGATATATTCTCATAGTCCTCATCCTCCACCCATAATCGTACCTCCCAATACATTATCATATTCAACTGAGCATCAGCCAACTATTGAGACATTTAACCTATAAATTATTGTTGCTTTGAGAGATAAAAAGCCACATACCACTTAACGTATTCACTCATATGTCATTTGATCAATTATCCACTTTTTTTTGAATTTTCACTCTGTCACTATCATTTGTATACATTCATAAGATGTATAGCATCATACTTTATGGAAACAAGCCATGTCTACTTAGTTGCCATGCATAGAATATAGTTGTCACCCCTACTAATATCAAATCCATTGTTGATCAGTGGGTGTTCATTGTAAAATTTTACACTATGAATGATTAATCACCACAAGGTTTGATTGGTTGCAAAAAAAAGTACACCCAAACTCATGAGATAAACTATTTTGGTATATTCTTCCATATCACACGCCAAACCTACATCATGATTCTTTTTCTATGATCATCAATCAAGGTTGGACTACACTAAAAATGGATGGTAGTGTTGTATTTCCATTATGATGACAAGCAAGATATCTAATGTAGAGCATCATATGGTTCAAGATAATCAAGTTAAAAGCCAAACTAAAAGCGTTAAGACTAAAACCCAAGAAAATATCAAATAAAATACCCAATTACAAGAGCCCAATAAACAATTCATAATTTATAATATTTTAAATGTAATTTTTTTATTATTTTTATCTTTTATTTTGGTAAGGATGAAGTATTGAAAATTGGTGGTCAAAACTTCTCAATAATGGCCACTAACCTCCTCTCTTTTTTCATTATTCTGTCCATTTTTTCCTCCAAAAATAGAGGCCTAAGAATCTTATAATGCCTATAAAATGTGCTAATATATATTTTAATTTTCAACTTTAGAATGAAATATTTTGGTGAAGAAATGTTCTTCATTTGTTTGATGCTTGGTAGATTTAATTGGTGATGATAAATAGTTATCTTTATTACTTTTAAATTATTAATTGCTCTTCAAATGCCAGTTTTAAAGTTTTCACACCTCTTCCTCCAATTCACAAGCATCCTCCAAGACCAATAAACCAGCAGCCAAAGCTTAAAATCATTCCAAACTCTTCCATATAATTTTGGTCAAAGTAGGGAACACCACGACCTAATCTTATTCCCTACATCTCAACATTCCCTCAAACTCCACTAAACTCTGCCCCATCAAAAACTCTGGATTATAAGTTCACGCCCTAAGTTAATCATCTAACATTATTTGTATCCATTTATCCTAGATAAAACCCACACCCTAAAGTGGTCTTCCAAATCAGCCCAAACTGAACCAATCATGATATTTTTTTACTAATTTACCTCTTTAAACCTCTCACCATTCGACCATAAACTCTAAAATATTTTTGTAAACATTAAACTGAAGATATATAGTCTTTATTAGCCATTAACCTCAATAAAAGACTACCCTCCATAATCAATATTTATATGTACCGACATCTCATGCATGATGCTTGGGTAGACGATATATATGTCTTCTCACATGAAGGTTATCTATGGCCTTAAATAAAGTCTACAAGCCTAGTAAGACAAACTATGTACCGTCCTAACTGAGAATAGTATTCATAACAACACTATTGATCACTATATCTTAAACAAGCATACTCCTAGATCCATCAAGCTTCTTGTTTATGTCGTAGACATCTTACTCCATCACCGCATCTAAGGTGAAATACTATTTGCAAAAAAGCTTTGCCACCATATAGAATGACATAAGTACTTCCTTAGGATTGAGTTCACTTGGAATAAAAACATAATGCATCTTTCTTTTCCTTTTTTTTTTAATAGACTTCCTTGAAGAAACTGTCATCTTTGGGTAGTAAACCTATTGATGCCTATGAATGATCAAATTACAATTGATGATGATAATAAGGTATCCCTCAATAATCCATCTCAATATCGCAGGTTAAATAGTAAGCTCATTTATCTTACTATAATCAAACCTAGCATCTCATTCATTATTACAGCAGTTAGTTAGCGCATATAAAATCCAAAGAAGCATTGGAAGGTGTTCTTTAGATTCTTAGATATATAAAAAGGTCATCATGAAAAAGAATTTTATATATTAAATCTTATTATCTCAGCATTGAAGATGTATCTAACACAAATTGTGCTTGCTAGATTGAAAAAAAAAAAAAGATTAACCTTTGGATATTGCATGTTTATTCAAGGAAAATGGGTCGTGTAGAAAAGAAAAAGTAAATGGTTGCAACCAAATCTAACGCATAAGGAAAATATAAAGCTATGGCACACTCAGCATAAGTAATTATGTGGGCTAAAAACTCTTTTGAGGAGAGTTTGAGTACTATATTACTTAGCCTATGATTTATATGTCAATTGTGTCGTTATTTATATTGCCAGCGATCCTATTTTTCATGAACACACCAAATATATTTAAATGAATTGTCATTTCAAACGAGATGATCTACTTTCCAAGAAAATTGTCATGGCACATGTCTTCATTTGAAAATAAGTGTAAATATTTCACCAAGGCACTAGGACACCGATCCTTTTCTGGTTTATGTAACAAGCTGGAGCTCCTAGATCTATATAGTCCAGCTTGAAGGGAGATATGTGGCAGCAGGTGTTAAACAGACCCCTAATAATGGAAAGAGATTGTGTAAAAGATATTCCAAAATTTTAAGATACAATTCCACTTATTTATTGTCTTATTGTATTCTCTATTTTCTCCCTTGTTCTCATCTATAGACCTCTTACAAGTCAATAGTATACACAATAATTTATGTTCCCCTCAATAGCTCTCAACATTCATAAATACCAAAATATATTGAAGTCACTGCCTTGATAATCATTTAATAGATGCCATCTAGATGTTATTAATCAAACATGATTTCTAGCAACGCAAGTCTTATTCACACTTTAAGAAATAAAGATAAGCTACTATGATTGCAATAGAGATAATACATCAAGTAACAACTATAGATCACAAGAGTAACATATTCCACTTTTGAAAGGAAAAACAACCACAGTATAAATGATTCTAGCTTAAAGTTGTGACAGCTAAAATTGATCAGAAAGTTAAAATAACTTCATAAAGAAATATTGAAACTTGTTTTTACAAACGTAAGAGATTAAATCTAGAAGACAGGTATTTGTTTAAGTAGAGTACAGTTTTGGTGTAGCTGCATAAGTAGTTATAAAAAAACCAATTTTTCTTACCTTGTCTGAAGGTTTGTTTGCTTCCTGATTGAACACCCTGGTACCAACAGTATCTCGAGGAGTATCTAACTATTCAGAGTTTTCAAATGTTCAATGGGGCAAACAGCAAAACAAAAAAAGAGGCAAAAAAATTATTACTCTTACAACTACTGAACTTAAAATCTTCACATCTCACCCTATTTTTGTTTCTACCATCAGCTTCTACAATTGCGGATAGACATGTGTTCTGACTGCTATCGGCTTTAAAGGAGTCTCCCCACATGCCACTATGGTTTTTTGGTTCATATATTTCCATCCTTGCAGAACTAGCAAACTCAGTTGATGAGGAGTTTATGCTGATGGGGCTGGAAAAACAGAAAATGAAGATGATTGTGAACAATTGGGACGAAGAGAACACAAATCACAAATAAAAGACAACAATTCTAAAAATGCATACAAACGAATACCAGCTATATGACATTAAAGTTATATTCATATTTTAATCAATAAAAGTATAATTGCTTCTGATTATATACTTAATCAAAGATGAAAAAAAAAATACTATTTAAAATTACGGTTACCTTAACATCATGAGACTTCTATGTTCAAGATTGAATATGAGAAATCATAATTAGAAATCTTATGCAACACTCACATGGAAAATCTCAATTCATATGGCCAACAACAACAACAAGCCTTTTTTCAACTACATGGGATCAGTATGTCAATTAATATAGCCGATCCCAATTATTGGTACTGGGATGAATGCGAAGACATGTTAAGGAAATATCCCAGTAGTTACAAAGAAATGTCAAATTCTCTTTTAGAAAATTACATGAGACAGGACGGCTATGTAAAAAGTGTTTATGTTTCATTGATAGCAAGCTTCTTGTCCATCAGTGGAGAATGACATGTTATTAATAGATCTAACATTATCTATAACCTCATTATAAATTTGCCTGAATTGATAATAATGGGATAGGTTTTTGAGAAATTTAAATAAAGATCATGGCGGATGCATAACCAATACTAATCTCCCGCACTCCAATAATCAATTTTAGACCGGTTGTGACATTTAAATAGTTTGTTTCCTTCCTTTACAACGATAATTTTCTTATTTCTGTAAAAAAGATAATAATGGCGAGGTTGATGCGGCATAGTAGCAAGTGTTGAGCTAAGAAGTTCTATGTAGATGGTCCTCATGATGGTAAGAAATTGTTGACGTATCTCATTAAATCGAACTTCAATTTCCCCCATAGTAAATAAGAACTGATATTTAAAGGCTCACCAATGAGATACTCGTAGTGAACAATACCACTCTCTTACTATAAGTTTCAGACTCCCCAACATTTCTGTTATTGTTGTCATAATTGTCTTCGTTATAGGTCATGAGTCCTTTTCTTCCAAAGTATAGTTGACTAAATTTTATCTTTTATGTATATATATACATACATACATGTTGGCATTGAGTTGTTAATCTACTGAAAAAAGATCGAGCTTGCTATTTTTCATGTTCACCTCACCTACGAAACAAGCCTTATTCACCCAATCCAGCGATTCAACTCCACTTATCAGCTTAAGAACAAGCCAAAGTGCAGCCAATTAATAAGTCAACCACAAGTTGTATGTGAAAATCAAGTTCGATGAATAGCCTTAACTAATATACTAAATATATGAACCAAATGAAGATTCTAGAATAATGCAATTATGATGAAAAAAACATGAGATGACTAAAATATAAATTCTTCAAAAAAATGATTGTGAAGATCATCAAAAATATAATTAGTTATTAATTGTACAACAAAGATGGACACTAGAACAACAAAATGATTTATAAATGTGTCATATTAGTAGGAGTGGCAAACAAGCATATATTAAAATTTTAGTCCCTATCACTCCCAAACATATCTTCACTCGGCCACAAAATAAATAAAGTAATCCTGACATTCCTAGATATCAAACAAATTTGGGTTCCTTATACTGAGCAATTAAATATATATATATATATATATATATATATTATGTATGTCAACACTTCCCTTCCCCACTCAAGTAGTGGGGTTGGATGGAACAATTGAAACAAGGTAAGTTGGAAGCCTTTGCATTGACTTCATTACTGGGATGAAAGCTTTAACCAAAAAAATGTCACAAATTTTCCAAGTCAAGGCACTCAATTCACCAACACACGCACACAACCTCTGAATCTTTTCAATTCAAGTTCAATTAATGCTGAAATGGCCAGAAGTGGCATATAATGAGAACGAAACTAATTGAATGAAAGAAAAGTCACTCAAAATAAAGAGTTTCTATGATTCACAGATTAATCCTCCAAGATCCTCGACTACATGAACATCGCTATATATTTCTCAGGTTACAATTGCAATATTATCTGAATTAGAATATTCCGTATTTTATTTCATCAAAACCCCAAAGCAAGGAGGCCCTTCCCCCCTTTGACGCCAAGTAAACTCAATCAAAGTTCAATCTACTAAAGCAAGGGATCGCCAATACAGATCGATTGACAACAAGGAAACTCCATAAGCTTCAAAACCATTCCTAACCAACAGAAACAAATTTTACATGACTTAGAACAGCATTGAAGCCCACGCCCTAACTCATTAAGTTCTTAATTATGAACCCTTATAGCTATCGAGTAAAACCAAATCTTCCTAAAATGTTAACAATTTGGCACATTACTAGAGAGTCTTCTAATCCCATAATGCCAAATAAAAACAAACAACTATGTAGCAAAGCCATCTAGGCTAGATTGGAATAGAGAAATCCAATGTTTGAAAGTATCCTATCAAAATAGAAGCTTAGTATCCTCTTCATTTTAAAATAAGAAGGCCTCAAAATTAGCTATAATCAAGAGTTCATGAGTAGTATTCTGCTAAAACTGCAGGGTAAATAATCTCAGGAACTCAACTTATTGTTCAACACCTACAGAAGAGAAAAGAGTGAAAATCCACGTTGTTCTGCCCCGAGTTTAGATATATGCATAAATATAAACACATTCAATAACTTCAAAGGTTTACCAAATGACACCTTAATTGAAATCAAATATTCTCCTCTCTTATCATGTGATTCTCCATCAATTAAAAGCAAAAAAGCTTCAATATGGCACTTCAAAACTGACAACTTGCCCCTAAAAGGAATACAAGTTTTGAAAGCCATCTCCTCTCTCAAAATACTTTATTCCTGAAAAGCTTGCGAATTGAAATTCTGAAAGAGAGCTATTGAGTAGAAGCAACGGACATCTTAATTGAATAGCGTATCCATCGCCGTGGTAAATAAACGCACCTCCATCATCTTCTGAACAACCTCAACAACCCCACCAGGACCAGCACCTGAAAAAAGATCATCCCTTCTCGTACCCCTAATCTTTATCCAGCACTTTCCTCTGGGATTAAGTGCTCTGAAAGAAGACACCGAATGTTTTCTAACTGTGACTATAAGTGCGTACAGCCCTATTTGAAAAGTAAAAACATAATGTAAAGCAAAAATACCCTTTAGATTAGCGAAAAATTGTATTTTTTACTGATAAGACGTTTTAATCTTTTCATTTCCCCTTTTTCTGGGAATAAATTTCGATGAACTGAAATCTTTAACCTAAAATGCACAGAGGATGGTCGATGACTCAGACCTCAGTTTCGGCAAGCCGGACGCTGCGGGGCCCTTTGCATCTTGAGGCCAGACAACCGACGTCAGATTTACAGGTCACAAACCGGGGGTTCTAAAACCCTAAAATCCCAATTTGAAGCTGAACTTTAACTCAAGTTAGTCTTCCTCCCCCGTCGCTCCGCTGTTTTCCCGCTTCTCCGAGGAGACGACAGCAGTCGAGAGGAAACTATAATAATTAATAAATAGCGCTTAAATGATTAGACTTTTCATATCCGACAAAAATGAATTATTTAGAGGCTATTTTATTTTATTAAAATAGAATTCGAGATAAATAAATGCGACCTTAAAAATATTTGTTAAAAATATTTTTAAATTTTTCAGTTGGATTATATTATAAATATAAATTTTTTTAATTTAATTTATCACACGTGAAAGCAAAAATTATCTTGATCGGGCACGAATCTTGAGGCAAAAAACTAATTGGAAACTTCAAAATTTAATTTTGGGAGCATCCGAACTCCGATTTCAAAGAGCTTATAGTCAAACTGAGCGTCTCGGAAATACGAACCCAACGACACCAAGATCAACCCAATCCGAGCCCAAATGAGTCTGAATCAAGGACCCGAAGCGCTGTTGGAAGGTTCAAACCGCAATTTGAGTTACCAAACGGTCTCCAATTTTAACTATCTTATACTCGAATCGAGCGTCTTGACGAGACGAATCCAACGAGCCCAAGATCACCGAATTCCGACATCATTGAGGCCTCCAAATGTCCAACAAACGGTTCACGATCGAAGGGTTCAATATCGACCGTCCATTCAAACCACTCCCTATTCGCCCGTGATCTCACACCTATTTACAAGCCATGTCACTCCAAAAAAATTATAAATAGAGCCCTCATTCTTCACAATCGAGGATCCAAGGAAGAAAGAGAAGAAGAGAATAGAAGAGAGAAGAGAAGGAAGAAGCTCCTCCTCGACAGCCGCCGGACCACCGCCAGAGTTTCATCGCACCACCGCCTTAAGGCCCGACATTCAGACCCGACGTCCTGTTGAAGACCCAACGTTCTGCTCAAGGCCCGACGTCCTGCTCAAGGCTCGACGTTCTGCTCAAGGCCGGATTATCAACACCCGAACTTCCAAGTGCACTGGGTCTAACACCTGACTTCAATCGAGCAGTTGCTAGTTGTAATCTGATCGCCCTTGGAGGTGATTCAGTCCTTTGTAACCGACTCAAATTCTAGTGGAATTATTTTTCAATTGGGCTAGACCCCGTGATTTTTCCCTTTCTATGGGTTTTCCACGTAAAAAATCTTGCTTTCTCTATGGGTGAGCTAGTTATCCGTGCAACGTTAAGACGCAGAATTAAATCTCTATCGCCGCGTATTTTCTAGCCCGCAACACATTTAAAATCATAATTAAATATTTGACGTTTTTTATATACATACAAAATATAAATATAAATGATTTCAAAAGCTCTCATAAAATAACCCAACATTTATTTTATTCTCGAATGCATTCAATCAAACAGCCCTTTAAAAGTATAGTCCTAATATATAAATTTAAGAAAGAGTAAATCCTGCAAAAAAAAAGAAATACATAAATAAATAAAACTTTCTTATTTATTATTTTTTTTATCTTCATTTTGGCCTAAATTTTAGATTTATTAAAAGGAAATGATTGTAAATTTATTATTAAAAAATTTTATAAAATACAAATCATTTATGTATTTGAACCATCTCAAAACAAAATCAAGAACTTTATAGTTCATTTAAATTATTATTTTTGGTAAAAACATTCTAGCATAATTTCTTTCTTTATAGAATTCAACTGTTTAGTGAGTTTATGGGATTTTACAAATAGAAGCATGCAAAAGGGAGAAAAATAGGAGTGCTGCCTCAGTCAATAGCGAGCACTTGTCACAACTTCCTGGCTTTCTTTGCGCCCACAGTTATGGGCATCTAATCATTGTATCATGACCACGATTCTCTAATTATCATCATCGTACTTCGATCCTCAAACCACCATTGTCCAACTATGATCATCCAACTATTTATCCTCTTATGATTAGCTTGCCATCATCACCTAACTACAATCCTCCAAGTATCATCGTTAAATAATGACCCTTCAACCAATATCTCTAAATTGTTGTCCTCCTACCACTGTGATCATACTAAAGCCCCCAAACCATGGTTGCTCTACTACACTTATCCATGTTGCCATGCAAATAGTGTTGATGCACACCGTTGACACCAATACTGACACTCGTTAATTGCATCTTTTGTCATGTGACACCCATGAATTTAATTTGGAATAATTATTTTTTTATATTTTAATTTACACAACCAGAGCTATTTAATTTTTCTTATCTAAATAGCAACAAAAATAAAACTATCGAGATATATATATATATCATTTTCCAAAAATCATATACACTACTCCTGATCTATATAATCGTATCACAACTTCTCTATCCTTAGTACAAAAGAATAGCTAAAATAAAAAAAGAAATAAAACATAAGGAATCCTGGTTAATCTCACACTCCTAATACTCTCTCATTACATGAAAATATTTAATCACATATAATGAGCTCATAAGCTCAGTGAGAAACCAAATCCTATAATTGAATTCATCATATGATAAATAAGCAATATTCACATCAGCAAACAAATCATAACACTAGCAGTCATATGATCATAAGATAATATAATAGAGAAATTGATAAATCAATACATGTGTTGAATCACTAAAGAAATAGTTATATCAATACTACAATTAGTAGAGAGATCATATAAAATATAAAATTAAAATATTGATAAAGATTGTCATATTATATCAATGCAAAAATAAATAAATTATATCAATGTAGTAAAATTATATAAATACAACTTTCTTCATGTATCATATGTTAGAAATATCATATTAGTGTCAACTCAATGTTAGTATCTAATGTGCATGCTTAATATATATCATATGATCAAAATATTAATAACAATATAACATTAGTAACATCAACATCATGGGTGGAAGTAATAGTAAAATCATACAATGGCAAAGGTTCGGTAGCATGCATTCTAATAATCATATTAAACAAGCAAGTCCTAGCTAAAGTGATATTTTTCCAATATCATTGACAGTATCAATAACATGTTGCTCATTAAACATAACCATTACTCTTTGCTCATCGACACAGTAATCATCTTATTATAACTCACAATTAGTAAAACATGAATCAGTACAAGATAATACCTAACCAAAATATTTAAGGGAAATTTAGTCGACCCACAATCCTCTGCAGGTCGATCAGTCTTCAGCCAACATAAATGAATAACTAATCTTTACTTATTTTTTCCATACGCACATATTATTATCCACACTCATTTTCAATGCATTGTAGTAAATAAAATATAATGAGGCCTAATTTTGAAAGTGCAAAAATATCTTAACGGTAGTCAACAAAATTCTAATGAGCTAAGATTAAAATTTTCAAAAATTAATCAAATTTACAAAGATTGCGTAAAATATTATTTTGAAGCTTTAATTGAACTGAAGCAGTATTTTTAGATGTCAAATTAAATTTTAGAGTTGGCGAAAATCGCTGCTTTTTCAAAATTATTCGGTAAAATAAATTCTAAAATATACTCAAATATTAATAACCTCAATCTCTATACCATATAAAAAGTTACGATGTGAAAATTAAACCAATATAAAATTATCCTCATTTTACGGTAACGAAAATATAAATTTGATCAAAAAAATAAAAAATACAATAACATTGAAATAAAAAATAAGATATAAATTTTTTACAGTGAGACTAGTAAATTTCCCAATAATGTCGACAAACGAAAATCGCTCTACGGCCTCTAAACCCTTGGATTTCTTTTATATCTATTCTCTGTCTCTCTAAATTTCCCTTACTCAAGCTCTGTTAACTTACATGGTAAAAATTTTATCAATATAAAACTATCCTCATCTTTTGCAACAGAAATATAAGTCTTATCAAAAAATATAAAAAATATAACATTGTTGAAAAAAAGATATTGATTCCTTACACCAAAGACGAACAAATTTCTCAATGGCTTCGATGGACGAAAGTCGCTCAACGACCTCCAAACATTAGGATTTCCTTTCTCTCTATTCTTTTTCTCTCTAAATTTCCCTCACCCATGCTCTATTAGCGGAATGAAGAAAAGTGAAATGGGATTTAATAAAGTTAAGCAATGCTTTCGGTAAGAGTCTTTCTGACAATCATCGCTCGTCGACAACGATCTCTCATACTACTATCTCCCTGATCAACGTCGCCCAATTATGATTTTTCCGACCTATATCGCTCGCAAACTATGATCATGCCTGTAACAACCCAATCCGACTAGAATAGGTCCTAATGTGCTGAGCCGTGACAGGCAAATCCCAAGATATAATTTTAGAATTATTTCAAACTTTATGTCAATATTCATTAAAATAATTTACATACTACAAAACTACTAAAACATCTAAATATTGAAAATAAACTCATCAACAAGGTTTCTTTTATTTTATCAAAATATATATCTACGCTATAATATATGGCTAAATGCAATAGTTACCGAACTAAACATTTAACTAGCTATGATTGTATAAAAATTAAAATAACAAAATACCTATAACCTTATATATGATCATGAATTGCTAGTCCATAATCATATTCCCCTTCCTATATTCTGAAAATCAGATACAAAACCACAATGAGCTACAATAATTTAGCATGCAACATAATTCGATTACATTTTTAAATATTCTTTTATCAAATATTTTATTAAATATTTAAAGGCAATGAAATGTAGTCTAATAAATCATTATATTGAGAAATATAATAATAGTATAACATTCATCCAATTGTTTAAATAATAATATTAAACAAGTAAATAAATTGTAATGCATATCATAAAGTAGTTCATATCATATTTCCCACACCGAAACATATTCTCAAAAGATTGTGGTTCCTTATTGTTGCGTCCTGGAATATTCGCGGCGGTAGAGAAATATATTGTTTAACGTCTTAGCGTTGTACGAAGATCCAGCACACAATCAGATAAGTGAGAGGGTGTAGCGTTCATAAGAGACACCAAAGTTTTTACGTGGAAAACCCCTGAAAAAGGGGGAAAAACCACGGGGCCTGGCCCGGTTTGAATGAATCCACTAGTATTTGTAGTCGATTACAAATGAGGCCCTTCCTTAGGAGAAGGCCTTGGATTGATGTAGCAAATGTACATCATATAGATTGCATTACATGGTAAGAGTTACATATACAGGTTTGTTTGGCCTGAAGGATCGTGGTCGGCAGGAGACCGGAGTCGGCAGGAGACCGGGGTCAGAAAGACCGTTGTCTGTTGATGGAGGTCGGAAGGACCATAGTAGGCGACAAAGGCCTGAAGAACTGTAGTTGGCAGGAGACCGTAGTCGGCAGGAGACCGTAGTCGGCCAGAGATCGTAGTCGGCAGGAGACCGTAGTCGGCCGGAGACCGTAGTCGGCAGGAGACCGTAGTCGGCCGGAGACCGTAGTCGGCCGGAGACCGTAGTCGGCCAGAGATCGTAGTCGGCAGGAGACCGTAGTCTGCCGGAGACCGTAGTCGGCAGGAGACCGTAGTCAGCCGGAGACTGTAGTCGGCCGGAGACCGTAGTCGGCAGGAGATAGTAGTCGGCCGGAGACCGTAGTCAGAAAAGGCCGTTGTCTGTGATGGAGGTCGGACGGACCGTAGTAGGCGACAGTGGTCAGAAGGACCATAGGCGGTAGGAGATAAGAAGTCAGGTGTTAGTCCCAGTGTCATTTCGAAGATCGGATGTTGATGGTTTGGCCTTGAGTAGGACGTCGGGTCTTAAGCAGGACGTCAGGTCTTCAGCAGGACGTCGGGTCTTCAGCAGGACGTCGGGACTTAACGTCGGGCCTTGAACAAGACGTCGGGTCTTTGGCAGGAAGTAGGGACTGAGTGTCAGGCCTTGAACAAGACGTCGGGTTTTTGGCAGGATGTAGGGACTGAGTGTCGGGCCTTGAACAAGACGTCGGGTCTTAAGCAGGACGTCAGGTCTTCAGCAGGACGTCGGGTCTTCAGCAGGACGTCGGGACTTAACGTCGGGCCTTGAACAAGACGTCGGGTCTTTGGCAGGAAGTAGGGACTGAGTGTCAGGCCTTGAACAAGACGTCGGGTCTTTGGCAGGATGTAGGGACTGAGTGTCGGGCCTTGAACAAGACGTCGGGTCTTTGGAAGGACGTCGGGGATGAACGTCGGGCCTTAAGGTGGTGGTCCGGCGAGGTTTTGTGGTGGTCCGGCGAGGTTCCTGCGGTGGTCCAGTGGTGGTCCGACGAGATTCCTGCGGTGGTTCGGCGAGGTTCTGCGGTGGTCCGGCGGTGGTTTGGCGAGGTTCTGCGGTGGTCCGGCGGTTGTCGAGGAGGAACTCCTTCCTTCTCTTCTCTTCTTCTCTCTCTTGCTTGGATCCCCCTCTTATGAGAAATGAGGGCTCTATTTATAGATTTTCTGGAGTGGCATGGCCCGTAAATAGGCATGAGATCAGGGGCGAATAGGGAGTGGTCCAATGGACGGCCGATATTGAATCCTACGATCATGCACCGTTCATTGGACATTTGAAGGCCTTAGTGATGTCGGAATTCTGTGATCTTGGGCTCGTTGGATTCGTCTCGTCGAGCCCTTCGATTCGAGTATAAGCTCGTCAAAATCGGAGTCCGTTTGGTAACTCAAATAGTGGTTTGAACCTTCCAACAGCGCTTCGGATCCATGATTTGGACCCATTTGGACTCGGATTGGGTCGAATTTGGTGTCGTTGGATTCGTATTTCCGAGACGCTCAGTTTGACTGTAAGCTCGCTGAAATCGGAGTTCAGGTGCTCCCAGATTTAATTTTTGAAGTTTCCAACTTGATTTTTGCCTCGAGATTCGTGCCCGATCAAGTTAATTTTCGCATGACGTATCACTTATAACTCCCATTTTTATTTATGCTTATAACATTAGAATATATTACACATTCATGTCTCAGGCAAAATCTTAAAGGATTTTAGTCCCTTATAGCTCCAATAATCCTCTTACACAGACATAATGCTCCCAACAAATATAATTTAATTATTTATGCATGTATAATGTAAATCATCCCATTATAGCAATTAAAGAGTAATTGAGCATGAATCAACATTGCACAATATTTTATAATGAAAAAAAATCATATTATACAAAAATGTATATTTTCAGAAAAATACTAAATTATCAGAGATTGTAAAATAATGTTTTAAAACTTTTATTGTACTCTATTATTTTTCAACATATAAATACTTTTCTTTCAATAAAATCCCCACAAATTTCACAACTCCCGTTGTAAAATTTTGAAAAAATATTTAAAATGTGTGTAATCATAATATCTATAACATATGAAAAATTACGCGATGAAAGTTTTGCCAATGCAAAGTTATCCGTGTTTTTCACTAAAGAAAACAAAATTTCATTCGAAAATTTTTCTAAAAAATACTTATTTTTAAAAATTGAGTTGAGCATAATGTGACTTACCTCGAGATGAATAAGTTTTTCAACCATGCATACGGGCAAAAATGACACAAAGTTGCCCAAAACAGAATTTTAAATTTCTCTCTCCTTTCTTTTTCTTCTAATTTCCTCCCCATGCTCTCTTTTATGCATTTCATTCACGTTAGCCTAATAAAAAATCAAAATGATTTGTTTTATCATAATGCATTAGTGGATTAGGATATTATTAAAACATTAAAATTATTCTAATTATCTATTATTAAATACTAATTTTATTTATTTTTATAACTTTAAATTCGACAATCAAAAAATACAAAAAAATCATAAATTAGCTAATCATGTTTAAAACCCTCGGATGAAATTGGTTTACAAAACGGACACCTAATGATCCCAAAAATCCCACTTGTACTAATATATGCTGGTTTTTTAAGAAAATTCAAGAGTGTCAAAAAATTATGAAAAAAACTAGGGTAATTAAAGCACTACATTATAAATGTTATGGCAAATACACTTTGTGATTTGGACTTATAATGACTAACAATTTTTTTTTTACTATTTTAGGTAAGAAAATTATAAAAAAATTTAAGGACTTTCACACTACCGACCAAACAAATATATGTCACCACAGATTCTTCCAACTCTCATCATGCAGCGCATCCTATATAGATGTATATTGGCTACATGCATCAAGTCAAGGCCTTCCCCAAATGAAATGTCTCATTTCTAATCGACTGCAAATACTAGTGGATTCATTCAAATTGAGACATGCTTCATGATTTTTCCTCCTTTTCATGGTTTTCCACTTAAAATTTATGGTGTCTCTTATGAATACTACACCCTACTTTTTTATCTGTATGTATGTTGGATCTTCGTATAAAACTAAAATGTTAAATTTTATATTTCTCTACCACCACGAATATTCTAGGACGCAACAAAAGGACAATAATTAATCAAAATAATATAGTAGTTATTTTAATTTAATAACTTACAAAGTTGTTAAATAATTTAGTTTAATCATTTAATTGATATAATTAAATGCCGTTTAATTAATATTTTTGCCGTTTATTACACTCCAAAAGATCATGATAAAACTATTTGGTTCAAGTGTTTTTAAGTAATTTGTCATAACGAACCAGTAGCGGAGACAAGGGGGACCCAAAATTTTAGATATTTTTTATATTATTAATATTTATTTTATATTAAAATAGAAGCATAAACAATAAATTATTTTAAAATATTTTATACCTTTATAAAATAATAAATGCACACAAAAAAATTTCTTAACACTACTAATGTTGGTCCTAGTGTGGATGTAAAAGTTGAGGGGCCATATAAAGGAACAACTATTAGGTCCGAACGTTGGCTTTACATCCGGAGGCTAATAACATATCACCACGTGTTCTTACTTTTTACCGTGCGGCTCGACGACCCGACCCAGACCGGAACCCAGTATTGCTATGTTCGCGAATTGCTAGATATTGCTAGGTATTGCTTGACAATAATAAGAAATAACGCTCTATCAAAATCAATATCTAGCAATACCGAGCAATATCTATCAATACCTAGCAAAATTGGGGTTTGCTCGGTGTTGCTCAATATTGCTAGGTATTGGTCTTCACATAATGGTATTTCTCGTTATTGTCGAGGAATATCGAGCAATACCTAGCAATACCTCCTATTAGAACACTAAATAATTATACTTGTATATTTCTGTAAGGTTTACATAAGCCAAGATCTGTACACGTGGCACAATGCTATTTGTCACAGCTTTGTATAACCTCGTCATTATCTCTATATAAGAGATGTCTGTACTACGGTTTGAAAATGATAATAATGATCTATTTTCCTTCTCTCACTGTTTCTGACAATCAGAGATTTTAGGTTTCTTTATGGTATCAGAGCGGGCGATTGAAGTCGCAAACAATGCCGAACTTCTCCTCGTCGACGATCCAAGAAAACACGCAGAGGACGCAGCAAGAAGAAATAACCATTCCTGCGAGTCTCAAATTCGTGGTATCTAATATCAAGAGCATCGTCTCTACCGAACTCAATCAAGACAACTATGCTGTCTGGAGGTCTCAAATTCTCAAAAATTTTAGCGCCAATGGTTTTGCCAAATTTCTTGATTCTTCTTTATGTTCTTCGTCCACTGCTTCGTCATCTTCGTCTCATTCCGCCGAATCAAATCAATCGACTATTCAGTCGGCGCAATGGAAGCTAACGGACCAAAATCTGTCCGCCTCCCTCTGCTCAACGATTTCGGCATCTATACTTCCATACGTCATTAATCTGACGTCCACTGCATCAATATGGTCTACTCTTGAAAACAGGTTTCAAGCAACCAATCACTCTAAAGTTCTTCAACTAAAGAATGCTCTGCACAATATCTCGATCAAGAACCTTACAATGAATCAGTATCTAACTGATATCAAGATTCTTGTCGATCAAATTACAGCGGCAGGAGCTTCGATTGACAATGAGGACATCATTATGTATATTCTCAACGGGTTATCTCCTCAGTATCAGGCCTTTAAAACAGCTTTTCGCACGATGCTTACGCCGATCACATTGGATCAACTGTATCCTCTTCTTCTCAGTGAAGAAATAAATCTTGCTTCAGATGCAGCAAGAAATTCTTCCTTTCCCGATCCCAATCTGGCACTCTATGCTTACCGTGGGAGAGGTCGTCGCAATCGCGAGCGATCGTCGCAACAAATGGGTTCTGTAGCAAGGCCGCCAGCTAATACAACAACCTGTCAGATTTGTCTCAAAAAGGGACATTCAACGTCGGATTGCTGGCATCGCATGAATGCCCAATACGTCCCACAGGTTCAGTCGAAACCCAAGGCACTGGCGGCTACATCTGATCAATCCCAAAGCAACTGGTTCCTGTATTCAGGGGCTACTGCACATCTAACAAACTCACTGAACAATTTGCATCTCTCCTCCGCTTATACTGGGCCTGAAACCATTACTGTTGGAGATGGCAGATCAGTCAATATAGCGAACTCAGGGGTTGGTCTGCTACCGACCCCAACACGTAAGCTGAAACTATCCAGTATTCTTCATTCTCCTGAACTTAGATTTAATTTACTATCTATTTCTAAATTAACTCGAGATAATCATATCTCGATTACGTTTAATTCGACTGGCTTTGTTGTGAAGGACCTGAAGACGCAGGAAACGCTTCTTCACGGACCCTGTAAGAATGGCTTGTATCCCATTCAGATGGTCTCCGAAGAATCTTCTCCTACGGCACTAGTGGGCACTACGCAGGATGCTAATATTTGGCATCAGAGACTTGGTCATCCACATGACCGAACTATGAAAACTATAGCTAATAAGACTGCTCATTTTAGTATAAACAATTTCTCTGTTTTTTGCTCTTCTTGCAAAGCATCTAAGAGTCATAAACGTGTCTTTGAAAAATCTTTAAATAATACAACTGCTATTCTTGATCTTGTTCACTCGGATGTTTGGGGACCGGCCCCAGTAATTCAAGGTTTTCGCTACTATGTATTATTTGTAGATGATTTTTCTAGATTTTCTTGGATATTTCCTATGAGAACTAAATCTGAAGTGCTTACCAATTTTATTGCTTTTCGTACTCAAATTGAGAAATATACGTCCAAATCCATTAAAATGATCAGGACCGATGGTGGAATGGAATATGTTAATCATGACTTCAAACAATATCTGCAGACCAATGGCATAGCCCATCAAATTTCCCGTCCTTACACGCCTGAACAGAACGGTGTATCTGAACGCAAGCACCGTCATATTATCGAAACAACCAGGACCTTACTGCATACAGCGGCGGTTCCATACATTTACTGGCCGGAAGCGGTTCTTACATCAATCTACCTGATTAACAGAATGCCATCATCCAATACCAATCAGAAGTCTCCATTCGAAATTCTTCATCAAACAGAACCTAGATATGATCATCTCAGGACTTTTGGGTGTGAATGCTTCTACCTTCTCCCTCCTCACACTCATCACAAATTGCAGCCCAAATCCAAATCAGCGATCTTCATTGGGTATTCTGATACGTACAAGGGTTACAAGTGCCTCGATCCCTCCACCAATAAAATCTACATCTCCAGACACACCGAATTTAACGAGCATTCGTTTCCTTTTCAAACAACGGCTCAGAAATCCTGTCCACCTGCTACACCAACCATGCCTTTTCTGCTTCAACCGCATCCGGCTCCGGCTCTTACCACCACCAGAGAACAAACTACACTTCACAAAGAAAATCAACAACAAAGATTCCACACACAAGTCAATCAGCCTATTGTTGAGCAAACAATTCCGGATACTGCTACAAAGCATTCCAAAATTCCTACACATAGTATGATTACAAGAGCCAAAACAGGGTCTCTTAAACCAACATCTCGGTTAAACCTGTTACATGTTCAGCCTGCTTCAGATAGGGATACTACTCCTACTAATTACAACACCGCAGCTAAACATCCTGAATGGAGACAAGCCATGAACAATGAATTCTATGCTCTACAGAAAAATGGGACTTGGACACTCGTTGAACCACCGCCCAACTCATCAATACTTGGTTGTAAGTGGACGTACAGGATAAAGAAACATGCGAATGGTACTATAGCAAAACACAAGGCGAGACTAGTAGCTCAAGGGAACCATCAAGAATACGGCCTCGACTATACGGAGACATTCAGCCCGGTGGCCAAGCTTCCTACCATTCGTGTGCTTCTTACAGTGGCTCTTCACAACGGTTGGATTGTTCATCAAATGGACGTGGCGAACGCATTCTTACATGGCAGCCTCACTGAGACAGTATATATGGCTCAACCTCAAGGATTCGTAGATCCAACCAAGCCCGATCATGTATGCCACCTTCAAAAAGCAATTTATGGTTTGAAACAAGCACCAAGGCAATGGTACAACACGTTTACATCCTATCTGGTATCTATTGGCTTTTCACATAGTGCAGCCGATCCATCTTTACTTTACTTTAAACAAAATAGTATACAAATTTTCCTGCTAATGTATGTTGACGATATTTTAATTTCTGGAAACAATACTAACGAAATATCTGCACTAATGTCTCGTCTAAGTCAACAGTTTAGCATGAAGAATTTAGGTGTGGCAAATGACTTCTTAGGTATTAAAATTGATTACATTGAGAACTTATGTTTTCTTTCTCAGAAAACATATGCTCAATCGTTACTGCAGCTTGCTCAGCTAACGGAATGCCATGCTCTAGCCAATCCTACATGCACGAAAATGCCTCCAAACCTTCCGGAAGACCCAGTTTTGTCCGATCCTTCACTGTATCGTAAGATAACTGGTTCTTTACAATACTTAACTTTGACTCGTCCAGATATTGCATTCAGCGTAAATCAACTCTCGCAACATATGCACAATCCTCTTCCTCAACACATCTATCTACTCAAACGACTTCTACGATATATCAAAGGTACGTTGGACTATGGATTACCTATTTCGAAATCTAACTTAGTTCTTCAATCCTTTTCAGATGACGATTGGGCGGGTGATCCGGTTTCGAGGAGATCAACCTCGGGTTACTGCTCCTTTCTTGGCAATACCATCATCTCGTGGACAGTCAAAAAGCAGCACACGGTAGCTAGATCTTCCACAGAGTCGGAATACCGGGCATTAGCGGCACTAACAGCGGACGTAATCTGGATTCGCCGGCTGCTTCAAGACTTTAGCATCCCTCAAGATCAGCCAACTGACATGTTCTGTGATAACATGTCCGCCATTGCATTGGCAAATAATCCAATGTTTCATGCCAGAACAAAACATATTGAGATTGATCAAAAGTTTATTAGAGATCATATTCACAACAACCACATTCGGCTTCTTCCAATTAATACCATTGATCAGATTGCTGATATCTTCACCAAATCTCTATCCACACCAAGATTTACTACACTTAGAAACAAACTAACGGTAACTTGTCACCCATTAGTTTGCCAGGGAATATTAGAACACTAAATAATTATACTTGTATATTTCTGTAAGGTTTACATAAGCCAAGATCTGTACACGTGGCACAATGCTATTTGTCACAGCTTTGTATAACCTCGCCATTATCTCTATATAAGAGATGTCTGTACTACGGTTTGAAAATGATAATAATGATCTATTTTCCTTCTCTCACTGTTTCTGACAATCAGAGATTTTAGGTTTCTTTACCTCCGTCTGCACAAATCAGCCAATACATAGCAATCCCGGATCCGGTCCGGGTCGGGTCATCGGGCCTCGCGGTAAAGAATAAGGGCACATGACACAATTTTAGTAGCGTCCGAACGCAGAGCTACGTCAGGACACCGGACCAAATAAAAATTCCATATAAAGAAATCAATTTATACTCTATTAGAAAAATTTTCTAGCTCCGCTGCTATAACTAACCCCGATTAGCTGAATATCCAAACTGCACTGAACTGTCAACCCGTATAATTGCACATTGTGCAGTCAAAACACTTTTTAAAAATGTATAATATATTCTACAAATACATATGAGGATTATTTTAATAATTTTATGCTTCAAAAATATACTTATATAGAGATTAAGATCAAAATAATCTCTTGATTAATGATCTCAGATTATTAAAAGTCGTATTATAATTTCTTAAAATTAAAAAAAAGGAAACTAAATGATTTGTTTAATTAGAGGACCAATATGATTTTTTAATTAAAAAAACTATAAATATTTAATTTCATGACATTATAGCCGCCAGATAAATATTTTATTTGATTTTTTTCCATTAGGAAAAGGTTGGTTGGAGCTTTGAAATGGACGGCCTCAAAATAATGATATCGTATTGAATAAATTATGATATTTTAAAGTTAGTGGTAATTAATGCCTACTGACGCGTCCGCTATACTTTTTTTTTTAATAATGACGATTAGCAGAGATACGTATCTTCTTTAACCAAAGGGCCTAATCTTTTTAATCGTCCGCCATGTTGTCGGCATATGAAATGTTTTCTAAGCCGTGCGGACCGTGCGGACGGTGTGGTGATGCCGTCGACTAATTTTATTAGTGTATTACACTTTATACATATAATTTTGATCGATAAATAGTTCTATCCCAAATAGACTCTAAGTGTTAATTAATTTGTTTACTTATTTCTATTATATGATATTATATTTTTGTGTAGATTTTAGCTATCTAATTTAATGATATATTGAAATAATAATTAAATTAAAAATTAAATAAATTAACAAAAATTATTATCAATAGTGATATTTTAAAATCATATTATCTTAAATTAGATAAATTCATTTAAAATTTATTTTTCATAAATAAATATTATCTTAATATAATTAAATTTGTATTATAATGCAGAGTAGTTGGGAAGCATTAATGGAGTTTCCTAATTTTAAAATATTAAATAATGATCACCGGATATTTCTATCATAAAAAATAAATAAATTTTGATCGTATTCTTGTAGGTGCATTTAATATAAAATATAATAATTATTTTTTTAGATTTAACTGGGAAATTTGAGTTAGGATATTCGCTTTAAAATTTAATTATAATAATCTAATAAAACATTAAATTCAAGATAAATATAAAAAATATATATTAATTTATTATCTACATATTATACAAATCTCAAAATATATCTAATGATTTTATATTTTATCTTAACTAAAATTTAATTAGAATATTCTAATCTATGAATTGATTTGTCAGGATATTCAGCCAAAATTGCTATAGAATGAGCCCACAAATTATTAGATTTATTTTAAAATAAATAAAATATAAATTTTAATGAATTGTTTATAATTATACATAGTTTAAATAAATTTAACTAAAATTCATACTACATAAATTTTGATGAAATATCCTCACAGTTTTTTTTTATACATAATTTTTCTTTCTACTTGGAATCCCCCATCAACTAAAGGAGCAATTATTATGTTCAGAGATCGAACGCAGAATGTCGTTCGGAGACTAACCAGAATGCGCCACATCAAAAGTACAGAGCTGTGATACCGAGCTGCAGTGCCGAGCATTGGGTGACGTGGCGTATTCTGATTGATCTCCAGATGGCATTCGGCGTCCGCACATAATAAATTTTCCAACCAAAAAGGCTAGAAGCAAGCCCATAATTATGCGGCTCTATAAGTAGGACAGAGCCCTGCATTGGGTACCCATACCCACACCCACACCCACCCAAGTACCCACCCATAACCAATGGGTATGGGTATGCTCATGACCTTATGGGTGGGTATGGATCGATACTCAACATTACGGGGTAAATCGATTTACATTGCTAATTACTTATATGTTATATTACTGCAATCATCACTATGTAGTGTGCAATACTTAATCACGCTGTGACTACGATAAATTCTGATATGCGGCTTAAAAGTTTCTAATTAGAGGAAAGGGCAACAAGCCTCAAGGCCATCAGTCTGTGGAAGAATGAGTTCAAAAAATATGGAAAGTGGATGGGTATAGGTGGATACGACATCTCGAAAGTCTCCATGGGTGGGCGAAGCCTGTCCGATGGGTACCCAACCACGACCCCATGTAGGGCTTTGAAATAGGAGGTCTCATATAATTATAATGATGGGTCTATAGAGATATTTGACTAGTAATTCCCATCAAGAACGCTCTAGTGACGGATAAATTTTTTTATTTTTAAATTGGAGTTGAATAACGGCACCAAGATGATAAGGTGCCGACAGAATTAAAAGAACAAGGTAAGTAGCTCACCAGTGTTGGAAAAATTATTTTGGACGGACATCAGTTGGCGTCCGGAGTTAAATCAGAGCGCATCACGTTATTTTTTTTGTTGTATATCGGTACTATATATCAGGTGACATGACACGCTCTAATTTGCTTCTAAACAATTTAGTGACCGCACAAAATAATTTCTCCTATTATTGACCGTTAATTGCCGTTGAAGTTAATCTTAGTATGGGAGAGACTATTGGATGGTTTTGAAAAATATCCATTTGAGAGACTATTGGGTAGTTTTGAAAAAGACCCATTTGATTGAAATTTGTACGATGAGGTGACACCACTCACACATCTTCATGTTTAGATGTGTATCATCCTAGAATATCATAATTTCAAAAACAATATAGAAGTCTTCGTGTTAACGAGGATAAATTATTATGTGTGGATATCGTATATCATTTGAAAGTCAATCAAAACACGTCATATCACTTTTTTGCTCGGTACTAATATTAGATAACAGGTAATGTGGGGCGTTTAGTTGGCCTCCAGACCGTCCAGTGTCATTACAAAAGCCATCATATATTTGACTTATATCTTCTTTTGTTGATTACAAACAATTTGTGTACAAGCAAATTCCATCTTTCATGATTTTCTTCTTTTAACGCTACATATATAGAACCATTTCTTTTAGCCATAATATTGAATGATGCATGGCAAATATCAAATTGTCTTCCAAATTAATTGTTAGATATGTACCCATTTAATTTAGATTTATTATACTTATAATAATTTACAACAACAATCATAACAAACATCAATCCTTTATCCTATTACATAGAGTTGGTTCCATGAATTCATTTTTTTCATTGAGTCCTATTAAGAGGCAAAATCTCATGTCAATCTAATAAAAAAAAAATCATTTATAGTACTTTCTAATAAAATTTTTTTACGTTTGCTTTTGCCTTTCTTAACATAAATGAGATCTAATACATTTACTCTCCTAACTAAGTAATAAAAAATCTGACATTTTGCGACCAAACCATCTAGCATCTAAGTTGAATCTCTCTCTAATCTTATCTGCCACTAGAGCGCGCTACTTAGTCTTTTCACATATATACTCGTTTCACATACTATATCTAAGTATAAAGTTACTCATCCAAATGAGCATTTTCATCTCTGCAACACTTAAAATTTAATTTTATACATCTATTTTCATAACCGACATTCTACATCATTAAGCATTGCGCCTCACCAACATTATATATATATATTTATTTAAAAAATTTATACTAATAACTTATGATTGCTTATTAGCTAATGCACTATTAGAAAGTATTTCCAACCGTAAGTCTATATTAAAAGATCATCGCCTTGTACTATTCTTCTCTACATCTCTGTAGCTTAGCTAGGTTGATCAAATACATTATTATTCCTCTCTTCATCGCTCTAGCTTAGTTCGAAATAACTTAAATTCCTCTCTCCTTATTCCTCCTCTTCTTCCTCTATCTTCATTGTTTCTTCTCTTTTTCCTCTCTATTATTCTCTTCCCTCACTTCATCAACTATGCTCACTGAAAAATCTCTCTGATCATTCGGCAGAAGTTATTACTACAAATTAACGATCCATAAGCTTATTTTAAGATCAAACGTTCAAGAGAGGTCGCGAGGTGGTAGAATATTACCTCTTTAGAGAGTGAAAGTTTGGTTGAAAGTGGCCGTAATAGAGCTCCATCGCTTGATAATAATTCACTGGAAATATCAGCACTTTGTCCTAACTGGAGCTGATCAACCATGTATGTAATTCACCATCTTGCTTTTTCAATTTTATTCGGAGTTTTCTTATCACCTGAAAATAAAAACAGGCTACTCTATTATATTATATTATAGATAATATAATATTGAAGAATACTCTTTTAATTAAAATTTTACATGCACATTGTGTTATAAAAATGAACTTCAATTAATTATCCTTGAAATGAATGGGAAGGTATGGTTCATCAAGTAAAAAGATTACATAAGCTCGTAGATTTATATTAAGATTAGATCATCATCTCCAACCGAATTGCATACCACCGTATGCAGTCAGCCATTCGAACTCCAAATTTCACATCAAAATTAAGCATGTGAACAGTGCAACGTCAATATTGGCGTCAGATTGTTCACCTACGCCAAAAAAATTGGACTACGGGATTTGTCGAAGAAGCGCGCGCACGTACGTGAATGAGGCGAAAAGCGTGGGAAAGAGGAGAAAATGGTTACCTTCGCAGGAAGCGCACAAAAGAAGATATAATTCGATTGGAGATAAATTACTGCATGCATTTTGAAATTTTGCTACACTTTGGAGTGAAAAATGAGTTTTTCTGTTGGAAGTGCCCTTAGTACATCAATTTGATATTACATGTAGCACTAATCTAAATTTTAAAGATTTTGAAGTCCATCATGACATAAAATATATCATCATATTCTTACTTAATTTTTATTTTCATACGTAATTAATACTTATATTAAATAAATGAAATAAAATAATAATGATGATAGCGATCAGTGATTATTAAGGTTTAAGAACTTTTGATTATGCATATCATTATCAACATCATTGAGCTTAAGATAATCAAATAGGCTTTTCTTGATTATTTTAATATTATTCTTCATTACTTTTTATGGGAGAATTAGGTGTGTGGGTTTGATCTTATATATAATTTTAAGTAATTTATTATAATCATTGATTAAGGAAGGCTAATCTGCTAAGCTTATCTATTTAATTTATTTGAAGAATGGATAGATATTTCTTTAAACCAGTACTCATTAATTGACAGATCGAGTAATCATAGGTATCATGATCAGTATATTTCAAATGAGAGATTGAGAGTTTAAATAAGCTAAAGCTACAACAAAAACCTTTGATATACACTATTAAGTGTTTCACATGAATCCCTTTACGCCAAAAAAGCAAAAGAAAACAGAGAGGAGATTAAACCCAGTGGAAACTTACTAATTCTGAATTGCTTTGATTGAACAACAAATAATAACTACTATAATCTTTGAAGCTTAATTTCATATATTCTATTGAGTGTAGAAGATCTTGAAATTTAATTAATAGCCAATATTAGATATTTTCCTTCTCTAAATAAACAACAAGATGATCAGTACAACGAGTCAAAGATGAAAGTTTCAACCAAAAAAAAAAAAGAGAGAGAAGGAAAAAAAAGGAAGAAAAATGGAAGCTGTACCTCTGGCTTTCTTAGCCTCTTGAAAAATACGGCTGGAATAAATCAAAGAAGAGGATAATAGAGATGGATGGAAAGGAAAGTTTTTAAGTACAAAGAGAAAACTTCCTAGATGCGTCTTGGATTGGACAAGCCTTTGTGTATTTTGCTAGCTTATCAGAAGATATGCCTTAGCCACTTGGTTATATAATATATACTATGATGGCTAATTAATTAAGGTAAAGATTATCAAGCTAGTAAAGTTAGGATGCAAGTGGTAACTTCACCTGCATTATTGATCTGCTTCATTAGTTTACATTAGTGCACCATTAACAAATCAAAATTTTGCATCACTTTTTATGACCTACTACAGCGGTTTAAACACCTGCTAATTTATTTGTAACAGTTTAGAAACCGCTGCACATCTTATTGCACCACGTAGAGATATATGTTATATTTAATGAGCTAGATCAACTTATTAGCATAACTGTAAAGAACAATCCATGAAATTCAAATTATATATGTTATACACTTAAAGAGCAGAGCTTCTAACATCAATTCAAACAACAAAACTTCATCATTTATTTGATTTGGCAAAATTACATTACTACGTGCTCGAACATTTATGTTAATAGAGAGAATTTAATGTTTTAATTTTGAACCAAGATTTGACATTCACAATATCGAGTGGCAACAATTTAAAGGTGGTGATTAAGTTGTGATAGTTTAACGATGCTGGTCATGTGACGATGCTTCCACAATAATGGCAATGTGGTGTCAACCCTGTGATGATAGTGGTTTAATGATGGTAGTCAGGTGGTGGTCGTAAAAAAAAGTAATTGTCTTGTGGTGATCCATCGATGGTGGTACAATGGAGCTAGTCCAACAATACATGCCAAACAACGGTGGAGATCCAGCAACCAGAGTTGGGTGGCAATGTTCCAACAACAATAGCCAAGTAGCGGTGACGCTACGAATTTACGATGATAGTGATCAGGCCCCTTGCAACTCCAATGAGCTCCTCATTGAGGTTGATCGATGAAATTGAGATATGAGTCGACAATACAATCCTATTATTTGACACAATTAGATTCCACATAAAACCAACATCATTTTCAAGCCTCTATTACCCCAACAAGCCTTCTCTTGACTACCGTCTCCTAATCATCATTATCTTACCACTATCACTCATTCACCAAGCCATCTTTGTTGTACTAGGACCTTATCTTGTCAGCTTTCTTCAATATTCATTATTATAACAATAGTAGAATGAGCTACTATTGTAAATTTTATAATAATATTTAAATGAGAAAAAAAAGTTATTTTTTAACCTCATTTATGTAGTGGATTCAATTTATATAATTTCTTTTAATATAAAAACTTTAGCATTCTAGCCACTAGGAAATTTTCTAACTAGGGGTCGATCTTGGCCTTAATTACATAAAAGAAGTTATTATTGCATTATCGGTGTTCGTCCACAATTTAGTGTATCTGCGACAAAAACGGACCTGCTAGAAGCAATTCCCAATCTAGGGAACAAATACAAGCTCTAAGCTTCAAAGAGTATATAATTCACCAATAATTGAATGCCAAGACTCTTTACATCATGATCTATACATATCTTTGTAATGACAGTCTAAAAATAGGTAGTTTTATACTAATGTAACTAAAAAGGAAATTTGGTAGGGGAAAGCAACAAAAGCAAATAGGAATTATAAGGCCACTTTGGTAACAACATAGAAATATTCCACATCATTCTGACTCATAGAAGTATTTTTTTTTTTAAGGACTAATATAAGTCATTTATTGTCATTTCATGTCATTTTCTTTGAGCTGCTCGTTTTAAAAATAATTTGAAGTTTAGGTTATTATTTATAGGATCCATAATACACTTCTACACATTTTGAAAGAAATACACAGCCCACTGCTTTCCATGTCATTTTATTAAGGCTTCGTTTGAGAAGGTTTAATTTTTTATTGGTTCTTAAATCAGTTTTTTAATATAAAAATTGGCTTTTTTATTACTTCTTAAAATAGTTTTTTAAAACAAAATTTTTATTTTTATTTTTTGAATTAAAAAATTGCTTTAAAAAGTAGTAAAAAAGGATCGCAAAGGAAGTCTAAGATAAGGAGTGTCGGTGAAATGAAATAAATTATTTTGTTCCTTTACCTACATACGTAATATTAATACATGTCAAAAGTCATTTAAAGATTATTTTTAGTTTTAATATTTTAATTATAATTATATAAAATAAATCAAAAGTTTAATTAAAGATTTTAATTTATATTTTATTGGAGTTTTTTAAACTAAAAGTTATAAAAAAATAGATAATGTCTGACGATGAGTAATGACTGACCTATTTTGATTGATATATCATTTATAACCATTATTAAAATCATATTATTTTTATTTAAAAGTGTACTTATATAATCAAAAAAATTATTTGATTTAACCTTTTATTTTCTCTGAGAGATATCTTAGAATATTTGACTAAAACAAATAATTTTGTTATTGATATATCATCAAAAATTTATCTTGATCAAGCACTAATCTCAAGATAAATTTGAATTGCAAACTTTGGAAATTAAATTTGGGATCATTGGAACTCCGATTTCAACAAACATATAGTCGATCTGAACATCTTGAAAAGACAAACCCGATGGCACCTGATTAGACCCAATCTGATATCATTAAGATGCTTAAATACTCGATAAATGGTTCGTGATCAAGGAACTTTTATTACATCCGGTGCAAGGACGTAGAGGAACGTCCGGTCGGAGTCAAATTTCCGCCAAAAAACTCGGTATTTGCTCAGTACAACTAGGTATTATTTGATAATAACGATGAATACCGCTCTTTGAAGACCAATACCGAGTTATACCGAGCTATATCGAGGAATACCGAGTTGTACCGAGTTTTTTCTAGGAAAAACTCGGTACAACTTTTGTATAACTCGGTATTGCTCAAGATAGCTCGAAATAACTCGGTATTGGATCTTCACATGATGTTATTCCTCGTTATTATTTGATATTGCTCGGTATTTGCTCGGTACAACTCGGTATTTCGCGGGAATTTGCCTCCGACCGGACGTTCCTGTACGTCCGGTCGGAGGACGTAATTATTGTTCGTGATCAAGGGAGTTGATATGGTTGTCTATTCGAAACACTCCCAACATACCCCTTTTATTCTCCATATTTATTGGTCATGTCACTCGCATAAAATTATAAATAGACATCTCATTCTTCACTGAAAAAGGGAGAAAGCAAGAAAGAGAAGGAGAAATCAGAGCTCTCTTACCACCAAACTCCTCGACCACTGCCCGACCATCGACCATCACGGGAATTTCGCCGGACTTCCGCTTGTCCACCGACTTCATTGGACATTTGCCTGATCATTAGCTGTTGCCGGACTTTCGTCCGGCCACCAGCTGAAACAGAATTTACACTCGGCCATCGACCGTTGCCGGACTTCCAACTTATCCTTGCTCGTCACTAGATTTCAACCCGACAGTTGATTAGTGAAATCTGATCGTCCTCAAATTCAAGGACGAATCAATCATGTGTAATATATTCAAACACTAGTGTACTTAATTCAACTGAGTGTTGCCCTGTACTTTTTCCTTTTTGGGTTTTTCGCATAAATTTTTTTTGGTGTTTCTACTCTCTCTCTCTCTCTATGTTTGTGAGTTTGATATTGTGCAATGCTAAGACACAAAAATTTAGACTTTACCGCCGTAAATATTCTAGCCCGCAACAATTATGATGATAAATTCTTAAAATTTGGGTGTTGTGGTCATGCTAATTGCGGTGACATTGCTATATTATGATTATAACCAAAATTTGTAAGTTTTTTCGTTTTAGCTTTTGATTTTATTTGATATAACTTAGGCTTTGTTTGGGACGTCTTTCTTATTATGTCTTAAAACAATTTTTTAGCACAAAAATTAAAATTTTCACACCAAAAAATCGCTTTAAGAAGCAATAAGAAAGTCGTGCCAAAATAAACCTTATAGGATACAAAGCTCTCTTTTAGTTCGAGTGATCTAAAATTGACCATTTTTGTGAACTTCCACACCCTTTTACAAAATCCCCTTGAATAAAATAAACAAAGATTGTCGAGACATGTCCCCTTTGATAATTAAATATATTGGATTAATTACCATATGTTATGATAGAATCATAAGATATTGATCAAGTGAGTCATGAATCATCTAATCAAACTCCTAGGAGAGCAATATTTTATTATCTTCTCATGCATCAAGAGAGTCATTATAGCGATCAATCTATGAGAGAGTTCACATTGGCAAATAGTAAATCAACTTACATGATCAATAATCTTCACATAAATCACATATATTTGGCACCAAATTTAGTTAAATGTTTATGAGAACATGTATGAGTGCACAAATTGTCACATATTATAAATTTATTCAGAAACTTTGGGTGCAAATAAGTTAAACACCTAAATAAATATTCAAATATTATATTCATAAAATCAGCAAAAGGCATCTCCAAAATGTGAAATTGTGCATGCCTATATCATGCACTTTGATGCAAAAATTTGAACATGCTTTGATATGAAATTTCTATAAGTAGACTCCTTCGCATTTATGCTACCTTGGGATCCATATACAAGAAGTATCAAGAATTAAAAAAATTATCTCAACTTAGCTTTAAGACTCTTGTTGAAAAACTTTATTCTATATGTGGCTATTTTCCTTTCTTAATTTTTATAATTAGTGTTTGTGGCTATGCCAATGAGTTGATAATCTAGGGTTTGAAGAAATGTAATTGAAATCTCTTTAGTTTCTTATTGGCATACCTTCTTGCTAGTTAAGATTTCATTATATGATTAGAAATTTTATTAATTCATGATGAAGCAATTTGATTGTGAGATTATTCTTCAGCTTCTTAATTTGTAAGAGGGTGTATGTACTTGGGAATTTTTGAAGTGAAAAGAGTGCTCCTTTTTTGCACATATCTTTTGTAGCATCTCTTTTAAGTGGATTGGATCATTCTTCTCTCTCAAGAAAAATTTACTTAGTTGAAGTTGAACTTGACGGATCTTATTATTTTTTGATGGTGTATTTTCCCTTTCTTCACTATATTACTTCTGGGCATATCATTTTTGACTCTAGTGTGGCTTACACTTCAAATTATTTGACGCTCCCATTAAAACATCTAAGATGCGTGTTGAATTAAGTGTCATGTAAAGCAACCATAATAATTTGGGGAAGGGTTAGATCATTTTTAAATTATGAAAGCTAATAAGGACCTCACCAACACCCATTGTGGTTGCTGGCAATGACTTCATCACTAATCATACTCGCATGTAATGTTGTTTCACTTGGAGGCCCTATTTAGGATGTTGATCGATCCCGTCTCTTTCAATGCCTAGGGCGCTCAAGAAAGATGGTTAACCCAAAGCAAGACACACCGACATGCCATGTTGAATTTAATTTGGTCAATTCTCATAATTGGATTGTTTTTTTTTATTATTATTATTTCTTACTCATAATTGGATTGTCTTGATAAATTCGAGACCAATTAAGGGTCAAATTTAAATTTAACAAGTGCTGAATTCGACTCATAGATGATCAAATCAAAATTGAGTCAACAATATATCATGATTTGTATTCACTAAAAGAATTGTTATAATATAAATTTAGGTTTTTAGGTTGACTCAAAAAATTTCCTAATACTTGCTGATTTTATTTTAGTTTTTTTTTTTATTTTTTGAATTATTGAAGCTAATTCAAATCCAATCCTAATAATATCATAGTTATCCCAAATTCCCAAAATAAAAATTTTTTATGTGGGCATCTTCAAAGTACCCAACATATATCCCATCACTTTATTTTGGTGACATTCTCATACAAGTATAGCTAAGGTGTGTGGAGTGCTGTCAATTCATTGAATCTTTGGTTGGGATGAAAAAAAAATTCTAATTCTCACAAAGTAGTTGTGAAGGATGGACCAAACAAATTACCATGTTTACCAAATTAGTTAGCTCATATAATAATAAAGATATGGACTGTAAATGTATACAGTAAATCAATAAATAAAAAGTAGACAATCAATCAAGTAGATATAAGTAGACATTATGAAGTCCTTCATCAATCAAGAATCTCTTTGTAGCTTTCCACACAAGCTCGCGTCCTTCCTAATTCAATAATTTGCCACTTTACCTAAACTTGTCAGTTTCAAGCTCATCAGTTAGATTTTGTTTTACACTTAAATGGATAAAAGAGGTAGTAAGCAAGATTGTAAAATTGGATTGAACATAGAATCGATAGAAGGAGAGATTCAAATTTTAATGATTTGATTTGGGTTGAACATATAATAAAATAAATATTAAAATTATTCAATTATAGTATAAATTATATAATAAATAAAATTTTAAAAATGAACATATGATTACCTCAATTAAAACTGTTAAACAAGTTCCATTAATAATTAATCTATAAGTATATATATATTATAAATAAAATTTAAAATATATATATATATAATCAAAAATGGTTGCAAGAGCTACCTTCAAGCAATTTGTTCACTTGTAGGCTTTGTTTATTTGAGTGTTTTTTTTATCTTTTCGTTTGAAAATGGAGGATTTTTTTTTTTTTGTTTGGTTCTTCAAATCCCGTTCCCAATTTTTTATTTTTTTACAGTTTTGAGAAAGCTTTTTATATATGATTCTCCGTTAGAAAACTCCATTTTCTGATCTAATGTTTTTTAAAACTGTCTTTTTCAAAAGCACCAAAAAAACAAAAGAAGCCTAATCAAACACACGTTCAAACTGATTCAGGACTTCATATTCAACCTCATTAGATTATCTCAAACTGAAACGTAAACATTTTTTTTTTCAATTATGCATCCGAAATCTAAGTGACAATACCTTAACTCTAATTGATAGATAACACAGCACCATTCTAAAACTCTAAAAGCTTACCTCAAAAGCTAAAAGGGAAAAGGAAAACACATGAAGGGATAGATATAAGGAACAAAAAGAAGAACAGTGATATCAAAGGCCTCTTCCCCCCTATTCATTTCTTCCTCTCTTCTTTGGAGGCTGAAGTTCCTCTTCTTCCTCGTCCTCTTCATCTTCTTCCTCGTTCTCCTGATCATCCTCCTCTACACCCTCTTCTTCATCCTCCCCTCCATCTTCATCATCGTCGTCGTCGTCATCTTCGTCGTCATCATCGTCGTCATCATCATCATCACCATCATCATGCTCTTTAGGGTCTTCATCCTCATCCTCCCCATTTTCTTCAGCCCCTCCAACATCACCAGGCCCTTTCTTGCTATTGGTGTTGTCCTTGGGGTATCCATTACCCTCCCTTTCTTCCTCTGAAAGATCCTCTTCACCTTCACCTTCTTCATAGTCCCCATCTTCATCACCCTCACCATCTTCTTCATCAGAATCGACTGGTTCAGGCTCATTCTCGCTCTTCTGAGGCATTTGGTGTTTCGGTTGGTTGAATGGCAGCGAAATTGTGTCCTGAGATCACCATTGAAAGATCTCATTAACATTATCAAAAATATAAAGTTTGTATTATAATATTCTGATAAAATAATCAAAACGAGTTCTACAAATATTAAATTTGTTTTAAAATAAATATAATATAAATTATTTATCTCCAAAAAATCTATACAATTATTCTAATCAATTTTTTCATTGAAATTAAAAACAAATCCAAAATATTTTGGATCTGAGGTCCTACGAAAATCCAGCTTCCGAGAACAAAATAAAGCCTAGCTTTCAATGTCACAAGAGAAGGCACGAGGGCTTTGAATATCAACCACTGCAAATAAAATAAACCCGGTTCTTCTCCGGCAAAAGAAAAAAACCGGTCGAAGGCATGCTAACTCTTTACTGTACAAAATAAGTCGGATATGCGAAACTCCCTCACATAACACCGCTACCAATAAATAATGCTTTTATCGCCAAGTCGCCGAGTCATGTGGCGGAACTCAACTCCGCCTCAAAATAAAAGCAATTTCTATTTCAGTTCCGTCGCACAATAAAGCTTGACCTAGCGGATGACCGACGGGCAGCGATCTCATCGTCACAATTAATATTATATTTAATTATTACGGATATGCTTAAATAATTTTTTATTTTTATTTTTATGTTCTTTTCGAATTATTTCAAATAAGTAACTTAAATATCTTTTTTTTTTCTTGAACCCTTTCGCCCATTGATTTCGTTATACACATGTCCAAAATGATTTAAATCTAATTTTTATCATTTACATAAACTGAGGGATTGAAATACAACCACAATATTCTCTAAATTTAATTAATCAAATTAAATTATCACTAATATTATTTTATTTAAATATTTTTTCATATAAATTTTATAAATAAATATATAAATTCAGATATCAGATCGATAAATAATAAATGCAAAAAAATCTCTAAAAAAAATATTGCACAAACAACCGGTTTCGTATGCTCGCGCAACATGTTTTTATTTTATAAATTTAATTTAACAAAAGTGAATATAAAAAATAATTAAATAATAAACAAATCTTTCTGGCTAAAAACCAAAGAGATAATCTTTATGATACAAGAAAGTTAGATCTGCGAGTTAATTTCTCAAAATAAGTAAACAAAAAAGATAACAGTGAGCTAAAACTAAACCGTAGGGATACGATAAAGAAAAGGGAGGTGCGCTTACCGCCACACATAAGTGGTCGGCCATGACCGGAGTAGCGCTGGTTAGCATACCGAGGGTGGCTAAGGACGGCGATACCGTACCCATCTTGATGAGAACGATGTCTGGGAAGATGAAACGGACCGTTAATAAAGCAAAAAAAGAATTTTTCTCAATAAAAATCATCTAAAAATTATAAAAAAATACAGCACAAGGTAAAAACAACCGAAAATAAGCCAGAAATACTGCTAAAAAAATTATTTCATGGGGAAAAAAATTAAATTTTACCATAAATGATTTCTACATAATCTGGTAAATGAAAAGATGATCACTGCAATACCAGTTGCAGAGAGAGCATAAAAAATATAGAAGAAATTAGGAAAAACTTTAGAAAATTCACCGAAACCGCGACAAACCTATCCGATACTCAAATAAAAAACGAGAACTGTGAAAAAAAGGATTTTTTCGCGAAGAAAGCCAGATCTAGAAATCTATTACCAGAGTCGTACCCTGAAAGCAGATCCGAGCAGCGAAAGATCAGATCTTAGAGGTTAAGCTCCGCCAAAATAAGCTGCAAAGCTTCAAGTGTTCTTTCACTTCTTAAGCAGTCCTATCGATGTTTGAATCAACGATCTCTAGAAGAATACAGGAAGAAGAGAGCTTGTTTTGGAGGCCTTTTTTTTACTGGATGGAGAAAGAGAGAAGAGAGAGAGAGAGACAGAAGGTAGAAAGGTCGGGCAGATTGGGCAGCACGGGTAACACGGGCAGGCTTGCCGACCTTACCGGTAGCGATGCTTGGATCGCTGCCCGTAGAAATAGCGGAGGGAAGAGCCCGGAGAAGAGCGGTTTAAGCCGGATTAACTTAACCACGAACCGGTTATCAGTCATTAATCCTCATAGTTGAACCGGTTTTAAATCGTAATTTGAACCGGAGTTAAACAAAGACCGAGCCCCGGCTCGAGGGAAAGACACGGGGCCCACCGCTTGTGGCTCCGAATAGGATTCTTACGCGTCTAATCATGATTAGACTGAGTTGGCCCTAGTATAAAAACTAACCCGGTTGGTGCGGTGGGGAGGAATAATATTAGGATCGCCTGACCGTTGTTAAAATTACCGCACTTTGTTGAATGTTGATAAGCCAACTTTGTAGCGTCCAGCGTCCGCATCCGGTGAGTGCAGCAGGGCGGTGAGCCATTTGCAATCCGCGGCTTTATTGAGTTTTGAGCTTTAAGGGATTTAATAAAATTTGGCGTCCGTAGCAGTTTCTGTTTTCGCTGATATTTTTAAATGATTAATTTATCGTCGAGCGAAGATCAGCGAAGATATTGGCGCGAAGACTTTGAAAATTTTCTCAAAAAAAGAACTTCAAGTTGGGCCTTCTACCGCTTTGCCGATAATTTTGCTTAGCGCTAAAGCAAATGACTGTACAATAAATGTGTATAAATGATTAGGAAAATTTACATACATACCACTTTATAATATTTTATTTATATATCTAACACCTAAATTTTAATATTACATGCATACGACTCTATATTATTTTAATGTCAAATATACCACTTATATTTCTTTCCTATCACTCATATTTGATATGAAAATGAACTATGGGTGATATGTCTGTAATATTAAAGTTTTAGATGTTAAATATGTAAATATAATAGTAATAAGTGGTATATATGTAAATCTCTCAAAAGATTATTAATAAACTTTACAAATTCATTATATGTTTAAGGTTAGTAGGGAGAAATTATTATGTGTTGGTTGCAGAACATCGTCCGGAGATCAACTAAAATGTATCACGTGAACGGTTTACCGAGTCGCGGCACAGAACGAAGAGGTGACTTGACGCATTTTGGTTTATCTCCGAACATCGTTCGGCGTCCACATAATAATTCACTCTATTGAGGACCGTTGTACGTTTTTATAAAAATGCCTGTAAAATAAATATCGATAAAATAAATTTTTAAAAAATTGACATATAAAGAAAATAATGAAGAAGCATGTGCCAAACAGTAAAATATAAATTTTTATTGAGATCTAAAGGGTAAAGTATAAGTATCTATTGGGGACCAAATGCAGTTTTCTGTAAAGATAATTTTAAAGTTGTTGTAAAAATTAATAATTTTATTCTTTATTTAGCGAACAATTTGATCACATAGGACATTTTTTAAATAATATTTTTAAAAATTGAATTACTAGGTAAATTACACGTATATTTTTTTAAGATAATAAAAAAATATACGCGGCTCCTCTTTATTTTTAGAAATAATATATATATTGGGATAAGTTTATTATTTTTTTTAAAATAGGATGTAAGTTTATTTCTAATTTTTTAGAGAGGAGATAAATTGTTTAGAAGTTATTTGATTTGCTACATCAATGGTGGGGTGGAATAAAATCAAATGCAAAAGTCCTTAAATTTTGGTTTTTTGGTAGGTTGCATTTTAATGTGAAGTATTTCATTGATATATTTGTAATTTATCATCTAGTTTAATTTTCTATTATTGCAAAATTAGTAGATATAGCCAATTTTTTATGTTAATCCCCAACAGGCAGTAGCCATTGTTACCCGTCACCATTGTTGGTAGCTACTACCAACCACAAGCATTGCAACTATCGCTAATCACCACGACAACCATTGGTCCAACTATCGATTGTCATCATCAGCCACTAGACTGTGAGGCTACCTATCGTCAGACTCTATCATTGTTGGTCTTTGGCACCATTACCAATCTCCTGCAACCAATTCTATCGTTGCTGATATCATTAGACTTTTTATTGAATTCATTTTACTTCCAATAAAAAAAACCATTAATAATTATTTTACATTCAATCAACTCTAAAATATTTCAAATATATTAAATTTATTTTATTATTATTATTTATTCTACATATCATACATTATAATTAGATTAAAATATTCTAATTAAGCATTTCGAATATGAACACTAAAATTAAATATTAAAATTGCTTCGAAATAGGGGCGAAACCTAGTTGATTTGCCTCCCTAGATCTATTTTTTAGTCTTTATTATAAGAATTTTTAGGTAATTGTACCCCCACCTAAAAATTTTAAAATTCTATGGTCTTTAAGCAATTGCCCCTAGCATAGAATTCATTATTTTATTTATTAATTTGATATCCAAAAATATCCTTACAATCAAAATTTGTTAATTTGATAATTCATCAAATTACTGTAAAGAGAAGTCAACATTGTATTTATTAATTTGAAAATAGGTCGAACCATGCAAGGTGATGCTGCCCCCTTTAACCCTCAACATATCTTCAAAGTGTACGATGATCAAAGATATGAACAAATAGGAATCGAACCAAATTCAAGTCAACTCCAACATACATTTTGTAGAAATTGAATGATTCATCAATTACATCATTTTGATTTTCTTTTTCAAACAAATCAACCATACTTCAAGCTAAATTTTGTTTAAGAATAATTGTCATTATATAAAATGTTGATGATATTTTAAAAATATATTATGAACTCAAGTACAAAGAATCACTAAAAAAAATCGATACAACATCAATAGTAACTTATAAATTTGTTCTCCTCCTCTTGAAAATTAAGATTAATTTCGCCCCTGCTTCGAAAGTATCAATAATGAACTCATGCCGAACTTACGAAGTTTTGCAGAACTAAAACCTGTCTCACTGATCATTCAGACGATCAATTCAAGAATTTTATGCATACAGCAAGGAACATTGGAGGACTAACTGGAATAAAGGAACCTCAATCATAATCAAGAGGTCAACTTAATCGTGTCCACCTTTCCTACTTTGATGGCAAAAGAGAGATTTAAATTAAATTCTAGAGGGAGCTCTATATTTCTAAAAGATCAATCACCTTCTTCCATTTTTGATTATTCAATTATTATCATTTGATTACAATCATTTGATCATCATAGTTCATATGCATTCCTCCGAACATCATCGTCCGATTAAGATCCATTGAGCACAGTCGCCTGACTACTTGACAACGGTTGATAATAGTCACCTGAATATGATCATCCAACCACAGTTAACTAAATACAATCGATTATACTCTTATGGACACATTAATTGGACTAGGTCTCTTAAATATCGTTGCTTGACTACTATCTTTAGACCATGGCACTTCAGCTACCATCATCCAAATATAATCTTTTTTAATCATTTTTGCCCAGCTAAGATGCTCCAACTACCATTAGCAAAATATAGTCTTTTAACCACCAATTGTCAATTGCAATCCACTGACCATTGTCCCTCGATAAACTACTATGATCCTCTGACACAGTCACCCGACTACAATGCTTTAACCATTGTCCCCCAAACACAGCCCTCCGACCACAATCGATTTATTACAATTTTTTTTTATTATTATAGCAACATAATTACAATCCTCTAACCACAATTGCCAACTAAAATATCTTGACTATCATTGTTTGATCAGAATCCTTTGACTACAGTCCTCCGACAATCATCTCCTGAGCACTGTTGCTTGATTATAATCCTCCAACCAATATAGCCCAACTATGACTCTTTGACCTACGTCTCCAGACTCAAGTTTTTCAATCGTCATCGCCTGACTTCGATCATTTCTCCATCATCATTTGACTATGATTCTCTAATCACCATTATATAACTACAGTCACCTAACCATTGGCATCCGATTATAATCATCTAACCATTATCATCTGTTTATGATCATCTAACCACCATCATCTGGCTATGCTCCTGCAATGATTATTTCCTAATTAGGATCCTCTGAGGACCATTGCCTGAATACGATCCTTAAATACCGTCTAATTATGAGAAAGCACATCTTTCATGATTTATGATAAATAATAGCGAAGTCATTTCAACTTAACAATATCTCATAGTTTTTATCTTTTTAAGTTTTTTTTTTTATTCTAGCATGCCTTATCACAATCTTATATGTGTGTGCTCGATCTTCGTATAATATTAAGATGCTACATACTCTCTCTATTATCCTAAATGTTCTAGCACTCAACAAAATTATTTGTTACTATCAAATTATACCTACAAAGAAAAAAAAAACTTGCTATGATATTCAAATTCATAATAAATATAGATGACTTTTAAAGCATTTGAATTTGCATTGAAAATAATAGAATTTATGATATCTTATATAGCACTAATCTTAGTATAAATATAAAAATCATAAAACCCATATCAACATATTTAAGATCAGAGCATTCTAACAAATTGTTTTTCCATTTTTTGGCACATGTGCATATCAAACAAATTGTAATTAGGGGGTTGTTCCGTCCAAAAAAAAAAATGTAAAAAAAATTATTATATGATTGTTTACGAAATTTGTCCCCTTTATCTAGTTTTTAGTCTTTATTACAAGAATTTTTAGGTAATTGTCTCACCATAAAAGTTTTAAAATATTATGATCTTTAGACAATTGACTCCAACAAATAGTTTAGGTAATTCATAATTTTATTTATTAATTTGAATTCCAAAAATATCCTTACAACAAAAATTTATTCCTCTGTAGGTGCGCTACCTCCAAAAACCCGGCGCGCAGCCCCTTCACCCTGAAACCCCCCGCAGCTCGAATCCCGTCAGGGGGAGCTGCCCCCTTGGACCCCTCTACATATCTGCAAAGCGTACGAAGAGGCAACACAAAGAATTACTTATAAGTTTGCCCCTTTAAAAATTAAGGTTGATTCTGCCCCTGATTGTAATTACCCTAAATTTATATATTGAAAAAATGCAATCCTTAGCAATAATTTTCAAAGAAAAGTAATGCTGGAATTTGAAAATGCCATTCTTTTATTTACTTGCCTAGGTAAAACCATCAATTGATTATAGTTAATATGCCGCCAACGCTCAAGATTTATTAATAATTGAATGTATTTTTAAGTCAAAATTTTAAATAAGTTAATTTATTTCAATACTAAAATATTTTTACCGCTTGACAGGCAATTCTGAACACGACACTACCGTTGCAAAATAATCACGAATGAAAATTCTTTAATTAGGAGGCTGAGGGAAATCAATGCGAGTTTGCGAGAAGACTTTTCAGAAGACTAAATAAGTCTTCATTCTATATGGAGATTGTTTCTAGAAAGATCTTGTTTAAGGGGCGAATTATTACGTCCGGACATCCAATCTAGACGCGCCACATCACTTAAATACATCGGGACCCGGTATATTTTGATGATGTGGCACGTCTGGATTGGTGTTCGGACGAATCCGGACATCGGACGTAATAATTTTCCTGTTTAAGGACGCTTATAGAAATCTTTTTAAATTCATGATTTGTAAGGATCACGCACCTTCTCAGTCTTTTGGATGAGTGGAAATCCTATCAACTATTTCCTTTTATAATGTTTTTCTAATAACTTTTCATCGAGGTTATCTTATGGGCATGTCTTTTCGTAATTGTAAGTGGCGAATTTTTTTCTATTTGCTCTTGATAGAATTTTCTAGTGATGATCATATCCGCTATTAGCTTTACATAAATTTTATTGGATGTTCTATTATTAAATGAAAGAAAACTTAATTGATAATATAAATAAAAACATACTTAATATATAAAAGTTTATTATGATCATGCTTTATTTGAAAATTATTTGAATTCCTAGTGATGAGTATTTATAGCTAGCCACCTCACAAGTATTTTATAGCTCTACTCAATGGATGAAATCAACTTATAAGAAGAAGCCCCACAACGAAAAACACATCGCAATAACTCCTTATTCACTATTACAATTTGACGTTCTTTAAAAAGAAAAATTTTAGAATATATTTTTTTAGATTCTCTATCATTTTAGTGAATCCCAAAAACTAAGACTTTGATGATATTAGATTACCAATTAATTGTTCAACAAAACATCTAACTAGATTGACAAAAAAATGAACAATTTTACCCGAGAAGGGATTAGAATCATGGTGAGCTTGTTTCTTACGAGTTTTGAGAAAGATCAAACAAAAAACTGAATCAAAAGTATGTTGAATGTGCGTGAAAGCCGTATAGTGATTAATATAAACATATGACCGAAAAGTTCAATCACATGGGCAATTTTAAATAGAATGCTATAAAATTACATGAAGCGAACAGCAAAGGAGATTTTGCCCAAGTTGCATCAAATAAATCAATCCCAAAATGTTGTTGATTCCATGATGGAAGGACTCTATCATGTTGTAGTATTGCTCTAGGAATTATTTGAATGAAAGGAAATCTGGCTCATATTTCATAAGCTTCTTCAGCAAAATCCAAAAATCGAACATTTGGACCGCATGCTATTTTGATAAAATTCTTAAATTAGTATTATCCGTGTCAAAATCAGATTAGTTTCATATTGTCAAATTGACTCGAATCCGGCCGATTTTTAGACCTAAATCCGTCTATTTGTTAAACGAGTCAACCCGAACCTAATTTTTTTTAGTCGGACTCGAGTCGGGTTAGATTAATTTTTGACACCCTTATTATTAACAATTATTCTCCAAAAACATAATAAAATTATTGTCAACAATGAAATTTCCTTTACATAAAAAATAAAACCCTATATAACTCTTTGAACAATTCATATTACTCCTCTTAAATCATAAACATTTGTACTGCATTCAAGTTAGTCCCATTAATTAATGTTCAAACATTTTCAAATAAGCTCCAATAATTTAATTTAAATTATTTAGACTCAAATAGAATAATTTATAATGTCCATAAGACGATCAGATCAACTAAAAATTTATTAAAATATAAAATATTTTAATTTAAATATTAATTTAAAATTCATGTTCATGAATTAAATTTTCAGCAAACGTCTCAGTCATCATTATTTTTTAACAACCATAATTAAGAAAAAAAAATGCAGCTAAACGAACCCATAAAAAAATAAAAATAACGAAAGGGAAGGAAAGTTTTTTCTAAAATGGGATCAATTAAAAAAATAAATTTAAAAATAATAATTGATAAAAAATAAATAATATTTTTTATTCTGATTAAGTCATTTAAATTATAAAAAGTAGTAAAATGATTTTTTTTAATTTTATTATTGGCTGAGCAAAAAGAAGCCTTGGTCATTACTCTCCAACAACCACTAAAAAATCGGGCTCCATCTTCCAGAAAAGAAAAAAACCGGTCGTTGCGTTGATGGGCTAAATCTAACTCTTACAATATAAACCGGATATTCCGTTCTAACCAAAGATTCCAAAACCGCAATAAATAAATAAATATATTTTAATAAATAAATAAATTTATTTATTTAATAGCGTTTATCCTTTTATACGACGAGAAACTGCAGCGGATCTCAACCCGGACCAAACTGAAAACAATTTACGCTTTGAGTTCCGCGGCGCACGATAGCTAAACGGAGTACAAAGCGTGAGAAAAGGAGTAAGCTTATTACCACCACTTGCACTGGACCATGGCCGGGGCCGTGTAATGATGACGACATTATGGACGGCCAGGATTTTTTGGGAAATATTTAACTAACCCATGAAAATAAAAATTCGTTTTTTTTAATGGAAAAGGCGGCGAAGCAAAATTTTGACGAAAATAATTTCTTAAAAAAAATGAGGAAAACAATGGGAGATTCACTGAAACTACTGCGACTGTCTCCATTCCGCTAATAAATAAAAAAATATTTCTTGGCGGAAATGTTGAGATCGATCGCCGGAGAAGTAGCCTGAGAGAAGATCCGACGAAGAAACCTTGGCGATGCGTCTCATAAGCTATGACCTGCGATTCTTGTGAATCGACAATCTATTGGAATTTTGCTTTTGCTCTGCAGAGTTAAGGGAGAGAAGAAAGACAGGTTAACTCGGGCAGTAAGGGCGGTTCGGGCAGCTAGCCGAGCACACCGGTAGCGACGATCGCTGCCCGCAGAAATAGCTGGAGGGCAGAAACAGGGGCGGTTTAAGCCGGATTTAATTAATCGTGAACCGGCGATCCGCATTGATTAGCCTAAGCTGAGGTGAGCCGGGCAAGGCCGATATTTCAAGACTTTTTGACATCGAACCGAACCGGATCAAACTGCAGCTAGCTAGATAATCATGGGACCCACCGCTATTAACACCATTTAAGTTGGCCTTAGCCGCGAGTTAAGAGCCAACCACAGTAAAGTTTGCGGTTGACTTACCAATTTAACATCACCGACCTGTTGTTCCGTTGCCACCTTTGACGTCGGGAAGCGGTAATTTACTGAGGAGGTTAGTGGAACGCGGCTGCTGCATTTATGAAGCATAAAAATATTGAATAAAAGTTTGGCGTCCTTAGTATTATATTTTTAATATAACTTGTTTTAATGCATCCGCGCGTAGAATAAGAAGATTTCAAGAACAAATTTTTTGGGACAAAATTTTAGTTAGTGCATTACGAAGATTTAATTAAGTTAAAAAAAAAATAAAATTTAATATATAAAAGCGATTTTTGTTCTAAGAGAATTGCTATGGCGAGAGCGAGTTCTATTAAAAAAAAAGGTAAATTAAGCTTATTTTTAAGTCATTAAGAAAATATGTGCAAGATTTGTTACTTATATTCAAACAAAAGGTAATTTTTGTTAATTTGACCAAGTATTTTACTATTTCAATTGGATTACATCAGGACGGATCCAACCTTAATTTCCGCCGCCGGGGGTGGCAAATTTATAAGTAATTGTTTGTGTTGCCTCATTTTGACTCGACCTTCGCTAGAAAAAATGGGTCAGTAATGACCAAACAATAGAGACAAAAAAGTCACTAAAAAGATTAATCATTCAATTTCTAGAAAATTTTTGTTGAAGTTGCCTTGAATTTGGCTTGACTTCTATTTGTTCATATCTTTGATAGTCGTACGATTCGCAGCTCCCCCTAAAGAGGTTCAACCTAATTAATAAATAAAATGATGAATTTCCTTTACTATTCCTTTTTGTATTTGGATCATCGTTTCTTAACAATAACACATCTATATAATGTGTTTAATAATGCTAAAGCGCAATTGCTTAAAGATCATAATATTTAAAACTTTTAGATAGAGACGGACAAATTACCAACAAAAATCATATAATATTTATTATTATTATTATTATTAGGAGGAGCAATTTCCCCGGGCTTAAGGGGGATCCACTCATGACATCAAGGATATGTCATAAGTCCATATCTTTTTGCCTTAGTTATGAATGTTCTCACTAAACACTTGCAAGAGTAGATGTAAATTTAAATTATAGAGGTCAACTTTAGAGCCTAAATATTTCCATTAGAGTAGATGTAAAATCGAGTGTATGAAGTGAAATTTTAATAATACCATTAAAAGAGATGCATAAATTTTTATTAAATTATTTAAAAAAGAAAAAAATAATGAAAGAGATGCATAATATTAAGTAAAGCATTGCAAAAATAAGAATGCTAGGGTGGATGAGTTGCTCTAATCTTAGAAAAAGGATATGAAATGAGCATATACACAAAAAGATTGGAGTAGTTCCAATGGAAGAGATTAGAGGAAGTCATCTTAAATAGTTTGGTCAGATAAAACAGCTGCCTTCCCATAACCTAATTAGATGTATTTGATTTGACTTAGGTTAAAAAAGTAGAGATTGACCAAAAAGACTTGATTAATAAAATATTAAAACGATATTTTTATATTAGATTCCCAGTAATATATAGAAAAAAAAAATTATGTATACTTGATACCTTTACAAAATCCAGACGTCCGCATGTAATAATAATGATAATAATAAAAACACCAGCCTAGAAAAACAATGCTGAGCACAGTTAATGCTACAATCCGTTTCCAGGACTGCCAGAATTTGGCCAATTTTAACATCCTGTTGCCCTGAATCTTTAGCTGACTAAGGCTTCGTTTGGGACGTCTTTTTTACTGCTTTCTAAAATGAAATTTTAGTACAAAATTTTTTATTTTTATTCTAAAACTCCGTTTTAAAAAAGCAATAAAAAAAACCTTCCCAAACGAAACATACGTTTAAAAAAGAGTAGCTAAATAAGGTTTAGATTTAAATAAAAAATTTAAAAAGAGGAAAAATATCAAATGATTTGATATATTCCGATAATACACTAAATAGTTTAAGAGTTTTCTACAAAATACCAAACCATCTGACTTATTCTTAGAATACACCAGACATGCTATTCATATTAGCATATAGTGGGTATAATTGAAATAAATTATTAATCTAGCGCATTAAATAAATTTTCCTTGAACGTTGCTTATATAGCTTAACTCGGTTTAATTCATGCTCATTTTTATAAATTTACCATCTTTACCACTGAGATTATTTGAGATTTGAAGAATATGCTTTAAAGAGGGTTGAACAAAGGAATTTTTTTTGTTTTACCAAATCGTACCAAATTCGTCAAGCACATAAAGGAACAGAAAAAAATAAGGCGAGTGATTCTCAAGAGAAGCATTACAGAGTTTGTAAACAACAATTCTTTTTATCTTAAGAGTACAACCTTGACAAGATTTATTCTTCCCACCATTAAGCCAAGTGTGAAGTTTTTGGAACAAAGGTAGGACTTCACAAGCAAGCGGCCAAACGAAATTGACAAACCCAAGTATTTAATTTGAAAAACTTCCCAATTTAATACACAAAAAGGCATAAAGGCCCTCAAGAGAAATAATAAGATTTGAGAAGCAAACCTTGTATTTTTTTTAAAATTAACCTATGGACTCATAAATAAGTTAAAAGAGAGATTTTGTAAAAGAAATGGATAGTCCATTATTTGAACTTTTATTACATCCGGTGTAAGGACGTAGAGGAACATGTGGTCGGAGGTAAAAATCCCGCCAAAAAACTCGATATTGCTAGGTATTATTTGATAATAACGAGGAATACCGCTATGTGAAGACCAATACCAAGTTATACCGAGCTGTACCGAGAAATACCGAATTGTATGAAGTTTTTTCTAGAAAAACTCGGTATTTGCTCGGTATTGCTCGGTATAACTCGGTATTGAGTTTTCACATGATGGTATTCCTCGTTATTGTTTGGTATTGCTTGATATTTACTCGGTATTTCTCGTTTTTTGGCAGGAATTTGCCTCCCACCGGACGTTCCTTTACATCCGATCAGAGGACGTAATAATTGTTCCCATTATTGGTACTCCCAACAAGTATACCACTCACAAATAAAAGATGTGAAACGATAACTTAGCTACAACGGATATTTAAAATTTCTTCGCCTTTTAAAGGAGAATACATCCAAAAAAATAACAAAAACAAAAGATGAAAGAAGACACCCTTTTTCTTAAACCAATCAGTTAATAAAAGAAAAAAACATCTACCCCAACCTGAAATTTACAAAACATTATAAAACACCCTTTTTGAGGAGCTGTATAACTGCTGAAGTTGGACAATAGGATCAATATTTCATGCTAAGTTGCTAAGATAAAAAAGTAGCTTTGAAGGGAGAAAAGATCGACAATAGAATATCACTGTAAGAAAAATATTAAAAGCTATAAAGAGAATCAATGAAACAGTGCATTCAATTTGGAAGGATTTTTTAAAATGCATTATTAAATAAATGTGTAAATAACGTTTGCAGAACATTAACAAACTAGAGATAGTAGACGGTTTTGGTATCTAAATTACATGATTAAGGGCAATTTTTACTGATATTTGTACAAAATTATGGCTATGTAAAGCATTTGCAACATAAGATTTTGATGAAAAAATTCCTAGAGATAATAACGGCGGATCCAGAAAGTAACAAGTAAATTTTAATTATAACTCTAGGAATTCAGTTGCTTAATATGAGTTCAAGGGACGTCAAAAATATGAGTTCCAAACACTTCCTCTCAAGCATTTATAACATTATTTTCTTCATTTATTGATTATCTATGATAAAATACGCAACAGCGGATGTTGGTAAGTAAAAATGGAGTTCCATTACCCACTAATATGGAGCTCAGCGCAACTATGCAAAGAGACATGCCTTTTCCCGCGACAAGTCTACAGCAGCACCTGCATTAAGAAGGAAATGTATAAGGAGTGCATTCAAGAAGGAAAAGAAGAAGAACAAGATGGCTCAGAAAAAAATTCGAATCCATAGACAAGATATATAGAAAAACTTTTCACTAGTCGCTATGCATGTATCCCCTTGGTAATGGCACCAGGACCATTGGTTGCCTACGAATCTCTAGACCATACTGAAATGCCACATCAACATTGGGTACATGATATGGTTACCCTCCAAATCATAATTATCATCGCACTCAGAAATGAAACATATTTCAGTACACTACAGTATGAAGGTTTAAATGAATAATTTTGTTCCAAAAATATTTCGATAAGCAGCCATGAATACAAAAGGGCGGCATTTTAGCTTGAACCGAATTTTTGGGAACAATTCTCCAAAAAACAAAAACAATCAGCTGATTATTACACTTATGAAGCGTATGAAGTCAAATTTCTAAAAAGCTTACTTTGATGGATACATTAGAAGATACTTAGAGTACATGAGTACATGGCTGTGTTCTCATGCGCATACATTTTTATTATATATATAAAATTACGCAGCTGTTAAATTTAATAAATATTTTGGTTTAAATTTATAAAAAAATAAATTCAGATTGATCCAGCTTAAATTAAAAATATATATTAAACATCTATATGCAATTATGCAGTTGTTAACTTTATAAGTAATAAATGGTAATTGATCCGATGTAGGGGTACAAACGAGTTGAGTCGAGCTCGAGTCAGGCCTAACTCGAGCTCGACGCACAAACCAAATTCCGAGTTTGAGCTTGAGCTTGTCAAGCGGCTCAATACTGCAGCCAAGCCAGTTCGTTCCACTTATGTCCTCGAGTCCGCGTCTGCACCCACCCCGCCATCCCGTGTCCGCAATCCACCCCGCCATTCCAACATCCGCATCCACATCCACCCTGCGGAGCGTCCTTAGGATCAAACTCGAGCTCAAAATTCTTCTCAAGCTAGCGCTCGCTCAAAATATTATAGTCTCGATTTGCAAGCTCGTTAACGAGTCGAGCTCGAGCCGGCTCACAAATCGGTTGCACCCCTAATCCCTCGAGCACAAACTTTAAAAATAAACAATAAAAAATTCCTCGAGAAATTCGGGTTAGGCCAAGTCACCTATATTACAGAAAACATGACGGAAAGGAATAATATTACTGATAGAAATAGGGTAGTAGTCCACCTATTAATTATTTTTGTTCTCCACATGCGCACCCAATCATTTTCCCTCTTCAAACAGTCTAACGGTCTCCTGCAGAAGTTACCTGTCAATCAATAAGCACTTATTAAGAAGGCAAAATATCAACCGAGGAGAAAAGATTATGTGTCACCTCGTAAGTCCTTACAGCCCACCACCTCAAAAAAATGTCATTAATTTGCCAACCTCGTTGCAAACTCATATGATGCATACATGTATAGTTGTATATGTGGCGTGAAAAATATCTTTGACCAGGAAAATCATCGCAGCAATAAGGTGATCATCAGCAAGAATCTGACAAGTAAATGCATCCAGATCATATAGTACTACAAAAATGATGAGACAAAGTTGAACAAGCAGTTATCACTTTTTTGAACAGGAAAAGTAACATAAACATATTCCACATGTTGAAATCAATCAGAAGAGAAAGAGAAGCAAGCTTTCTCACCAATCTCTCGAGGCACAAACCTTAAAAAGAAATGCAGCAGCTTCAATAGAGCAAGAGATGCTGAAACCCACCCTTGATGCCTCATAATTACTAGACAGGAAGAACCAATCATGGACAACATGTCAACTGTTAAGGCATAATCATCAATGTTTGTCCAATCACCAAAAGAAATTTCATCAACAAGTAGCAGAAAAAAACATAGATGTTGAATCCAATTTCTGCTGTAGGCAGCAGCGGGAACTTTAACTCTAAAGATTTACCATGCTCACGGGGTTCCAATATGCTCACAGCGTAACAATAGTTAATGAGAAAAAGACAAAAAAAAGTAATAGAAATAAATTTTAAGAATTTTATTACAAATCCAAAAGCTCACAAATAACTTCCTCACCTAAAATCGCCCTGTAACCCTAACGGAAAAACTATACAAAAAAACATGTTCATTTACATAATGCACAGCTAAGAAAATATATAAGTACAATTGAAACGTGTACAGTCACTAGTCAAGCGAGCAAGCAAAGTGACGAGTAGACTCGCCAAGCGATGAGTGACGAGTGAGTCTGCTAAGTGATGGGTAATGAGCAGGACCACCAAGAGATGAGTGGCATGTGGCAAGTGTCCCAGCCGGGTAACTAGTGAGTCCACTGAGTAATAAGTAACGAGTGGCAAGCAGGCCCGATGAATAATGATGGATCTATTGAGAGATGAGTGATGATGGAACCATTGAGTGATGAGTGGTTAGTGAGCTTGTTGAGTAAAAAGTGAGTGGTCCTGCTGAGTGAAGAATGACGAGCAGACCCACCGAGTGATGGACAAATAGGCCCACAAAGTGAGAGTGACGAGTGGCCCAGCTGAGTGAGAATTACGAGCAAACCCACATAGTGATGAACAAATAGGCCCACTAAGTGACGAGTAAACTCGCCGAGTGGCGTGTCGGCATGCCAAGTGACATATGATGAGTGGGCCTACAGAGTGACAAGTGACCCTACCAAGTTGCAAGTGAGAAGTGACGAGCAATTAGTGGGATCATGAGTCTACTTAGTTCACTATGAAGTTCACATGCTTATACAAACTTGAAGAGTCCTCAAGGAGTTGCTAGAATCCTTAAAGAGAACTCCTGGAGAGTGTGCCACGACCTTTGACAAGCAATTCTTTGACCCTTTGACAAATGCATCTTGGCCTTCAATAAGTGCAAATTTAACCTTCCTCGCCTCAAAGAAAATTGAGCTTGATTGAGCCAGGCCATTGGTATATTCGGATATGAAATAGAAATGTTCCATTCTCCAAAATATAAGCAGCAAGCTTTGATGCCTAAAAAATGCCAACAGCCCCAACATCCCAAGTTGAAGCAAGGAGTTTCCTTAGGGGATGTTTGGCAACGAGTAGGATTTAACTTTAGTGAAATTTAGTAAAACCTATAAATCCGGATTTAGTAAATCCTGAGGTGTTAAATCCTAAAAACTGTTTGGTATGACAAAAATTGAATTCTGTAAAATCCTAAGAAATTGTTTGTTAACATATTTCAAGATTTACTGCAGTTAGAGATTTAAATGTGAAGACGCAGCATTGAATTGCATCAATAAGATAGTTATAAATTCAAGATAAGTGCATACAACATAATAAATCCAAGTTGAATACTAATTACACTTAAAATAGTTAATTATTTAACTACTACTTACACTAATAATTTATTAAATGAATTTTTAGGTGTTGTTTTAAGAAATTTTATACTATTAATTATGTAATTACTCAATTAAATATTACATTATTAACTAATTAATTAATATTTACATTACTAAATATCTAATTATTTATTTATATTTCAATTTATATCATTTAAGCTAATTAGATATATTCTTAATTAAGAATAAGTCATTCTTCCGTACCATTGCCTGGAGATCCTTTGTATTGTCTACAGTTTGCTTTTCCTCTTCTCCATTTCCGCTGAGGTAGAGTTTTGTACGAACGGATCAACATTGCATAAATTATGTATCCAAGTTAGGGCTGCAAACGAACCAAGCCGAGCCGAGTATATGAGTGTTCATGTTTGTGTTCATTTAATATCAGCTTGTTTAAGTTTGGTTCATGTTTGTTCGAGCTTTAGCGTTTGTGTTCATGTTTGGTTCATTGTTCATGTTTGGTTCATGTTCAGTTCATGTTCGTTCGTTTAGTGTTTATTGAGCTTGTTCGTGAACATATTTAAAAAAATTTTTTAACTATCAAACAAACACGTTCATGAACATATCTATGAACAAACACATTTATAATAAAAGCAATTGTCTATGTAACAAATGTAATGGTTATTTATATTTATTAATTCTATAGTCAAATATTAATTATTTTTATCGAGCTTATTCACGAGTTCAAAATCGAACATGAATCGAGCTTCTTATCGAGCTTAATGTCGAGCTTGTTCACGAACTTCAAATGATGTTGTTCGCGAACATAAATGAATTGAACGCATTAGTGTTCAAGTTTGTTTATTTAAGAATCGAGTATTTAAAATATTGTTCAAGTTTGTTTGTTTAGTTAATTAAACGATCGCAAACGAGCTTTAATCGAACCGAACAACGAGTAGCTCGCCGAACGTTTGGTTCACTTGCAGCCCTAATCCAAGTTACCCCTTTCAGATCAACATAATTCTTCACATTACCTATGTGACAAGAAAACCCTGCTCGCAGTGACTATGGAGGAAGAAGACTCGCAGAGGAAAACGCTGGGGCGGCGGTCAAGAGGCTGAGACGACGCAGGATGAGGGTGTTCGAAGCTACACCACTCGGGTGCCGCGGGAGAGTTCTCACGATAGTAAATCCCATTAACTTCGCTGAACCGAGGGATTAACTAAATCCAGGATTTCCAGACGTCGTATTTAGGATGATTGGGATCTAAGGAGCGTAGGGGTGTCAATATTTGACACGACACGACAACCCGACCCGGACCCGACCCGGAAAATCCGGGTTGGACCCGACCCGTTTGATAAACGGGTCGGGTCCGGGTTTGCAGATTCAACCCGTTTAATAAAACGGGTCGTGTCGAGTTGACCCGGCGGGTTGCCGGGTCAACCCGAAAACCCATTTAATTTAAAAATATGAATTTCCCGCTCAATCCCGCTGCTGCCCGCTGCCCCTGCCGCGCTGCCCGCTGCCCGCATGTCCGCGTGCCCCGCGCTGCCCAGCTGCCCCGCGTGCCCCGCGCTGCCCAGCTACCCCGCGTGCCCGGCTGCCCCGCGCTGCCCGCGTCGCCCGCGCCTCGCTGCCGCGCGCCGCGCGCCTCGCTGCCGCGCGCCGCGCGCCTCGCTGCAGACTGCCGCCGGACCTCGCTGCCGCGTGCCGCGCGCCTCGCTGCAGACTCCCGCGTCGCCCAGACTGCCGCCGCTGCCGCGCTGCCCCGCGCCTCGCTGCCGCGTGTCGCGCTGCCGCCGCTGCCTTGCTGTCGCGTGCCGCACTGCCGCTGCCGCCGCCGCCTCGCTGCCGCTGCCGCCGCCGCCTCGCTGCCGCTGCCGCCTTGCTGCCGCGTGCCGCACTGCCGCCGCTGCCGCGCCCGCGACGTCGCCGCTACCGCGCTGCCGCCGCTGCCTCGCAGCCGCGAGTGAAAAAACCGGGTCACGGGTCGTGTCGGGTCAACCCGTGACCCGCTTGGGTCGGGTCCGGGTTGTAATGTTCGACCCGTTTATAAAAACGGGTCGGGTTCGGGTTGACCCGTTTATATATGGGTCGGGTCGGGTTCGACCCGAACCCGACGGGTTGACCCGAATTGACACCCCTAAAGGAGCGCTAGAAAACTGTTTTGCAGAATTTATGATAAATCCGACGCAAATCCGAGCATAAATCTCATCCCAAACAGCCCCTAGGAGAGATTACTAGGGAACTCAAACAAGTGTTTGTAAAAAGTTTCACTACTTCCATAGCTGTAATGTGCAGAAGATGGCGAACCTCTAAACTATCATAATTGCCCTCTGAATCAAAAAAGTACCATACAGCAGCGCAAAAGCACATTCCGTGCAAAGCACTAGTTCCAGATGGCTTTACTACGATCGGGCACTCCTAACAGCAGAATTTCTTAGGGAAGAAAATACTATAAGCATGTCACCGAGTCCTTAGATTTCAATGCAATATCTCTTTTTATATTCTTTTACAAACAAAGACTGGGGGATTCTTTACAAGGAAATTATCACCTTGGCACATAAAATTCAATAGAAAAGGTCCTCGAATGAATTTATCAGACACATGATTCCTCCCGTATATAAAAAGCTTAAGGCCTTTAAAACTGTTAACAAGAGTCGAGTTTGATACCACAAACCATAATAACTCCCACCCTAAGCATTGTGGGGTGGGTGTTTGAAGCTATTATCATGAATTCAACCCCCAAAAATCATAAAAACTACCATCCAAAGAACTTCAGGGTGAGAAAATAGTAACAATAATAATAATAATAATAATTGATATATCATCAAAAAATTATCTTGATCGGGCACGAATCTTGAGGCAAAATCAAGTTGAAAACTTCAAAAATTAAATCCGGGACCATCTGAACTCCGATTTCAGCAAACTTACAATCGAACTGAACGTCTCAAAAATACGAACCCAATGACAACAAATTCAACCCAATCCGAGCTCAAATGGGTCCAAATCAAAGACCCAAAGCACATTTGGAAGGTTCAAACCATAATTGGATTATCAAACTGTTTCCAAATATGATATAGCTAGACGAGATGAATCCAACGAACCCAATATCACCAAATTCTGATATCATTAAGACATTCAAATGAACAAAAACGGTCCACAATTAAGGGATTCAACATCCACTGTCCACTCAAACCACTCCCAATTTACCCTCGACCTTTGATGTTGGAAATTATAAGAGCAAAGAAACACTTTCTTTCAACCGATTTGTTCCAATAGAATGCTTGGGATGGCTGAACCTCCTATGGTTCCCTAACAAGAGGTTGAGTTCAATCCCACCAACTATAATAACTCCACCGTAAGAACCTTGGGGTAGACAAGGACCATTGAAGCAGTTGCAATCATAATAACTCCCATCCTAAAAACTGTGGCGTGAGAAAAAAGAAATAATAATAATAGAGAGAGAGAGAGAGAGGGAGAAATTGATCGAATACCAGTTGGAAGCACAGGTTGCCTCTTAAGGCCATCCTTGATGCCTTGTAAATACAAACTTATTTGGATGAAAAAAAAATGATCAAAAGAGAAATAGAACCCTGTCATTAAAAATTTGATCAAAAGAAAAATGATCAAAAAAATGACCAAAATCAGAGGAAATCAGAGTAAGAAACTAAAATCATGTCATTAAATGCCACAACCATCAAAAAGCCGAGAAATGAGGAACGTAGAATCAGATCCACACAAAAGAGCATAGAAGATGGTAGAATGGCAGGCAAACATAACCTTTGGAAATTATAAGGGCAAAGTAACGGATCTGTTCTAATATAACTCTTGGGATACCTGAACCTCTATGGTTTCCCCGACAAGAGCTTGAGTTCCATCCCACCACCCATAATAACTCCCACCCTAAGAACTTAGGGGTACTTAAGGGCCTTCAAAGCTGTTGCCAAGATCTTGAGTTCAATCTTTGCAATCATAATAATTCCCATCCTAAAAACTGTGGGGTGGAATAATAATAATAATAATAATAATAATAATAATAATAATAATAAGAGAGAAAGAGAGAGAGAGAGGAAGAAACTGATTGCATACCGGTTGCACAGGTTGCCTATTGAGGCCATCCTTGATCATCGTCAATACAAACTTACTTGGATGAGAAAAAAATTATCATAAGAGAAATAGAATCCACATATTTTAGGCAGATCATCTCAGCCTCTTTCACATGGCAATGTGCACAACAACATCAAGCCTTTATCCCAATACTTAGGATCTGCTACATAAATCTTTTTTCTCCATTGTATCCTATTAAAAATTAAATTATCATTTAAATCTAATAAAGAAAGGTCATTTCTAATATTTTCTAACCAAGTCTTTTTAGGTCTACCTCTACCTTTCTTAGCATAAACCAAATCCAATACATCTACTTTCCTAACCGGATGATCGAAAGGCCGCCGTTTAAAGTGACCAAACCATCTAAGGAGACTCTCTAATCTTATCATAGGCTCATTTCGCATCATGTCTCTAAGAGTAGAGCCACTCATCCACCCAAGCATCCTCATCTCTGCAACACCTAATTTAATATTATGCTTCTCTTTTAACGGCTAACATTCTGCACCATAAAGCATTGAAGGTCTCACCACCATCTTATAGAATTTTCCCTTAAGTTTGAGGGGGACTTTTCTATCACACAATAAGCTTGATGTATTCCTCCACTTCAACGATCCCAACTTGAATTCTACTAAAAATATCCTCATTTCTTTCACCATCACTCTAAACAATAAACCCAAAATATCTAAAACATTTACTCTTAAACAAACAAAAATAAGAGGAAATAAGAGTGAGAAACTAGAATCAAGTCATTAAAAGCCATAAAACAACCATTAAAGCAGAGAAATGAGGAACCAGAGATCACATGCGCTCAAAAAAATAAAAAAATAGAAGACAGGTAAAGATAAATGTTAGAAATTAGAAGAGGAAAGTAAATCAACAAATTTGTTCCACTAGAACTCTTGGGAGGGCTGAACCCCTATAGTTCTCTGATAATATCACCGTAGATGAAAATAGTATTTGGCCAGCTGACTGTTAAGCACTCAGCATGGATTTCAACCCTTTCTAAAAGTTCTGAAATTTCAGCAATCCAATCCATTTTTGGATGACTTCAGATGAGTATTTTTCAAAACCATGGTGTTTCTGAACAAATACTCGTGTTCAATCCTCACAATCATAATCACTCCCAATCTAAAAACTATGGGGAGGGAAAAAAATAATAATAATAAGAGAGAAAGAGAGAGAGAGAGAGAGAGAGAGAGAGAGAGAGAGAGAGAGGAAGAAACTGATTGAATACTAGTTCGAAGCACAGGTTGTCTATTGAGGCCGTCCTTGATCCTCATCAAGACAAACTTACTTGGATGAGAAAAAATGATCATAAGAGATAGAATCCACATATTTTAGGCAGATCATCTCAGCCACTATCACATGGCAATGTGAACAACAACATCAAGCCTTTATCCCGCTACTTGGGATCATGATTTTAAATTGCGCAATATGAGGCTCACCTTGAGGCCCGCCTTTGCGCAATTCCAGTAAAAAATGCCTCCATGCTTACGCCTCGAGTTTTTTTTATGAGGCTTGTGCCTCAACTTGGTTGAGGCCCACCTTGAGAACCGCCTCGCCTCACTGGCATGAGGCTTACGCCACACATTATATATATTAAAACTTACATAAATCTTGAAGTAAATGCTCGACATTGAACTCTATAGGAGAGGAGGAAGGGGAGAGAGCAGTTCACCATAATGATGATTCAAATGAAGAACCCCTTAGTGATGACAGTGCTGATGACTTACAAGTTCTTATCTGATATGTCATTGCTTTTTTTTTTTTTTGAAATTGGAATTATATGTTAATGAAAAGAATACTGGGATTTGGGAAAGACAGAATTTTGAGTTGAACTATATTTCATGTTGTCTTATTATTGAGATATTTTGATTTCACTTAATATCTTATGCTTTTTTATATTTTATATTATTCACTCATTAGTATATAAAAATTTTATCATTGTATGTTTGCAAAATCTTTTGATTTTGAGGCTTACGCCTTGAGACTTACGCCTCGCCTCACGAATGAAAAATGCCTCAATACCCGAATACGCAATTTTAAACATTGCTTGGGATCAACTGCATAAATCCTTTTTCTCCATTGTGTCATGTTAAAAATTAAATTCTCATTTAAATCTAATAAAGAAAGGTCATTTCTAATTTTTTCTAACCAAGTCTTTTTAGGTCTACCTCTACCATTCTTAGTATAAGCCAAATCTAATACATCTACTTCTCTAACCGGGTCACGGTTTAATGTGACCCAACCATCTAAGGAGACTCTCTAATCTTATCATCCATTGGAGCTACTCCAAGCTTTTTACATACACGCTCATTTCGGATCATGTCTCTAAGAGTAGAGCTACTCATTCACCCGAGCATCCTCAACTCTGCAACACTTAAATTAATATTATGCTTCTCTTTTAACGGCTAACATTCTGCACCATAAAGCATTGCAGGTTTTCACCACCATCTTATAGAATTTCCCTTAAGTTTGAGGGGGACTTTTCTATCACACAACAAGCCTGATGCATTCATCCACTTTAACCATCCAACTTTGAATTCTAATAAAAATATCCTCATTTATTTCACGATCGCTCTAAACAATAGACCCAAAAAAACTAAAACATGTACTCTTAAACAAACAAAAATAAGAAGAAATCAGAGTAAGAAACTAGAATCAAGTCATTAAATGCCACAACACAAACATTAAAGCAGAGAAATGAGGAACCAGGGATCACATGCGCTCAAAAAAAAAAAGACAGGTAGAATGGCAGGCAAAGATAAATGTTAGAAATTAGAAGAGGAAAGTTAATCAACCAATTTCTTCCACCAGAACTCTTGGGAGGGCTGAACCCCTATAGTTCTCTGATAATATCACCTGAGATGAAAAGAGTATTTGGCCAGCTGACTGTTACACACTCGCATGGATTTCAATCCTTTCCAAAAGTTCTGAAATTTCAGCAATCCAATCCTTTTTCTTTAATTAGAATTAAATAAGAATTTGACTTTTGATATGACAAAATAGAGAAAAAGGATTCATGTTCACGACCCTAAGTTGTGGGATTAAAGACATGTTGTATAACGCAAATGAAATCTTCATGATTGAATGCGTGTAGCCAACGAGTTTAAGATACATGACTTTCACTTACGTTCATACCACAAATTGAAAAAAAATATATTGGAAGCTTCATAAGGATGCCCCTTAAAACTTAGGAATCTGTTCAACTTCTATAAAATTAAGAGAGAAATTTCTAAGACTATGAATTGCTAAATAGGGTTATTAAGTTTCATGAATGCCTTTCTTCAAGAATTTCATTAAAGAAATACTCCAGTTGTCTATAGAAAAGCCTCATAATTTAGTAAAACAGCAAGCATACCTTCAATCTAAAATCTCCCAAATGAGCTCTTTAGGAAGGATTAAGATGCCTTTTGGTGGCTGCATATAGAAGAAAAACACCATTTCCTTGTCAACACAGATGGTTCAAATTAGGCTTTGTTTGGAACAACCTTCTTACTTTTTTCATGCTTCATCAAATAAAAAAACAAAACTTTCTAATGAGGTATCATATATTAATATACACATAAAACACAAATATATATATATATATATATATATATATATATATATATATATATATATATATATATATATAAAACAAATAGAGAGAGATAAAGCAAGAGGATGAGCGAATTTTTCCATGCATGTATGGATATAGGATTCAGAACCTCTCCAATTATCATGGTTGCAAGATGCTTGAATAAAGAAAAAACAAAACTACGTAATTCCATCATAAAAAGAGAATAAGCTTTCAAACTGCCTTCTCGAGTCAAACCCCCAGAAACCATTTGATCATAAATGTTGCCTGAATATATCGGGCCAAACTTGCTGCCTTCACTTGCCAATCTCATACTAAGGATAGAAAAGATCAACCATAGAGCATTTATGTAGGAAATAAGTCACCAAAGCCACACTTCATAAAAAAATAGGCACTAGTTAATGTTATTTGTTAGGGGTGTCAATATTTGACATGACCCAAAAATCCAACCAGGATCCGACCAGAAAATTCTGGGTTCGTGTCAACACATTTGGAAAACAAGTCGGGTTCGAGTTTCAAATCTTGAACTAATTGCAATTCGGGCTGGATTTGGATCAACCCAAAATCAACACAAAATTGAACGGGTTAGGATATCAGGCACACGGTCGCACTTGCACTCACCGCGCGCCCGTGCCTGTCCCGACCCTACTCCCTCATGTGAGCTCCAACCACACGGGTAAGTAGGTCAAGTCAGGTTAACCTGAGGGGTGGGTCAGGTTAACCTGAGGGGTGGGTCAGGTAAATCTGGATTTCTAACCCAATTGTTTTCGGGTCAATTCAAGGTAAGTCTATTTTGGGTTGGCCTCGAACCTGACCAAAAACCCATTTTGACACCTGTCACGCCGCTAATATTTGGTCCCAGCCACAACAACAGAACTTGGGGCAATTACCAAAAGAAAAATGCTTCTTTTACAACAACCACATACTCATCCGTTATAAATGTATAAATGTCTACCTTATCAAGGAAATGTTATTAGAAGTGCAAAAAATCACACGGTGATGCATGACGACAGAAGAGCACAAAATTTCTACCAAAACTTCCGTATAAAATTCCTAAAATGAATGCTACATCAGCTAATATGTAGATGCACAACATATATATAGACACACACACACGAGATTCAGATCTCCATTTTTTTAGATTATGGCACAGAGCTTCCATAATGAAAGAGATTAGACAACTGCTGAGATACATCACACAGAAACAAAAAAAAAGTCTCTTTCTGTCCACTCACTCAAGCCTCAAATAAGAAAAAATGGTTGTGTCCTCACCATTCCTGGATTAAGGATGAGAAAACTCGATCAGAGAAGATCTGCTGATTTAAAGCCATAAATAACCACATCTACGCTTTTAAAAGTAGATAAGAACCTATAATTGATATTTGATAACAGCCAAAACTGAATACCTTGGTGCAGCAACCCCATAGATACAAGCTTCATCTACAACAACCTCAAATATACATAAACAACTTGCAGATTGTCCCATATCCATCCCTCACGCAATTTTCTTTCATTCCACTGGTCACCAGAAATTTACAGGTAGATTTTTGTAGGCAGAGGGCTGTTTCAAGTGGCAAAGGCCAAAATGCAACAAACTAAATTGCAATCTGCCAGAATGCTGAAAAAATTTAAGTCCACTATTTATGAAAAACAGGAATCAAACATCAATTTATATTGTTGATGGACACAGAAATTTTTTTCTTTTAAAGAATGGATTAATTTAGAATTTCAACTCGTGAAAAAAAAGAGTAAAACATAGTTATCACCCAAGTATAGCCCAAGAGGACAATTAATTAAAAAATTACTGTCAAAATCCACAACAACTAAACAAAAAAGCAGCTTTTTGACTAAGATCTAAAGGTCAATTTGGGACTACTGCAGCTTTTTTTATAAAGATGGTTATTAAACTTCTATGGTGAAATATCTTTTTTGAATGCTGTTATAGAATGCAGCTTTCTAACACACAAAAATTCTTGAAATTGAGAATTTATGACAAAATAGAAACTGTCCCAAACAAAGCCTAAGACTAAAACTTAAAAAAGAAAGAATATGGGATAGGTAGCTAAAAAAACTTCAGGTAATCCTTCATATTTCATCATTACTAGAAAAGAGGACTCAATAAAGCTAAAATATTATTGTAATACTCATCACTGCATCTCCAAAGGAAACTTCATTGGCTCAGTAGGGAAAACAGTAATGCTACAATTCGCAAGGAATATGTAGCAAGCCTTGATTCTTGATTGGTAAAAATTATAACACAAGTTAATTGGTTTGGAGTTTTATTACAGAGTAACACGGAGCTCAGCACAACAACGGGGAAAGAGCTTCTTTTTCTCCGGACTCAAATCCACATCAGCAGGGGTTTCATAAAGGAGATGTATAAGAAAACCCTACATTCAAATAAGAAAAGAAGAAGACTAATAAACCAATAACAAGAGGGCCTAGATGAAAGCTGAATCCATAAAATAAAACATGTAGAGAAGCTTTCCCTTGATAGCTATGTATGAATCATGGTTTAAAATTGTGTAATAAGAGGTGCGCCTCAGCGCAATTTCATTCTTTTAAGCCTCAAAACCAACACAATGAAAGCAGGGAATGAGGCGTGCGCCTCAAGTTTACTGTGGAGCGGCGCGCCTCGCCTCAGGTTTTAGAGGCGTTCGCCTCTTAAAATTTAAAAAAACAAAAACAAAAACAAAAAAAAACCTAACCTAATATTTTTTATTTCTTTGATGGTCATATAGCATCTACATCCACCACAACTCAAAAACAAAACAAAAAAAGTATATAAATAATATAATTTTCTTAGACTTTTATTAATGTATTACACTATTACTCATTTTGATATTGTTAAAAAATATTTAGGGAAGAGGAAGATAACTGAAATTGGGGGAGGAGCTTATTGGGAGACATTGGACTCTATAGGAGAGAAGGAAGGGGAGAAAACAGTTCATCATAATGATGATTCATATGAAAACCCCCTTAATGATGACAATGATGATGACTTATGAGTTATGAGTTCTTATGTGATATATCATTGCTATTTATTTTTGAAATTATATGTTAAGGAAAAAAAAAACTGTGATTTCGGAAATTTAGAATTTTTGAGTTGAACTAAATTTAAGTTGTCTTATTATTGTAACATTTTGATTTCACTTCATATATTGTATTTTTTTATTTTTTATATTATTTATTCATTAGTATATCAAAAATTTATCATTTTATGTTTATGCAATCTTTTGATTTTAAGGCATATGCCTCAGAACACCTTGAGGCTTACGCCTCGCCTCACTAACGAAAAACACCTCAATACCCGATTACGTAATTTTAAACATTGGTATGAATCCCCTTCGAAATGGCAGCATTGGTTGCCTGAGAAGCTCAAGGCCATCCTGAGATGCAACAACATTATCATAGGAAACATACAGATCTCCTCATTGATCAGCTGCACATGATGGCAACCCTCCAAATCATCATCATTGCCCTTATATATTAATAATAATAAATTAACCCAACAGCAGCACGTACTGCAAGTTATGTGTGTCACTAATCAAGATAATTGCCATATTATGAGGCCTTTCTACTTGAGTTACTTGGCGGAGATTGAGCTATAGACAACAGCAGCAGCAAAATCTTTAGCATTACAGCCTTGGCAATGATTATTAGCCATCTTATATGGCCAAATAAAAATATAAGAGGCGTGTTGCAAAATATGTGCATTTTACAAGAAATAACAACAACAACAACAATATCAAGCATTTGTCCCACTACGTGGGGTCAGCTACATAAATCCTTTTTTTCGATTGTCCTATTAAAAGTCAAATTCTCGTTAAGTTTTTTTTAGGTCTACCTCTATCTTTTCTAATCAAGAAATATAAAGTAAAATTTCTATACATACATACATACATACATACATACATACATACATACATACATACATACATACATACATACATACATACATATATATATACATACATATATATATATATATATATATAGAGAGAGAGAGAGAGAGAGAGAGAGAGAGAGAGCGATGCACCTTGATATCAAAAAATAGCAACAAACTCCAAGAGATTCTATATAGGATCCCTCACAAAAAGAAAACTACAGCACTCTCAAATTAAATTCTACATAAAACAAAATAAACCCCAAACTCAACCTTAAATAAGCAAATCAGCCCCCACCCCACCCCACCTCCTAATATATTTTCCTATCTAATTTGAATATCAATTAGGAAATCATTCCTAATTAATCCCTACCTAAATCACCCCCCCCCCTTTCTAATAGATTTCACTCTCAAATTTGAATTTCCATTACGAAATCCTTACATTATTCCCTTCCTTAATTCCTCTTCTCATATATGTAATGATAGATTTTCATGGGACCCACAAGTGGGGCCGAATTCCTTGCCTTAACTGCCAACCCCTACTGGTCCCATCTGCCCTCTACAGTATCATAGACACACATAAATATCAAAATAGTCCTCAGCCTATTCATGTGTCATCAATTTAATCTAAGATTCCGTTGTTCCAATTTAGTCTCTTAACCATACAAAGTTAATAAAAAAAATCCCTTATATTCTAATTATAATATAAAATTAATCACAATTTAGTCCCAAAGGAACCATTTTAGATCAATTTTGTATAATCCAAAGACTTAAGCATAGCAAAAATAATACTCTGGAACTAAATTACCATTTATGGATAGGCAAGGGACTATTTTGAAACTTACACTTTGTGATTACATTGAGATCATTTTGTATGGTCGATAGACTAAATTGGAGCAATGTAATATTCGTGGACTAAATTGCCTATATATATATATATAGAGAGAGAGAGAGAGAGAGAGAGGAAGAGAGAGAGAGAGAGAGAGATATTGATCCCCATCTGTTATGGCTATTGAAAAATTCCATAATGATAGAGATTAAGAAGACTGCTGAAACTCACCAGGGCGAAAAAGAAGAAACATTCTTTTTTTTTCTCTCTCTTATCTCAAGACCCAATTAAGAAAAACAGGCACCCAAGGATGGATATCAAGCCATCCCTGACACCTCACCAAACTTGATTTGAGAATACAAAAACTTAATCATGCATGATTCAAAGATTTTGAAATATAAATAATAGCATCTAAAAGTTTTAAAGTAGATAAGTCGTAGAAACAAACACATTTGAATAGGATTGAACATAAGGAAACCCAATCATGCAAGATTCCACTGATATTCAGCAATAAATCACAGCATCTAACTTTCTAAAGGGGAAAAGCGCCTGCAATTAATATTTGATATCCGCCACAGCTTAATAACATGGTGCGTCGTACAAAAAAACCAAGTGAGTTACATTTTTCACTACTTTTACAAAGAAAATTTAGTGGAACTTCAAAGATAGATATGCCAACTACACTCACAATAGTAGCACCCAAAACTCAAAAGGACTACATTCCAATAAGGAAAGAAGAATAAGAAACCAATAAGACGAATGTAACTGAGATAAATGTCGAAAGCACAAAATAAGACATGCAAAGAAGCTTTCCACCGATAGCTACGCATGAATACCCCTTGGAAATGGCGGCTGCAGTTGCCTAACAAGCTCTAGGCTATCCAAAGATGCCATTTCATGGTTATAGGAAAAATACAGATCTCCATATTCATCAAGTTGCCCAAGAAGCTAGGCTCGTTTACACCTCTTTTCACACAATTTCCCCTCAACTAAACAAATGGGTGAAAAATATTTTCAATTCAATTTATTTGCTTGTTCCCTTATTGGGAAAGGCGACAAAAGAAATTCTCAGCAATGGGAACCATGATTGATAATCTGATAAATGAGCAGCCATAATCATCATAACCTGTATAATAAGAATGTACAACAAAATCCCTATTCCAACATAATCCCCTTTTGAGGGTCACAAAACCGCCATCATGCATGCAAAAACTATATTCTTTGCAAACCAATTAAAAATAATGATTCCAAAAGCTGAACTAATTAATTGGGTTAAGAATGATGAATGCTAAGCCAGGTCTTCTCCACTCAAATACATACAACACCTTTATCATGTTATGCGTGCAACAGCAAAAAGGATGTTTTCGGCAGAATTTAGCTAAAACCCCGCCAACTCAATTTTTGGGAACTTTAAACCTCATTTTTTGATAAAAGATAAATCTCCAATTTGTTCTATTGTTGGTTAAAATATTTGTTACATCCCTGTAGATCCGCAACATAAGAAAATTTGCAGAATAGAGCTTGGCTACCCAAAGCAGATTGCAATGCTGTGATAGGGCTAGTTGCATGGTAATTGAAGACGATTCAAATCTGCATATTATATACATATATATATGAGAAAGAGAAAAGGAGAGAGAGAGTGAAAGAGGTAGAGAGAGAGAGAGAGATGGCAAAGGAGGAAAGCCTCAGCCATGGCCAACGAGCACACAGGAATGTTGGATACAATCATCATTAAGTATCACCAACTCTATCAGACTGATGAAGTTCTTTCTCAGGGAAGCCTCCGGAGAGATGAATGACAAATAGGTAGGGAAAAGTTAATTTTTTTCATGAAAAAAGGAGGCTTTAGATCCAGCTAGCTCCCTGAAGCAGAATGAAGAGCAATAAGAAGCTCAACGGATGTAGCTAACAAAAGATTGTGCCCTTGGATCTGCTCTTAGATAGAGCCATAACACAACAACAACAACAAGCCTTTATCCCACTAGGTGGGTTCGGCTATATGAATCTTTTTTTTCATTGTGTACTATTAAGAGTCAAATTCTCATCTAAATCTAATAAAGAAAGATCATTTCTAATATTTTCTAACCATGTCCTTTTAGGTACACCTTTACCTTTCTTAGTACAAGTAAGATCTAATACATCCACTTTTCTGACCGGGTCATCAGAAGGCCACCATTTTATGTAACCAAATCATCTAAGGCGACTCTCTCTAATCTTATTATCCACTCGAGCTACTCCAACCTTTTCAAGTATATGCTCATTTCGTATCTTGTCTTTAAGAGTAAAGCACTCATCCACCTAAGCATTCTCATCTTTGCAACACTTAACTTAATATTATGATTCTCTTTTAATATTCAACATTCTGCACCATAAAGCATTGCAGGTCTCACTACCATATTATAGAATTTTCTCTTCAGCACATAGAGCCATAGATGTAACTAAAACATCACAGAAAAAGTAGAGAACAAGCTTCCGCTGCAATATTTTTTCTTATAAGCCAGAATAGATAAAATCATTTCTGGCTGCACCGGTTGCCTTTGACGGCCATCCTTGATGCATGGCCATTACAGCGGAAGCAGAAGGAGCAAAACAACTTCATCACCACTCGAAAAGAAAATACAATAATCATTTCTACGGGGCATTCCCAACGTAAAAAAGCGAGATAAGAGGGAGCGTTGGAGGAATTACTGCTTTCACAGGAATATAGATTCGATCAGATCCCCATGATATCGCTCCAAAATTCCCGCAAACCGTCATGAAAACCGACCATAGGTTAAGGAAAAGGAGGATTTACATCACTCAAAATATCAGGGTTAAGGACCTTACATAGAAGACAATGGTTCTCCTTCACGCGAGCGATACCCAGCATCACTTTAGCGCATTGTAACCCTAGTTTCTTCCAATAACAATTTTTCATACCCGCGTGACAACAAAAACTCGTTTCTAAGGGGCTGTTTGTATACAGGATTTGAGCAGGATTTATGTTAAACCCTGCCAAAAAGGATTTAGGGAACAGTTAAATCTTACGACGAGTTACAACCTCCGTTTCCCTCTTTTTGCCGTAAATCCCGAATTTACGAAATCGGGGAGAGATTTGGCCGAAGAGGCGCGCGAAAGGAAGACAGATAGCCACCTTCGCAACGAGCAAGCAACCGTCGTCATCGTTACTTCCGATCCAACAGAAGAACAACGAAGGCGGCCAGAAGTTACTTAGCGACTCGTTAAAAACTCTACCTCTCACGCGAAGCAGGCAAAGCCGAAGAGGAAAAGCAAACCCTAGCAAACTTTCATTAGGGGTTTTCGGTAAATTGGAGCGGAACAGCTGGTAAGAACGGCGCGGGTACTGGCGCGGTATGGCGTAGTAGTAGAAATTTTAATAAGAAATTATATTGCTAAAAATTTAATATGTTAAAAAATAATACTATTTATTTAATTTTATCCACAAAAATAAAATATAGTTAATCAATGCAATTAGTTATTAATTAAAAAGTAATTAGATCATTATCTAATGTTAATTATGATATAATTAGTACAATAAAGATTTATTAATAAACATTAAAATGTAAATATATTCATTAACATTTTAAATTAATTTTAGTAATTAAAATAAATTCAAATAAATTGATATTATTTATGATTTATCATCACCTACCTAGTTTAGCTTGTTAAACTACAAATTAAAATATTACATGTACATTATTTAACAATAATTGTGATTCAAATAATCTAATTAAATGTGATTTAGTTTAAATAAATATTATAAAATTTGCTTTCGTCGAGCATAATTTTTGTCTTAGGTTAGACCAAAATTCAACGAGCATTGATAAAAATCATAAATCATTTAAGTGAAAAATATAGGAAATGAAAAAATCACCGAGCCTAATCCAATTGTAAAAATTTACTATTGAGTAGAAGATACATTAATCTCTGAGTCCTCTTAATTGATGAAGATGGGAATAATTACATTATAATTTTTTTCCCTCTCTTATTTAGAGATCACAAAAGTTTAGTATCCACAAGCGGACATTAAAAACTCAATACAACAACAACAACAACAACAACAACATCAAACTTTGGTCCCATTACGTGAGGTTGCCTACATGAATCATTTTTCTTCATTTAGTCATGTTAGAAGTAAATTTTTCGTCTAAATTTAATAAAGAAAAATTATGTCTAATATTTTCTAACCAGGTCATTTTAGATCTACCTTTACCTTTCTTAACGTAAGTCAAATCTAATATCTCTATAATATAGTTAAATATTAACAATAATCTATCAATGATGGAAACATTTGTTGGTGGTTGTTGTCATATGGAATAGCAAAAAAATGCAATATAGTTCTTAAATTCTCTTAGCAGTTGAACCACTTTTTAGTAGTGTCACGACCCGACCCGACGGGGACGGATCCCGCCCGAGCCGGATCGCGACGTGAGACCTTTCTTAACCAGGATCTGGCTTTGGATTAGGTTACTGAACTGATCTTCCAAATTCTTAACTCAACAGAAGCACACAGAACAACAGAGCTACTAAAAACATCAAATGCAGCGGAACAAAACATCTATCTTTTCATTTCCTCAAAATAATCATCTACAGAACAGTACAAGGCTTTCAACAGAAAGAAAGACAGAACAGGAAAGCCATGACTGTACAAAAATCAAAAGTACAAAAGTACCTAATCTGATCAGACTCTGAAACCTAGTCCTGAACTTCCTTGCCCTTCCCAGAACCTGAAAACCACCAGAAAGCAAGGGTGAGCTCAACAGCTCAGCAAAGCAACAAACCACCAATCTAAATTCTCAGAAAACAAAACCAAATTCATCGGATAGAAATCAGATCAGAAATCGGAACAGAATCGGAAATCAAAACTTACGGACAGATATCAAATCACATCAGAGTCGTACAGATCGTATCAGAACAGAACAAATCAACAGAGTCAGAATCAGAAATCAGAATCGTACGGATCACATTATATCACAATCACAATTTCGTACAGAACAGAACAGATACAGAAAATAGTACAGATACATATAGCTAAATGCCCTGACACTGACGGAATCTCTACGGATTCCGGCCCCTTATGCCTCCCTTCCCAGACACTGACTGAATCTCATAGGATTCAGGCCCCTTATGTCTCCCTTTGTGCTCACGGCACCAAAACAGATGTGCTTATAGCACCAAAACAGAATTCATCGGATCCGGAACAGAACAGATATCAGATTTGATCTCATTGCAGATTTCCCGTTTCACTAACTGAATCTCATAGGATTCAGGCCCCTTATAACTCCCTTTTTATAGCTTATACACATAGCATTTCATTTCAGAGAAAATCCGGACAAATCAGGAATTACTCAAAAATCGGGCAGCACAACGGCAGTGTACAGAATTTACACAATTTTCCTGAAAATCAAAATTCACCAAATTCGCACAGAATATAGATATCAACATTTCAGAACATTTATTCTACTGCACAGAGAATTTTCAAGTTCACAGAAAAATCCAGTCGACTAAAAACACAGTCGAATCAAAAATATCCGGACAAAAATCTTCAAAATATAGTCAAAACGTGCACACCCGGCACGGCGACGATATACAAAAAGTTACGCGGTAAAAACTGAACCGTTCAAAAGATACGGACGAAAATCGCTAACGGAAACAAAATCCGGACAGAAAATACCGCCAAACACGACGGTTCTGAAAATTTAGAAAGTCGGATTGTGCCTTACCTCGTGCACAGCAATTTCCTCAACAGTCTCCTCGGACGAAAACAGCTCGGCGTCGCCCGAAAATCCGCTTTTCCACTTTTTCCTTCGTTTTTCTCTCTCCTCAGCTTTTTCTCTCTCTTCAAAATATCCCTTCTATATATATCCAGACTGATCGTCCTGGACGATCGAGCTTCGTACCGGACGATCCATGAAGAGAAGAATTCCGTCCAGACGAAAAATTACATATCGTCCCTGGCGAAGGGTTCACTGACTTATTGTAGTATCTCGTTCCCTTACTGTTCCTCTCTGAATTGGATTTCCCTCCCAGAATCGGCCAGGACGAAGTTGAGATCGTCCAGGCCGATCAGTGCATGGAAAACAGCTGATTTCTGGAGTGTTTTCTGGATGATTTCTGGACAGGATCGTCCGGGCCGATCGTGAGATCGTCCAGGACGATAGGCACTGTAGAAATTATCGGCCAGACAATAGCCCTGGGTGAGGTCCAGGACGATCAGGATTTGGTCTGATCGTCCCGGGACGATGTGAATATCGGCCTGGCCGATCAGTTCACAGATATAAGAAAATCAGCTCGTTTTGAGGAGAGAGAAAGTCATTTTATAAAAACGAAAATATCTGAGGAGAGAGAAAGAGAAAAGGAAAAAGAGAAAAGCTGGTTTTCGGAGACCGCGGAGCGCTTTTCGTCCGACGCTGCTGTTGGGAAAAGTGGAGATCTCGTGGTAAGGACTCCGAATCCTATTTCTGTTTTCAAAGATGTTGTGTTTTGATCGAGTTGTGATCTGTTTTGTGTTTTCGTAGTCGACTTTTCGACATGATTTTGATTTGACACAACTTCCACCGCACAACTTCTAGTATGTTATAGATATGATTATTGTACACGATTTGACTGTATTCTACGAATTTTCTTCCGGTCGGAATTGGTTCTACGCGATTTTAATCGAATAGAAAATTATCAGGATGTTTTCTGACTTGGTTTCTATAGAATAAAAGTCTTGCATTGATGTTATAGATATTCTATTGTAATTTGGTAGAATTTGGAAATCGTGTCTTTTTGCAGGATTTTTGTGTAAATTTGACCGACTGCCGTTACGCTGCCCGATTTTCGTATGATTTCCGAATTGTCTGAGATTGATAGATTGAATCGATATGAATATGATTATTGATATGATTGCTTTAATATTGACTATTGAATTGCTTATTGATTGAATTGACTATTGATACTGGAACCCAAGTGGAACCTGGTTGAACGTTGGTGAAGATTGATATTGACCTGTACAGGATGGTGGGCCGACGGGCTTTCCTTTAAACCATTGATCATTGATATAACGATTGGGAGTTATAAGGAGTTTTATATGCCGACGGGCGGCCGACGGGCAAAAAGAGTGACGACTCTTATTGATAGACCAACGTACGGACTACAACAGCAACGGATTCTACAACAGCAACATGACCAGTTGATTTTACTTGTCCAGTATATAGTATTGAATTGCATGTTTACTGTATTGATTTACGGATTTATTGCTTTATCGATTTCTGCCTTATTGATTGATCGGATTTACTGTATCGTACGATTTTATTGATTTCATTGATTGATTACCGAGCATTGATTACTGAGCATTGATATGGATATTGATAGATATAGATACTGCATTGATAGCATGGACATGGACATCGTATGGATTCATTGTATTGCCGCCTAGATTTTTGTAGACTCGCTGTTGCTACTGTTCTACACCGTATTGACTGTTGTATAGATTTCTTGTCAGAATGAATTGAAGTTTATCGTATTGCTTTCCTCGATTGATTTCATTAAATGAATCGTATTGATTTGACCGTATTGATTTGATTGACGGATATTGATTGATTGCATTGATTTATCGAATTGCCTGCCGCTGCATTGACTGGTTTTATTGACTATGGATTTCCACTGCATAGAATTGATGATCATTGATTCATGGATTTCCGGATTGCATAGATTCATTGACCATTGACTGATTCAGATTGATAGATTGACATGCATATTGATAGCATCGCCGTGCTTTGATTTCAGTCATAGGTATTAGGTGACCTGCTGGGCTTTGTAAAGCTCATTATATGTGGTTGATATTTTCAGGTCAGGGTTCGGGAGCAGGAGATAGGAGTTGATCCGGATCTTCAGGTTTTAGTTCTTTTGATCGATTGATGATTCTTTTGTACTCAGGACAGGATAGATTTCTCTACTTGTACTGATAGTTTAGTTCCTGAGTATTGTACATGATGTTTTGAGATAGGAATCGACTATTATATTGATGTTTTAAATGTTATAGATGTTTGATAGATCGCTTATTGAAGGTTTTAGATAACTCTGGTAAATTGTTTGGCTATTGATCGACGTTCTTTCCAAGTTAGATCTTGGGGCGTGACACTTATTTTCGTCCAGACGATCCTGATTTCGTCCAGACGAACCATACAGCCAAACATGATTTTCTGCACAACCTGTACCGATCGTCCCGGACGATCCAACTTCGTCCCGGACGAACCTGGAGCAAAAACTGATATTACAATCTCCCCAACTAAAAAAAAAATGTCGTCCTCGACATTATCCAATCCAACCTCCGTCAAAACAAGTACGGGTACGACCGTCTCATATCAGACTCCTTCTCCCAAGTTGCTTCCCGTGCAGTCCGGTGCTTCCACTGGACTTTAACCATCAGAATCTCTTTATTTCTTAACTTTCGGACGTCGTACGCCAAAATAAGCTCTGGCTCTTCCTTGTACACCAGATTCTCCTGAATCTCAACTTCATCAGCAGACAACTTCTTCCCAAAGTCTGAAACCCACTTCCTCAGAGTGGATACATGAAACACATTATGCACATCCGGCATAGAATCAGAAAGCAATAGGCGATAAGCAGATTTTCCAATTCTTTCCAAAACTTCAAAAGGTCCAACATATCTCGGACTAAGCTTGCTTACCTGACCAAATCTGCTCACACCTTTCATCGGACTGACTTTGACATACACAAAGTCACCGACCTGAAACTCAACAAATCTGTGCTTCTGATTGTAATACTTCTGCTGACGATCTTGAGCGGCTTTCAATCTTTCTCTTATCAAATTGATCTTCTGAGCAGTTTCATCAGCAAAAGTGGCCCCCAAAGCCTGTCTATCTCCGACCTCCGTCAGAGTCAAAGGAGTACGGCACTTCCTGCCATACAAAGCCTCGTACGGTGCCATACCGATACTGGACTGAAAACTGTTGTTATAGGCAAACTCAATCAGCGGAATATGATCTTCCCAGCTTCCGCTAAAGTCCAGAACACAAAGCCTCAACAGATCTTCCAGTACCTGAATAGTCCTCTCAGACTGTCCGTCGGTCTGAGGATGAAAGGCTGTACTGAAATGCAGTTTCGTACCCAAGCCTTGCTGAATGCCTTTCCAAAGTCTGGAAGTAAAGCGTCCATCTCGATCAGATACGATCACACGAGGCACACCGTGCAATCTGACTATCTCCTTCACATAAATCTGTGCCAAGCGATCAACTGAATCCGTCTGTCTGATCGGAAGAAAATGGGCTGACTTCGTCAATCGATCTACAACCACCCAAATGGCATCATGACCTTGTCGTGATCGAGGAAAACCCATCGCAAAGTCCATTGTTACCTCCTCCCATTTCCACTCAGGGATTGGCAACGACTGCAACAGTCCACCTGGTCGCTGATGCTCTGCCTTCACCAACTGACAGGCTTCGCATCTCGACACAAACTCTGCTACATCTTTCTTCATCCCAGGCCACCAAAACAAAAGCTTCATGTCAGCATACATCTTACCACTGCCTGGATGAACAGTGTAGCCTGAATGATGAGATTCACACAGAATCTCCTGCCTCAAGTCTCCAAACACAGGTACCCACAACCTATTCTTACAGAAAATAGCACCAGAATCAGAAATTCAAAGTTCAGGAGTCTTACCAGATCCAATCTGTGCAATCAACTTCGAATAATCAGAATCTGACTTCTGGGCTTCTTGAATCCGTACTTCCAAAGAAGACTGAATACTCATCTGAGCCAACTCCAAATCACTGGAGGAAATCACCTCCAACTGCAATCTCTTCAAATCACGAATCAGAAAGTCATCACAGGTAAGCTGAATACCTGAGAATCCAGAAGACTTTCTGCTCAGAGCGTCCGCTACCACATTCGCCTTCCCAGGCTGATACTGAATAGTCAAATCGTAGTCCTTGATCAACTCGAGCCACCTTCTCTGTCTCAGATTCAGATCCTTCTGAGTAAAAATATACTTCAGGCTCTTATGATCAGTAAAGATCTCACACCTGACGCCATACAAGTAATGACGCCAAATCTTCAAAGCAAAAACTACTGCAGCTAACTCCAAATCATGTGTCGGGTAATTCTTCTCATGTGGCTTTAACTGTCTCGAAGCATAAGCAATTACCTGACCATGCTGCATCAGAACACAACCCAATCCTTTCAGTGAAGCATCACTGAACACCTGGAAACCCTCCGTACCTGACGGAAGTGCCAACACTGGAGCTGAAGTCAAACACTCCTTCAATCTCTGAAAACTAGCTTCACACTCCGGTGTCCAAACAAAAGGTACTGACTTCTGAGTCAGTCTCGTCAGAGGAGTCGAAATCTGTGAAAATCCTTTCACAAACTTCCTATAATACCCGGCCATGCCCAAGAAACTACGTACCTCAAATACCGTAGTCGGCCTTGGCCAATCAGCAACAGCCTGAATCTTCTGGGGATCTACAGAAATGCCTTTTCCGCTAACCACGTGCCCCAAAAATGAAATGCTCTTCAGCCAGAATTCACACTTAGAGAACTTGGCATACAGCTGATGCCTCCTCAAAGTCTCCAACACAATCCTCAAATGTCTGGCATGCTCATCCTCAGATGCAGAATATACCAGAATATCGTCAATGAAGACGATCACAAACTGATCCAAATACTCCCTGAATACTCGGTTCATCAGATCCATAAAAATCGCAGGCGCATTGGTTACCCCAAAAGGCATAACCAAAAACTCGTAGTGCCCGTACCGAGTACTGAAAGCAGTCTTCACCACATCAGTTTCCTTCACCTTCACCTGATAGTATCCGGATCGCAAATCAATCTTCGAAAATACCGAAGATCCGGAAAGTTGATCAAACAAGTCGTCTATCCGAGGCAAAGGATACTTGTTCTTGATCGTGACCTTGTTCAAATTTCTGTAATCAATACACATACGGAGTGTACCGTCCTTCTTCTTCACAAATAATACAGGTGCTCCCCAGGGCGAAACACTAGGACGTACAAAACCTCTGTCAACCAACTCCTGAAGCTGAACTTTCAACTCAGAAAGTTCTTTCGGTGCCATCCTGTACGGAGCTTTCGATATCGGAGCGGTACCCGGAAAAACATCGATAGAGAACTCCACATCTCTATCCGGAGGTAAACCAACCAACTCCTCAGGAAAAACATCAGCAAACTCCCGTACCACAGGGATCTCAGAAACAGAACCAACCTCCAGGTTCAGATCCCGCACCGAAGCTAAAAATACTGGGCATCCTTTCTTCCACATTCTGCTCACCTCCAACGCAGAAATCAGACTGGAGAGAACACCTCGTAATCCCTGAAATACAACTCTCTCTCCAGCCATAAGCAAACTCACTTGCTTCTTCAGACAGTCTATCTGGGCCTCATACTGACTCAGCCAATCCATGCCCAGAATCACATCATACGACGAAATCGGCAATCGAATCAAACTCGATTTCCACTTCTTGCCAGAAATCTCGATCTCACACAAACAAAACTGTCGAGCAATCAATGGATTCCCAGCCGGTAAAATCACAGACAAAGAAACCGGTAGAACCATCGAATCCAAATGTAAAATCTCAAAACAATGCTCGGACAGAAAAGAATGACTCGCTCCAGAGTCAAACAAAACACGACAGGGCTGATCAGAAATGTAAACCGTACCTGTCACAACATCCGGAGCATCACGAGCCTCCTGCTGACTCAGACTGTAAACTCATGGCTGAACTGGAACAGGAGCTGAAGCAACAGAACTACTCTGCTCCCTCTGAATCGTAGGTGGTCTCCGTGGTGCAGAACTAGAACCACCACCTCTACCAGCAAATCCCTCAGGGCGTGGAGGAACAGTCCTCGGTCTTCCTGCTGCTGAACCAACAGGTCTGACAAAGCCCTCAGATCGCTGCTCAGAACGCTGATCAAATCCCATCTGCGGACATTCTGCAATCCTATGTCCCGGCTGACCACATCTGAAACAAAGACCAGCTATCCTGTAGCACTGGCCATGGTGTCGTCGTCCACAACTCTGGCACACAGGTGCCGTACTGACAGATCCAGAACTAGTCGTACTGGTAGCAGTACCAGACGATCCTCCGCTCTTCCTGGAATCTCCAGATCCAGATCCAGGAACAAATCTCCTCTTCCCAGAGGAACCACTGCCAGATGTCTCTCCTCCAAACCTCTTCCTACTCGCAGTCCACCGCTGCTGAGTAGCCGTCATGTCATTCTCAATCAGACGAGCTCGCTCCACAAGCTCGGAGAAATCAGTAATCCGGAACGGTATCAGAGGCTGCCTCAAAGTGTCTCGTAAGCCTCTCAGAAATCTGTAGCACCTCTCAGCAGACGTGCTAACCAGCTGCGGAGCGTACCTGGCTAATGCAGTAAACTCAGCCTCGTACTGCATCACCGTCTTGCTCCCCTGAACAAGTCTCAGAAAACTCTCCTGCATCTGCTGTCGTGCAGAAGGGGGAACAAACCAGTCCCGAAATACTTCAGTGAACTCCTCCCAAGTGATCAAGGAGTTCAATCTGCCCTGAAATCTGGCTGCTTGCTGGCCATCCCACCAGTGCTCAGCCTCTCCGTCCAACAGAAAAACAGCTAACGGAACTTTCCTGTCTGCAGGACACTGCATCCCGTCAAAAGTCTTCTCCAATCTCCTCAGCCACTCCTCGGCTGCTCTGGGCTCAACAGTGCCCTCAAACCTCGGAGGCTTCAACCTCAAAAATAACTGCAGGTGTCGATCAATGTCCTCAGATCTAACAGTCGAAGCTCTGCTCTGAGTCTCGCTCATCATCTGAGCAACAAGTGAAGCAAACTGTGAAAGCGTATCAGCACCGACCACTGGGGCTGTACTCCCCACTGGTGCTGCCTGATCGTCACTCTGACCGTCTGTCATGTCTGGGTCTGGCTGATCCATATAGAAAAATCCAGAAAATCCGGAAAACTATCACAAAACAACACAAAATAACACAATAAAAAGCCAAACGACCCAAAACTACCTCCCAGACAAACTCACTGATCACTTCCTAGAGCTCTGTTTTATAATCCAACCTGTTTCCAAAACCAGTGCTCTGATACCACAAAAAGCTTGTCACGACCCGACCCGACGGGGACGGATCCCGCCCGAGCCGGATCGCGACGTGAGACCTTTCTTAACCAGGATCTGGCTTTGGATTAGGTTACTGAACTGATCTTCCAAATTCTTAACTCAACAGAAGCACACAGAACAACAGAGCTACTAAAAACATCAAATGCAGCGGAACAAAACATCTATCTTTTCATTTCCTCAAAATAATCATCTACAGAACAGTACAAGGCTTTCAACAGAAAGAAAGACAGAACAGGAAAGCCATGACTGTACAAAAATCAAAAGTACAAAAGTACCTAATCTGATCAGACTCTGAAACCTAGTCCTGAACTTCCTTGCCCTTCCCAGAACCTGAAAACCACCAGAAAGCAAGGGTGAGCTCAACAGCTCAGCAAAGCAACAAACCACCAATCTAAATTCTCAGAAAACAAAACCAAATTCATCGGATAGAAATCAGATCAAAAATCGGAACAGAATCGGAAATCAAAACTTACGGACAGATATCAAATCACATCAGAGTCGTACAGATCGTATCAGAACAGAACAAATCAACAGAGTCAGAATCAGAAATCAGAATCGTACGGATCACATTATATCACAATCACAATTTCGTACAGAACAGAACAGATACAGAAAATAGTACAGATACATATAGCTAAATGCCCTGACACTGACGGAATCTCTACGGATTCCGGCCCCTTATGCCTCCCTTCCCAGACACTGACTGAATCTCATAGGATTCAGGCCCCTTATGTCTCCCTTTGTGCTCACGGCACCAAAACAGATGTGCTTATAGCACCAAAACAGAATTCATCGGATCCGGAACAGAACAGATATCAGATTTGATCTCATTGCAGATTTCCCGTTTCACTAACTGAATCTCATAGGATTCAGGCCCCTTATAACTCCCTTTTTATAGCTTATACACATAGCATTTCATTTCAGAGAAAATCCGGACAAATCAGGAATTACTCAAAAATCGGGCAGCACAACGGCAGTGTACAGAATTTACACAATTTTCCTGAAAATCAAAATTCACCAAATTCGCACAGAATATAGATATCAACATTTCAGAACATTTATTCTACTGCACAGAGAATTTCCAAGTTCACAGAAAAATCCAGTCGACTAAAAACACAGTCGAATCAAAAATATCCGGACAAAAATCTTCAAAATATAGTCAAAACGTGCACACCCGGCACGGCGACGATATACAAAAAGTTACGCGGTAAAAACTGAACCGTTCAAAAGATACGGACGAAAATCGCTAACGGAAACAAAATCCGGACAGAAAATACCGCCAAACACGACGGTTCTGAAAATTTAGAAAGTCGGATTGTGCCTTACCTCGTGCACAGCAATTTCCTCAACAGTCTCCTCGGACGAAAACAGCTCGGCGTCGCCCGAAAATCCGCTTTTCCACTTTTTCCTTCGTTTTTCTCTCTCCTCAGCTTTTTCTCTCTCTTCAAAATATCTCATTTCTATATATATCCAGACTGATCGTCCTGGACGATCGAGCTTCGTACCGGACGATCCATGAAGAGAAGAATTCCGTCCAGACGAAAAATTACATATCGTCCCTGGCGAAGGGTTCACTGACTTATTTTCGTCCAGACGATCCTGATTTCGTCCAGACGAACCATACAGCCAAACATGATTTTCTGCACAACCTGTACCGATCGTCCCGGACGATCCAACTTCGTCCCGGACGAACCTGGAGCAAAAACTGATATTACAAGTAGAGCATAGAGCCCTATTTTATAGGGTTTTTTTTATAATTTTGGTCGGAATACAATGCACTCAATTGCACGATTCATATTAATCTCCCTGATCATAGATTATTTATCAAACTTCTAATTATATTAATGATGTTAAAATCTGGTAATCTTATACTCATTAGATTCATCTCATTGAGCCGTTGGATAAGACAATAAGTATGTTATAATTAGAGGTCATTTCTCTTATCAATTAATGATCAGAAATTTTCAAATATAATCCAAAAGTTTGATTTGAACTCATTTGGAGTAATATCAGGTCCTTTATAGTGTCAATAGGCTCATCTCTTTTAGACGTTAATTCGAATATAAATTTGTTGAAATTAGAATTAATATTATCATGAATTGAATTTTGAAATATTTTTTTTTTTCAAATATTACCATGAGATTCATGCCGATCATGCAATTTTTCTGGAGTCCCATCAATTGTCACATATTTTAGAACAAAAAAGTTTGATACACCTGAAAATATATTTTAAATCTTCCAAAATTTTCTCAATGTAAAAATAATGATTTTAGAAAAGTTATCAAGCAAGACCGCTCACTAAATGAACTAAGCAAAATCTCCTTACTTATAATTTCTTGAATTAGCACATCAATTAGAAAAAAAAATTGTTGAAAATTTTTTATCCCAAAAACTATAGAAGTTCATGATGTTGCCACTCAATTCTTAACATGTATTTTGTCAAAATACCCTAAACTCTTTTATAAACCTTGAAAAGTCACTAACTATCCAACAATTATGTCACTAAACTATTCTAATTACTAATAATACATTTATACTTATAATTATCTAATTAAGTTGTTAGATATTTTATTAGCAGTTAATTATTAAATTAATAATTACATCGCTAACTATCTAATTAATTATTTCTATTTTAAATTACCTAATTAATTCATTTGTCATTGTCTGTCCATACTCTTCTATATTTCTTCGTTGTTTGTTTGTTTCGCGTGAAGTTTCTTCACCTCTGATGTCAATGTTGTTGCTATTGAATCGAAAGTTGTGAAGGGAGCTCGCCTTGAAGGTAGTGATATTTCTCCATTTTTGCTCGCTTCTTTAGCTAAATCCTTAAATTTGTCAAAATATCGGATTTATGAAATATAATACATATTGCAACAGTATTACTTATTCTAAGTTAGCCAACCTGACACGATAAGACCCATAGACAGGATATACCCTATCGTGTTGACTTGCGACAAACCAACATAAGAATAGAGTTTTCGGAAACTTTTCATTTTTTTTTTCTTTCAATTAAACTTAAAACAAACAGCATACTATAGAGTTGCTAATAACTTCCAATGTACATAAAATTACTCATTCAAAAAAAAAATTCATTTTGCAACAAAATATATAAACAACATTTACACAACAATAAATGGCTACATATTGAAATATAGAGCAACACAATTTAAATTACTAGCCATAAGTGTACCAAATAAGAAAAGAAAGGCATATAAAACCTCAAACAGACTAGATTCTAACTCCACTACTCAATTGGCTCCTTCCTAGACCCCGAAACATAATACAAAAAAACTACGAACACAACTCATTAAATCGCATTAACCGATCTAAATTTCTAAATAAATCATCTATTACACATTTAACAAAGTTTAAAAGCAGTTCATAAGAATTGTAATAGACTGAGAATGATATTACTTGCAAATATCTAAATTAAAATAGACTGTGACTCTGTGAGGATGGGGCTAGCCTTCTTTTATTTGCAGAGAGGGAGAGGAAGCTAAGGAAGTCAATTCTAGTGATCAAAGTTTGTAATTGTGACGAAGAAAAAAAAAAAAAACAAAAACTTCCTTGTGATATATAGCCTATAGTTACATCTTGTACTTTATTTTGTTTGGAAAATGAATTGTGCTTTATTTTGTTTAATTTTTATGGTTGGTTACTAATGTTCTTCAAGCTTATGATATATTTAAAATTATATTTGTTTAAAATTAGATATTTAAGAGGATGATTGATGTATTTTGATCGTAAAGTACAAATTTTCAATTTTGATATATTTGATTTGAAGTAAAATAAATATAAAATAAAATTTTGAAAATTTTGGAACACACTGCTTAGGCTATAAGCTATTCAAGGTATTTTCTAGTATGATATTGGTACGCAAATTAGGGCATCACCAACCGAAAATCTCAATTTTCACTCCAAAATGCTGTGAAACTAAAAAATGATGCGATTCATCTCCAATCAAGCTCCATTTTGCCTCTTTTTGTGAAGGTAACGGTCTTTCTCTTCTTTCGCGCGTTTCTACGATAAGTTCGGTATAGACAAAAAAATAACGAAGATGAACAGTGCAACGCCAATATTGGCATCCCACTGTTCACCCGCAACCAAATAGCGAAAGTTTTACCGTTCAGCTGGAGCTCGCGAGCGACATCATTCAAGCATTTGGAGTTTGGTTTGAGATGCCCTTATGTGAGGCGACGGTATGTTAGAGATGATAGAAAAATAATTATGTGCGTCGTCCGGAGGCGAATCCGGACACGCCACATCACCCGAGGCCCAATGCACCAGATGACATTACACATCCAAATTCGCCTCCAAACTCATTCGAACACCGCACAGAATAATCTATCATCTCGAGACGACGAGAGGTACGGATATAACAAGAAATCACACTACGTGAGTCCGAGTAAGATGGTGTATTCTCAATTCAATATATTCAAAATACACAATCTCGCATGTCCTCATGAAGATAGGCCTTCTCTAGACTCACTTCGCATCTTAACGTTGCTTCATCACAACCTTCAACTCGTCGCCATTTTGCCTCCCAAACAACGGCACCAAACGCCATCTTCGAAAGGGAGACGAAAGCTTTCATCCTCCTGTACTCGACACTATCTCCCGAGTCGCTAATCTCCTATAACTGTATATTTGTAGATCGGGCTTTCTTAGTTTTATCCGAAGATATCCCACAATCGTCAAGCTCCAACAATCTTTGTGCCTGCCCATTAATCACTCAAAATTCTCTAGTATTCATCAACAAACTTTCCCATTGTTCCTCAAGTTTAGCATGCATCACTGTGGAGATATTATTAGGTGCGTAGTGCGGACGAGAACCATCCGCACAAGCATTAGATACCTAATGGTACACGCTCTCGTTACCGTTGGATACCGCTAGGTACCCAGTGCTTATGCGAACGATGCGCGCTCCGTACCTAATAATTTTTCATCACACTGACATTTTCTTCTGCTGACTAAATATGAACTAACTACCAAAACACGGACCTCCGCTTCTGTAGTAACTTTCAGTTCTTATTCCAAGCCCTATCAGAGGTTCTAAAAGGAGTAATCCGCCCATCATTGGTCGCAAATTAAAGCTTCTTTTGGGACAGCTATTTTATTGCTTTGTTTTCGGATTACAACCACAGTTTTTTTTTTTTTTTTTTTGCTACTACTTTTTCCCTGCTCTTAGAAAACTTGAACTAGGAAGTGGCTTTTTACAATAGCATTAAAAAAAATTACTTTTTTCATAATAGCTTCAAAATCACCTTTACAAAAAACTGAAGCCATCCCAAAAAGATACTAAGGCTTAGTTTGGCATGACTTTCTTAATGCTTTGTAAAACTACTGGAGAGAAAGTAGCTTTTTAAAATTATTATAGAAAGTAATTTTTAGCACTTTTTTTAAAAGAAACAAAAAGCAACCTCAAAATATAAATTAGGTTGAAGTCCGAAAAAAAAAAAAAGCTAGTAGAAAGCTGTCTCAAATGAAATCTAAATGAACACAATTTTCTCAAAAGATCATAATCACGGGTTTGTGACAACCCCGAAAAAGGATTCATACTCTAGAATTTAGAAATTAGAAAATGACAAGAAAAAGATAAAAAATAGTCTCCCAACTATCCCTATGTGATCAATTTAGTCATATAGTTATTACATTTCTCATATTTAGTTCCTAACTATATAAAATTGATCCAAAATGATATATTTGAGATCAATTGAGACAAATTGGTAAGATCAACAGCCAAAATTGAAACCAATTTTGTATCCAATTTCCCACAATTTCTATCCGATGGAACATTTGAGATCAATTTTGTATAATTGAGGGATTAAATTATAGAAGTGTGATATCCCATGTCTAAATTAGCCACATATGAATAGTTATGGGACTACTTCAAGCTCTCTAAAAAATGACACGATAATGTCTTGTCTCATCAAATTACATGTGAAATGAAATAGGCAAAACTGCCCCCTTCACAACGAATTTTTATTGCCTCAGGTTATCTGATGTAGAGATACATCAGATAGCCTATAATATATCGCCACGTGTTCTCACTCTTTACCGCGCGGCCCGACGACCCAACCCGAAACGAATATGCACGGTATTTGCTCGGTATTGCTAGGTACTACTCGGTATTTGCTCGGTACTTGCTCGTTATTTGCTCGGTACAAGCTAGCATTTTTGTTTTCTAAGGTGTCTTTATCAGGCTTGATATTTAAATATTGATGAATCTCCTGAACGAGAACTTAATCATTATTTTTTTGCAATGTGAACGTAAGACTTTCATGCGGCTTCCAGAGAGAGTCAGGAGCAAAACAACTTCATCACCACTCAGAAAGAAAATACATTAAGGAAAAGGAGGCGTCACAGGAATTACTGCTTTCACGGGAATATAGATTCGAACAGATCTCCATAATATCGCTCCAAAATTCCCTCTAATCTTCAAGTTAAGGAAAAGGAGGATTTACACACCTTGCTAAGAGGAGTTCGGTTGGCTAGGGCTCGGAGACATCGGGCGTTCGAACCGGAGACGAGAGAGGGGGATCTTCGGCCACAAAAACTGCAGGATATTGACTGCTGCTGGTGCTATGGAAGGAAAGGAGGCGTCCGGCCAGATCTGGAGCTCGTGCGAAACAGAGAGAGTACCGAGCGTCCAGGTGGGCAAATACCGAGCAAATACCGAGCATTACCGAGCAAATACCGAGCAATATCGAGCAAACAACGAGTAGTACCTAGCAATACCGAGCAATACGCGAACATAGTAATCCCGGATTCGTTCTGGGTTGGGTCGTCGGGCCACGCGGTAAAGAGTGAGAACACGTGGCGATATATTATAGGCTACCTGATGTATCTCTACGTCAGGTAACCTGAGGCAATAAATTCCCCTTCACAACACAACAAAAAAATATTTAATATGCAACCAAGAAGACTTACTCTAGTTCAAAAATACGTCCTAGTTATTTTCTATTGACAGTAACTCTTCACAAACTTCAGTTGCAAGAATCCTTCGTTACAAAACCACAATTCCCTCGTTCTCAATAGCCAACAACCTGATCTAAAAAAACATTAGGGGAAAGGTATCGGGGCTTATAGTGTGATTGGTACTAGTGTTTGTGACACAACTGGATAATCTAATAAATGCTTTAAATGCAAAGAATAAAAAAAAATAAATATTGTTGATAATAGTTGTAAGCGTCTCTAATCATCAATAGTTTAGAAAATTATAAATCATGTAATAAGGGGTTAAGTATAAGAATTGCGGATGGTTCTCTAATTAAAGTTACCTGGAATTATGTTTGTTTGCGTCTCAGATAGATTAATTCTGAATTCAATCATACTGATGCCAAACCTTGCCTGCAGCCTTTTATCTGTCAATAAATTCACTTCTGATCAAAACTGCAATATTAAATTTATTCTTAGGCTTCGTTTGGGACGGCTTTTTTACTGCTTCTTAAAGCTGTTTTCTAGTAAAAAATTTAATTTTTTGTACTATAATGCTACTTCAAGAAGCAGTAAAAAAGCCGTCCCAAACGAAACCTTAATCATTATGAATTTCAGGACTTAGATTCAAGGAATACAATTGAAAGTACTAATTTGTATTCCAACATTAATATGCACAACGTTGATAATACTTTAGAAAAACAAGCTCGTATGGTCAGGTCAACAAGCTAGTTTAAAAAGCAATTCTTTTTTACAATTTGATTTCAATTAAGATAGTAAAATCAAGTTATGACACTATTGATTAGGTTATCCATACCTTGCGTACCTTTGTTATTCAGAAATAGAAGTTTAGAAGCTTTCTCATGTGAAGTTCGTGCATTCTCAAAACATAGAAAAAAAGTAGTCTGCTGGCTAACCTACAAAAAACTACTCCCTTTCTCATTGATTCAGAGTCATAATTGGGGAACATCCCAAATTAAAAATTTGACCGAAATTTATTGGTTTATCTCCTTCATAGGTGATTACAAGAGAGTAAGATAATGATAGGAAACACATGTAGATCTCAAGTATTTCCTATCAATGTTCGAAAAACAGCAATAAAACTCTTCCAAACTCCAATGAAAATTAGGGAAAATAGTAGATTTTATTGAAAGAAATCAACTAACGGAAGAAAAACAAATAAGATACAAGTGATCCTCAATTCGAGAGGATGATTGATCTCTCCCAAATCTCTAGAAGCCACTAGAGCCCAAAAAGAAAACCTAAATCTAAGAAATATCAAATTTCAACCTAATTCAAGATGCCCTAACCCTAGGAAACAAACTATTTAATGCATACAAATCAAGGAAATCTCTAAACAGTCCCTACATTCAATTTCCCTCCTAGACTCCCTTCAAAAACCTTCCTAAATGGCTTTGTGAGGATCGGCGGTCAGACGCATGTACAGGACGAGGCAGATTCTTCTGCCTCTATTCCGCTGGGTCGATCCCGCATGGACCGGTCTAACAGATAATTATTTATTACAAAAGAAAAGGATGCGGCGGTTTAAATATTTAAAATTTTCAAAACTATAATTCAAACTAAACAAAAAAGTGTTGAAAACCAACAACGAAATAGAATATACCTCAATCCTATGTAATTATCTATCAAATCAAAAGGTAATCCATCAAACTTCATATTTTTACACATATCAAGCAAATGGGACAGTTGAAATAAAAAAAAAATAGATAACTTCTTGAGGTGACATTCACTCACGTTTACTACACATGTTCCCAAACAGATCTAGGAGGAAGCTACCCTAACAACAGTATATCTCAGAATTGTAATAAAATGTCTTCTCATATACTCAACTTTCAAATTCTAAGTTCTCCTAAGGTCATATACGCACACAAGAGTAATCTCCAATATTCCCTTAAAAGCGTTCAGAGATTCTACATATGTCCATATTCACACTCAAAAAAATGAGTAAATTTGATCCAAAGGGTCATCCGTCATCATATACATATTCAGAAGATATTTAGGGGAAGAACTTTCAAAAATATCAATTTTAGAACAATTCCTACTATTCTCACTATACCTAAAGCACCATATCTACTCAGCAGATAGAACAATCCCCTAACTCCAAAAGATACAGCAAAACTAATTCTAATTGTCATCTCAAGTTTGGACAAACAAGTCATCTTCTCCACAATTTCTACTCTTAAGAAACCATGAGATGCATATTTAATCTAGAAAAAACAAACAAAGGAGCAGAGCACCCAACACGTCTTAAGCATCAACAATCCAATTGGAGCACAAGAACCCCTGAAAAGTACCAAAGGAAAAATGTTCTCTATATCCATGAATGTTGACCTGATGAAAAATCTAAGAATTACTGCTAACAGATCATTCTCATGAGGTGCAATACTAGGAAAAAAATTAAATAGAATGAGCAAAGAATATCACAACTTTTAAGCATTTCAATATTTTTAAAAACAAACACCACCGCCGCCGCCAAAAATCGGCACCAACGACTATCGCAAGCAACTTCCATCACTACAAGTGACCGCATTTGGTCGCCATCGGTCACCGCTGACCATCACCACCATTGTCACAAAAATCAACTTGATCGAATTCAATAAAAATAAAAATCCCGCATTTGGTCGTCATCGGGCACAAATCTTGAGACACATTTCAATTGAAAACTTCTAAAAAAAATGTGGGATCATCTTAACTCTGATTTCAGAAAACTTATAGCCAAATTGAAGTCTCGACGAGATAAACCCAACACCACCAAAAGCGGTCCAATCCAAACCCAAATGGCACAAATCGATTACTTGATACACATTTGGAAGGTTCAGAATATTAATTGGGTGACCAAACAATATTCAAATATGGCATGCTTATAGTCGAATCGAGCGGCTCAATGAGACAAATCCAAGAAGCCCAAGATCGCTCATTTCTAACATCATTATGATATTTAAATGCAGGACAAACAGTCTATGATCGAGGGAATAAATATGGGCTGTCCAATGGAACAATATGAATTTGCTCTAGATCTTCTCAATGTTTTATAGAGCATGTTACTCTCAAAATCTATAAATAGACCCCCACGTTCTATATGAGAGGAGCTTTGAAGGCTTAGACCTTAGGCTAGAGATTCAAGAGAACTTTGAAGAAGATTGAAAAATCTCGGAGCTTCACCCGAGCACAACCGTCAGCGAACCCTCGCCACTGCTGAACATCCACCTTGCCATCATTATCGAACCTCAGGCCTGTCGACACCGCTTGACCTTTGCATCTCACCTCAATCTAACCACCACCATCAGACTTTTCATCTCCTGTCCACTGCCATCAAAACTTTTGTTGACTACGGTCCTTCCAACATCAGTCGCTCATCAACTATGATCCTTTTATCCTCAGTCACCCATCCAAAATGATCCTATGATCATAGTTTCCTAACTAAGATCCTCAGACCAACGTCACTTGACTATGGTCCTTCCAACATTCATCGTCTGTCGACTACAATCCTCAAACTACAATTGTCCGACTATGATTCTCAAGCTTTCATTGACAACTACAACCTCTCCGACCTCGGTTGTTCGACTATGGTCTCATCGACCAACTACAGTCCTATCGACCTACTTGCTCGTTGACTAAAGCTCGACCTATAGCACTGATGACATTAATATAAACATTAATATCATTGATAATATTGGATGCATTGATAATACATAAACAGATGATGCATATAAATAGATAAGATAAATTCTTGTAATGATTTATGAATGATTTATGCACCGTTGTTTTAGCGATTTATTTAATTTTATATCAACTATTGGTTTTTAGATTCATTGTAATGATTCTCTGCATTTATTATTGATCATTTTAAATTTTATTAATAATATTTGGTCATTAATTACATTGACTGCTATTGATTATATTAGACTGAGCGTATCGTATTGATTTTTTAGTCCTTACATTGAAAGCTTTAGTGAGTTTTGAATTACTAATAGGCTTTTGAGCTAATTATGTGGATTTTAAGAAATTCATATCAGATAAGGGTTTATGACCAGTTAAAGTGAGAATGTTAGAGATCCCCAGGTTTTCTTTCTATTTTGGTTATGTATTTTCTTTTATTCATTTGTAGAGTAATCTCCTAGCTAGTGTAAATAACATTTTGGGTGAATAAATAATAAAATATCTTGATGTATATGATTTTAGTTGCTTTTGTTGGTTATTATTTATATTGATGATTTATAGAAGTTATAATATATTCTTAAAAATATAAATAGACAATTCTTCCAAATTTGATTTTGGGGCGTTACACGGGCAACGCCTTGGTCTACCTGGCATAAACAAGGGGTCAGCTCTTGTGCTAGGCTGGCTAGACCAGTCCTTTTGAGGACCGGTCTAACATAACTCTATTAACACAATTTATCCTAGTATTGACAACAAGCCCATTCGAAAGCACAATGAGCGTGCACATTTAGACAAGACAAGCAATAAATTCATAGCTTCTGAAAAGTATAGAAAAAAGCTTAAGGATGGCACATGGTTTTCACATATACAATGAAATATAGGTTGACTTAAAAAACGTGCAAATCTTACACAGGAGAACTGTTAGAGTACAGCCACATCAAAAAAAAAATAAAAACAGCCATTACTTATAGCAAGGCAAGTGGATAAAATAGAACATCACGAGAATGAAATGGAATTTTCGTAATGATCGATATCACCATAAAAGTTAAATATTTTACAGCCAGGAAGAATAATAACTATGCAGCTGTTACAGACAGGGGAGCATCATGTAATAAAAAAAGCTAGCAAAATTTAATTGAGCTCTTTTATTTCCTAAAAAGATTGTGGTTTTCTGATGTTCTAAAGAATAAATACCGCATGAATGGCAAAGGTTAAAGCTTTGTTCCAGAATTAGCAACCTTCCTCAACTATAGATTACACCAACTTTGGTCTTCTGGACTGTTTCTTAAACACTCATAGAACCTAATATCAGCGTCAGTCTACAAAACAAAGTGACATCATAGCAAACTTTCTCAGCAAATACACAACAAAGGCCAATTAAAAATTGAGAAAAAAAATTTATAAAAATTTCCTCCAAGTGAAAGTCTGCATAATAAAATTTCAAGAAGTACTAGTAAATTTCAAGAAGCAACTCTAAATCTCAAAATCAACCAACAGACCGTTTTAGATCGATAATTTTTTCAAAATATCTGCAACAAAATTCTTCAGGTAAACATCACATTAATAAAAAATAGTCTTGTTGAGAAAAAAAAACCAAGTAGAACTGCATAGGTCCCGCTAATCAATTCGAGAGGCACAAACCAGGTAGAACTGTTCATAAAAAGCCACAATAACAACATGATGAACTAAGAATAGTTTGATAGACATCACAATAAGTAAAGACTAAGTGCAGATAAAACAGACAAAACCATACATCCTAAAACAGTCGTACCAAAACCAAATCAAAAGGTATTCCTCAGAACTGTTGCACCGCAAGCTCGACGCCAATAAGATTCAAAGTCACCCAACAGTAAACCAGACGAGTAAGCACGTTCTCGACATGGAACTAAACAAAACGAGAAAAAATTAGCACGAGAACCAAAAAAAAAACCATTTAAAAACCTTAAAAATCAATCAAAATTTTTATCAATTTCAATATATCAAAACAGTAAAAAAGAATTCACCTAATGAAGTCCATATCCACTCATAGGTCCCATGGTAGACCTCTGCAGTCCAGCCTGCGTTAAGTTACTAGGCTGGTAAGATGAAGAACCAACACCAGCAACCTGCTGTGTCCCTGGTGGTGGAGTCCCTTGAAAACCAGGAGGCCCCTGGAAGCCAGGAGGCCCCTGAAACCCTACATTTTGATAACCAGAACTCCCCAGGGCATAATTTGCTACAGCAGCCTGCTGCTGTGGAATTGCTGCCTGGTTAACTGCAGACGGGGAAACTCCAGTACCCAAAGCTCCCACAAGAGCAGGGTTTAAGGATGCAAGCATTGCAGGATTGATACCAAAGGCAGCTGGGTTCTGACCAGCAGCCGCAAGCATTGCAAGTACTGCAGCATTCATCGGCATCCCCTGCCCAATAAGACCTTGCCCAAACAATGCAGCCTGCTGCGCCAGCCCCATGTCTGATGGGGTAAACTGACCACCATAAGCAGGCGCATTAAAACTGCCCATGTTCACCGCAGCATTAGGCGGGGCAGCATTGGTACCAGTGGCATTATTGGTAGCTGTCGATGCCCTACTCTTGTTGCTATCCGTTGCCTTTTGACAAACCAGATTATACCCCTCAAAGTTCTTAATAGGCTCTTCTAAGGCCCTCCTCGCTCCCTCAACAGTTCTGAAGACGAAAAGCGCAAAGCCCTTGGCCTTCCCAGTCTGGCGATCGAATCCAATCGGCCCTTCTTCAATCTCTCCATATTTAGAGAAAAACGCGTGAAGACGGAGGCCATCAATGTCTCCGTGGAGATTGCCAACATAGATCTTTCGAGGAAGGTTATCGCTGGGGTTAAGATTAGGGCTATGGTTGCTCCTAGTGTTACGATTAACGTTCTGAGAAGGGCCCGCCGAGGCAAGCTGACAGGTGGTCATGCGGTTGTCGATGAGCTTATTAGGATGGCGTAGAGCGCGGCGAGCGGAAGAACGTTCTCGGAAGAGTACGAAACCGTACCCTTTGGAGCGTCCCGTAGCGCGGTCAGCAACGACGCGGCACTCTTCGATTTCACCATAGCGAGCATAAGCTGCGCGGAGGCTATCGGAGGTGGTTTCCCAACCGAGGCTGTGGATGAAAAGCTTTCGATGAGCAGGATCGAAGTCAGTTAGGGCACGGATCGAGGCAAGAGTGACGGGGTCCCGAGCCGCGGCGGAGACGAGTAGTGAAGTGAGTTGGTCGGTGTCTAGGGGTGCTAGGAGTTTGCGGACGTCTTCTTCCTCATCTTCGTATTCAGGATCGGAGTCTGAAGCAGGGTCGCCGGAATCATCGTCAGGCTGGCGGACGTATGCGACAACGGGGTGGTGAGGCTTCACATCGGTGTCTTGGTTGGGAATGGAGAGATGTTCGGCGTCTTGGTCGGCCTTCCGCTTCTTGGCAGAAGTCATTAGGAGCGGCGAGTGAAGAGAAAAGACCGTAGCACGCGTAGACGGATCGAGGTTTTGGTACTTTGGTTTAGGGTTTTGTGGTCTAATAGTGATCCCAAGTAGATGAAAAAAAAAACATAATGATGTAATTATTTTGAGAAAATTAAATTATAGATAAATCATTTCTTAGGAAAGGCTATTTGGTTGAATTATATGAGTTAAAAGTATTTCAAATATAGAAATTTTAAAAATTATGATATTTGATTGGATGAACAATAAATACATAATAAAGTAAAAATAGTATAAATCATTCAATTTTATTTTTCAGGTAAATCAAAATCATCCAATTTTGAATGAAAATGATTTATACCGCAAGCAAACTCCCTTGATAGCAATCGACCACCACAGTGGTCGTCATCTGCAGTTGGACACCACTATGCCACCTGCCGATCACCATCATATTTAAAATCATTCACCTAAATTAACACATTCGTACAAACAACTTCAAAGTATTTTTTTTTACAATGTCTTCTTTTTATATTATATTATTTTTTGGCGAACCAAATAGCCCCTTATTTTTAAAAATGGCAAAATTTTTAAGAATTGATATATCATCAAAAAATTATCTTGGTCTGGCATGAATCTCGAGGCAAAATCAAGTCAGACGCTTCAAAAATTAAATCTGTGGTCGCCTGAACTCCGATTTCAGCAACTTACAGTCGAACTGATCGTCTCGAAAATACGAACCCAACGACACCAAATTCAACTCAATCCGAGCCCAAATGAGTCCAAATCAAGGACCCGAAGCACTGTTAGAAAGTTCAAACCACAGTTTGAGTTACCAAACGGTTTCCAAACATGACGTATTTATAATCAAATCGAGTGGCTCGACGAGACAAATTCAACGAGCCTAAGATCGCCAAATTCCAACATCATTAAGACCTTCAAATGTCTGGCGAACGGTCCACGATCAAGGGATTCAATATCGACCGCCCATTCAAACCACTCATGATTCGCCCCGGATCTCTCACCTATTTTACAGGCCATGCCACTCCATAAATCTATAAATAGACCCCTCATATCTCTTATGAGGGGGGCCAAGCAAAAAGAAGAGAAGAAGAAGGAAGAAGAAGAGAAAGATTGGAGGAAAGAAACTCCTCCACGACCACCGCCAGAATTTTGTCTGACGCCCAAGTGACGCCATAATTCTGCTCGACGCCCGAGTGACGACAGAATTTTTCCCAACGCTCAAGTGATGCCGGAATTCTGCCCAAGTAACGCCGGAGTTTCAACCGAACTCAAAGTGACGCCGGAATTATGCTCGACCTCCAAGTGACGCCGAAATTCCGCCTGACCTCTAAGTGACGCTGGAGTTTCACCCGAACTCCAAGTGACGTCGGAGTTTTCCTCAGCCTCCAACTGACGCCGGACCTCCGCACGTCGCCAAGTTTCTACCCGACGTCAGACTTCTACTGGTTGTCGGACTTTCGCTGGACATCTATCCGAAGATGGATTTCTTTCCATTGTTGGACTTCGACCTGACTACAGTCTTTCTGACCTCCGTAACCCGCAGACAACAGTCCTTTCGACTTATGTCGTCCATCACTGCAGTCCTTCAGACCAAACAAACACATTAACTGGGATTCTTTGTACCTATCATTATGTAATGTACTCTATAAGATGCACATTAAGTTAAGACCTTCCCCCAAGGAACGCCTCGTTTGTAATCAACTATAAATACTAGTGGATTCTTTCAAACAGGGCTGGGCCCGTGGTTTTTCCCCCTTTTCAAGGGTTTTCCACATAAAAATCTTAGTGTCTCATAAATACTAGACATTCTCTCTTATCTGATTGCGTGCCGGAGTTTCGTACAATGCTAAGACGTTAAATATTATATTTCTCTACCACCGCGAATACTCCAGGACGCAACAAGAATATTCTAAAATTATTACTCAAAGAAGATGGAATGAAACGATAATGAAAAAGTTGGCTACTTGAAATAGTTAGACCTTAATGAGTAGTGCACAATATTAATGTACACAAAATTAAGTTAGAAGTTTAACAGTTTTTTATCTTATTTTGAAATTCTTGTAATAAAATTTTAATTGGTTAGTCATATACTAAGTTTATCGTAAGATCTTGTCCACTCCATTTTCATCTCTTATGAGAATTGAACGTCATAAAAAATAAAAAATAAAAGTTTAAAAAAAAATTAATAAAAAAAAAAAAGAGAATTGATACGTCACAAAAAAAATCACATAAATACATGATGAAATTGAAAACTTTAAGAAATTAAATTTAGGATCATCCCAATCATTATTTCAACAAATTTCAAGTCCAATAAAGTGCCTCAAAAAAATGAACCAAACAACACTATAAATGGCAGATGCGAGCCCAAATGACCCTTAAAACAGGGTTTAAAATATGATGTTATTTAATTGATGGGGCAAATAACTTTCAGATCTTTCAGTTTTATAATCAAATCAAGTATCTTGACGAAAAAACTCCAACAAGGTTGTACGTCACTAAAAATCACTTTGATTAATCACGAATCTTGAGGCATATTCGAGGTTGAAATTGATACAATATTGATACTAAAATCCTCTGTGATAGTCATGACTTCTTACTTGTTTAGTATAACAACTGAAATGAATGTTATTGAGGCATTGGTTATATTACTGCACGGACTTATTATTAACTTTATTAATAATTTATTAATACAAAGTGCATGATATATTTATTGAGCACATGATATACAAGATATATTAAGCATATGATTAAGATATTGATTTAATACTGATATAGAATAATTGGGTAGCATGTGTACATTACTACATTAATTTGATTTCAGCCTTCTTTATTGATGTTTTAATTTGATGCTTTATCTAATTTATGTAATGATTGGTACTATGGATACGGTGATTGTTTTATAGATTTGACAGTCATATTTATTTATTGTTTTACTTGCTTCTGTATTGTAATATTTTACTATTTATAAAATCTACTATTACTGCATGTGAATTTTACCATTTATATATTGATTCAATGATTATATGAATGTAACTGCTATGATTTGATTGTTATCATCATATTACTTCTTTGTCTTGTTTTGGATTCAATTATAGGTTTTGATGACTTGTTGGAATTTTTAGCTCATTATATATGTTAAATATTTTAAGGTCAGGGCAGATGATAAAAAAAAGTGTGAGACTAGTTTGGATTCTTCTTGTTCTGTTTTTTTTTTTCAATTTTTTTTTTTATACTCATGACATAATGGTTGTGATATGATTATACAGATCTTGAGTTGTGCATATGATTTTTGGGAATTAAATAAAGATGTGTGTATTGATATTTTGAATTATAAAATCTATTTTTTGTTATTTATTATTGATAGATGGAATTAAATAGCTATTGTTGTTATTTATTAAAAGATAAATGAATAATTCTTCCAGATTAGATTCTAGGGTATCACATACGATCCCGTCGGCCACTGTTGCTTGCCGAGTACAGTCCCTTCGACCATTGTTGCCCCCAACTATGGCCCATTTGACTTCTATCACCCACCGACTATGGTCTCATCGACCTCCAACCTCCTTCTCCTGCTAACTACAGTCCCTCCAACCCCAACCACACACCGACTATGGTCCCTCTGGCCTTTGTTGTCCGCCGGCTATTGTTCCTCCACCTTCGATCTCCTCCTCCAGTCAATTAAAACCCCTCCAACCTCCGTGACCCGCCAACTAAGATCCCTCTTATAACCTCTAATGCCAATCTCCTGCTGACTATGATCCCTCTAACCTTCGATCTCCTCCTGTCAAGTACAATCCCTCTGACCTTTGTCGCTAGTTTATTATGATCCCTTTGACCTCCATCGCTTACCAACTATGGTTCCTCTTACCTTCTATATCATTATCTAGCCCCTCCGACCTTCGTCACCTACCGACGATGATCCATCTGTTCTCCAACATCCATCTCCTGCTTATTATGATCACAATAATAAATTTGTATATTAAAATATATGAATCCACTTTTCCGTTTCACGTTGACTTAGAGACAGAATGAGAACGATTTTTGTGAGAGAAATTTCATTTTCTACTTCCAGCTCAATTCTGAAAGTTATCCAGTTTGAGATAGGTCACACTTTATTTATCTTAGTTTTCAAAATGCAGAAACTTTTCAATATTCTGATTTAATTTATAATTCCATTAGCGAAAAATAAGGATTCATTTCTATCCATAAAATTTTCATCATATAACTTTATATATGCATAAATATAATTATTCTGAACATTTAAGTATTTTCAATAGAATTTTACAGTAAGGCTTTTGAAATGTGCATATTTTTAATTACCCAAAAAATAATCTAGAACCCATAAAAGAATGCTATAGTGCAATTAATGTCCTAAATTATTATTCTAAATAATCCTACTAATTCAATTATATTCGGAAATGGCTAATTTTTATATAGTAGCACGTTGTGTTGTCTATCATTATAACTCTATGTGAAATTCTGAAATGAGTTCATTTGTGATTTTATTATTACAATGCAATGACTTATGCGATTATGAGATTGAGCAATGTGATGTTGAGAAAGTTTTGCTGTGTCATGAAAGTTATGGTCCTGAATGCACAAAGAGTCATAAGAGCTCTAAATTTTTAATGCATAAAAATAATTTATAAGCAAGTTGATTGATTAGGACAAATTTCTAAAAATCTAGCAGTAAATGGTTTATTAACATATTCACCGCCATTGCTGAACAGAAAACCTTAAGTACATCAATCAAATCACAAACATAATTACAAATAATTTATAAGCCTCTCAGAAGTACTATATTAAAAAAACTCATAAAGATTGGAAGCCAAATTTTACCAAACAATAATTACTTAACAGATAGCAAAACTAAGTGAGATATACAAGAAATTATTAAGATAAATATCCAACAAAACTAAACAAAGGACAAATGAATATTAAGAAAATTAAAAATAAACTAGTAGGTTGTATAAATACAAATAATAATAGAAAAATTCACAAAGTAGATTTAAAAACTCTGCAACACTAACAATAATAGAGAGCGACTATTCATTAAACAAGCAAAAAAGGACATCCACTTACTACGACAATTTTTTTTGGGACATTTAGGCCATTTAAGACAAACTAATACAGAAATACTCGAACCTTAGACCTCTTAGTTGGAAGCCTTAGCTCTCAACTAATAGGTCAAGGATAGAATACTCGAACCTTAGACCTCTTAGTTGGAAGCCTTAGCTCTCAACTAATAGGTCAAGGATAGCTGTGTATGACTAAGTCAATTACTCTCATTTCCACTCAAATTCCATCCATTAAAGACAAAAGTTGCGCAACATCCATTCACAGTTCAGCGTGATATTTAGCCCTAAAACAACGGCAGATAAAAGTCTATAAACAAGAGATATAGGATCCCTTTCCAGATCCTGCAGCAATGGATGAGAGGCTTGAAGGCCCTCTCAATCCCCACCAACCTGCCGCTTCCAGGAGTCCTCTACTATCAGTTCATCAACTCCCCAATCTTCATAACTGTCACATTGTCATTATTATTCACTGAAGTAAATGTTAATGAATCGATAGCCATTATTTAAGCATTTTAATTTCTTTTCCTATTTTCACAATCGAATTCCTAGCAGCAGCAGTAGAGAACAGAATACATTAATAAAGAAAGCATCCGAGGATATTTACCTCCCATCAGGAAGATACCTTCGAATGGTGAAGGGTATCTTGCGCTCTCGAAGCTCTTTCATCGCAATCTAAAATAGCAAAACAAGGCAGACGTCAGCGAAGCAGCTGGAGATTTGAGTTCAAAAAATCAAATATATACAAAACAATTCCACTCAGAACAATGAAAAATTAATGATTTATTGCCAAAGAAGGAAGAATGAAGATACATGTTCCAAATACCAGGTGCATAACTTTCTGAATGCGGCTTAAAAAAAGGTAATGGATGTATACTTATACTTGCTTAACAACATGTATAGAATGGGTCCTGATGGGAGAACTTGAAGCCCATAGACCTCAACAGCGAAAACTCGCCCAAGGGTGATTGTTATCAACTCGGACCACTCGGTAAAGTAATTTCATGGGAATCATCTCTTAGTAAAACACTTAGGGTTCATACAAGACCTGTCATATTGATATTGGGAGTCTTGAATTCAAATTTGTCCGTGGATAATGCTCAACTCTATTGGCAGGTTAACTTGGTAAGCTGGAACCTGATGGCAAGACTGGAGAGTACAGAGCGGGCAGAGAGAGCAGAGAAAAAAATTAGAGATCACAAACTGGCAGAATATTCGCTTCAGAGAAGTGTATAGGGTTCAATATTTAAGATTAGAATCCTCAGGTTCAGGATTCGAGTCCCATAAGCTTGCCCGCTAATAAGGTCAGGCATGACACAAACAAATTTGGCCTACCAACAAATAGCTAAGGCGACAGAACTGACCGAGCTTCCAACAAAAATTATGTCCCTCCACTTTATTCGCTATTGCAACCAATTATTATTATAAATTGATATTTCAAGCATCACAACTAACAACTTTTAAGAAAACTAGTGACAACTTTTTACAAATCTTTGATAAGCATTTAGGTCCTAAAAGTTTCCTTGTAAATGAAAAGGACAAGCACTACTATCAAAATTGAGTGGGGACCAATGTACTAAAAAATGGCGTCATCATAGCGTATTGTGAGGGTTTGCATTCACAACATTAGGGAGTGATCTTCGAGTCCTTTTGTTGGAACATAATGGACTCAATTTAAAGCTTACCCTCCATCTTTGTTCATGTCAGATCAACATTATCACCATCAGCGTTATCCCAACTAATTGCAGATGGCCTTATGAATTCTCATTCTCATTCATCAATTCTGTCAAAATCCGATCTCTTTCTCTCAAGTACCGCTCCGCTGATGACATCGGTATGTTGTCATGCCCATAAGGTATCATATGAGATGGATCCCTCCCATATAAGAATTTAAATGGCGTTGTCTTGGTTTTTGTATGAAATGAAGTGTTGTACCAATATCCCGCCTAGGCAAACCACTTGGCCCACATCTTTGGTGTATCCAATACAAAGCAACGAAGATAAATCTCCACATTGCAATTCACCACCTCCGTCTAGCCATCTGTCTGAGGGTGGTAAGCTAGATTTTGCTTCAGGATAGTCCCCCGAATCTTAAATAACTCCCTCCATAAGTGGCTTAGAAAGACCCTATCTCGATCGAGCACAATGGTCTTAGGTATGACATGCAAATAGACCATCTCTTTAATAAATGCGGCTGCCACTAACACCGTGGTGTATGGGAGGCGTAAGGCTTATGAAATTAGCATATTTGCTCAATTTGTCCACCACCACCAGAATCACAAAGAACCCTTCTGATCTAGGCAATCCTTCAATGAAATCCATAGTCCCCTCTTCCCACACCTTGGGTAATGCTAAAGGCTGTAGAAGATCACCTGGAGCCATTGCTAGGTAGTTGCGTCTCTGTCTCTGGAACACATCACAACTAGCCACCAACACCTCTACATCCTTTCGCATGCCCACCCAATATAGCTCCACTGATAGTCTATGATATATTTTCTGAACTCCTTAATGTCCCCCAATAGTTGAGCCACGAAACTCCTACAACAAGTGAGGGATGTGTGGTGATGTGCTAAATAACACAAACGTCAAGGGTATAACAACTTCTGACCCATTAAGGAGTAACCTGAATGGCCATCCTTGTCCAGCAGTAAGTCTCCTCTGATCTTACTCAGCTCCTCATCTTGCTCACTCTCACGCTTCAAGGCCTCCCAATCCAGCATCATGGGAACATATAGAGCCACAACCTGAGTGTCTTGACTACGCCTGGAGAGAGCATTTGCAGCTTTATTTTCCAACCTGGGCTAGTACTGGATCTCAAAGTCATAACCCAACAACTTAAAAGCCACTATTGATGCTCCTCTGTCATCATCCTTTATTCTAATAGGAACTTAAAACTCCTCTGGTCGGTCTAAACTATGAAGTGTGGCCCCAACAGGTAAGGTCTCCACTTATGTATTGCCAACACTATCGCCATCAACTCCCTTTCATACACTAATTTCAGCCTGACCCTGGCAGTCACCACCTAGCTAAAATAAGCCATGGGTCTTTGACTCTGCATGAGAACTTCTCTCAACCCATAACCTGATGCATCAGTCTCCACCACAAACGACTGGCTGAAATCTGGCAGTGCTAACACATGGACACTCGTCATGGCTTTCTTCAACTGCTCAAATGCCTAGGTGGCTACCTCCCCCCATTTGAAACTATCCTTCTTCAATTGCTCTGTCAATGACCATGCTATAAAATTGTATCCCATCATAAACTTCCTGTAACACCTAGTGAGTCACAAGAACCCCCTCAACTCCTTTAGGGTTTTGAGTAGGGGCCACTCAAACATTGCCTCTATCTTGGAAAAATATGCAGCTACTCCTGATTTAAACATCACATGTCTCAAATACTCTACATTTTATTGTACAAAAGAAAACTTCTTAAAATTGACATACAACTGATGCTCCTTCAATGTTAATTAACACAACCCTCGGGTGCTCCACATGCTCTATCTCAGACCAACCATACACCAAAATGTCATCGAAGAAAACCAATACAAACTTGCAAAGGTATGGCTGAAATAACATGTTCATAAGCAACTGAAAGATAGCTAGGACAATGGTAAGCCTAAAAGGCATAACTAAAACTCATAGTGACCTTCATGAGTCCTTAAAAGCAGTCTTGTGGATGTCAACGGGCCGCATTTTGATCTGATGGTATCTTGATTTTAGATCAAAGAGACATTTTTTTATTTTGTCCAGCTTAATATTTGGGAGTCTTAACTTCTCCCCTAATGATGTTTCTCTTTCCCACTGGCACTCGAAGGCCCAATCCATGTAGGAGAGGGACTCAAGGGTGTTCGCTAGAAAGATTTGCCCTTGATCAATGCCTCCTTCAAAACATTGAAGGCTTCCTCGTCCAACTTTAACCAGTCGTTGACCCATTGCTCGCTTACAGTAGTTGACGTTGACCCATTGCTCGCTTACAGTAGTTGATGGTATCTTCATAAAACAAGCATGCTCGTCCTTAAGAGCGACCTAAGTGCTTAATTTTTAGACTTCCTCCATTTGTCGCCTTGCTTCTGAGTTTCTCTCCTTAGCACGTGCCCTTGTGGCACCATGGGCATGCATCTATCTATCAAGCTCGACAACAAGTTCTTCACCCCACCAAGTCATCTCAATGAACGCCTCCTCTACTTCCCCACCAACAAATCTGCCTCAAGCTAGGCAGCATGCTCTCTCTGTCGACACCCAAGTTGTCATCTTTTGGTAGTCCAACTCTTTTGTTGCCTCCTTAGTCATCGTTGTGGCGAAGTGCAAGAATCGTCTCAGAATAGACAACCCAAATAAGACATGTATGAGCAAGTTGTTCGTGACAGGTTGTAACCACCACCAAGTCATCGATGTCCATGTTAGAGTAAACAATGCTCACAATCACCGAGCATACAGGATCATCATTGTCAACTAGAAATAAACACTGATGTTGAGTTCTTGAGCACAATTGCATCCATGATCCTGCTCCACTAGACCAAGAGAATGTATCGGTCATTGAACCGAATGTGGGTCGTAGTTCTCTCTGCCCTCCCTATTTTCTTCTACTTGGTGCGAGAGATAAATCACCGCTTGCAATAGGAGGTTCACTGGAAACCCTCCTCTCCGACACCATTTTCCCCAACAACAACTCCTAGCAATGGTGATTGACTGACATCCATATGCATCCAAACATATTTTTTGTATACGTTTTTTTAAAAACAACAAACAAAAATACAACCAAACATGATTCCACTTAAGGTGAAAACAAAAACAAAACAAAACAAAAGTAGAACCCATCCCAGCATGGTTTAAGTAAAGAACAATCAACATTTTATTATCAGCATTTAGTATATATTTTGTTAGGGTGATTCGGAGGAGTAAATATATTGTTAGCTGCATTTCAACATTCTGGGTTTCAATGCTCATTGGGATGGTATAAACATAGCATTTAACTATAAACCACCACAATATAGAATAAACTTGCCAAAACACAACTGACTGTAGGAGAATTTTTGTATCCTCAAACGGATTGCATATTTTATAATCGGGCACGGCATAAGAATACGATATATTACCCCGGAGGGTAAAAATACCATTTTCTTATGGGCTCAATAATAAAATTTACAATTATTTAACAGAGATTCCCCCACTCAATGTTTGGTTGAGTGGGGTCTATTTATTTCTGGGGTACAGACATCCCATAGGGGCAAGCCCCTATGGTTAATTACATCCCAAGTTTGATTTGGGAACACTTTTGATTAAACTAGTGGTTTTCTTGTTTGCTTGGAAGTCATTTGAATGTTGGCTAAAACTGATTTTTGTTGTTTTAAAATCCATGAAAGTCTTGTTTAAAAGGTTTTGGCCCTTTAGGAATTTCAAAGAGGAGATTTGATCAACTTAGGATCAGATTTTGGGAATGAAGGCCAAAGGAAGTGAAGTAGGGGCACTTGATTCTGAGGTGAAACTCAGAGGTGCCCAAACTATCCTATATTGGGCTTTACATTTTTGAATCTAAATTTAGTTTGAGTTGTTATTTTATTAGAAGATTGGGGCTTACATCCCAACAACATTTGTTGGAGGAATTGCCCGAAAGTTGAGGGCTTATAGGGTGATTTGGAATCAACCCGTGCCTCGGACCCTAAGACTAAGATGAGGACTACCGATAGGTAGTACCTCGAACCTAGATCTAACGAGTGCAAAGAGGGACTTACAAGCTACACCTCACAAGAGGCATAACCCGCCCGACCTCTGGATTTATTATCCCGCCTGGAAGGGACTACCAGCTAAACTCCCCCTAATCGCTTTTAAAACCATGCTATTCGGTCTCAATGCAAATGTAGAGTGGTAGGGTTGTTTTTATTTAGGGGGTAGGTCTTATAGCTTGGCTTTGAGGCCAAGATGCCTAATTATGTGGGTATGCATATGCTGACTCATAAAGAAAAGATTTTTTTTTTGTTATCTAATCCTTAAGTTGAGGCATTCTACATGTGACACATTTTTGGCTATGCATGTTTATTTTCGTTTTGAAAACTTGGCTCCTTGAAGGGAGCCATGCAATTTTTCTTATTTGAAAGACATGGAGCCTAATTTGATTTTATTATTAGGTTGCTTACATGTTAAGGGGTAGAAAATTTAGTTTTTAACCTAAGAGCCTAACGTAATCAAGTCCAGGCCACACCCACAGAAACAAAAGAAGAAACCTAAGAAAAACATGCTTTTCTAATGCGCACCCAGTAAACACTTCAACACATGCTTATATATAAATAAAATGCAGAAATGTAGATAAAGTCCAATTTATTACAACCAAATTTGGCAGCTGAGTTGCCTGCCATTATACAACCCAGTTGAATTAATTACATACTCTACTTGTGGGGATCTTCAAGCTTTAACCTTCAAGGAGGTCTTTGAGCTTCATCTCCAAAATGATACTTTCTTCTTTGATCCTCCTTGCTTTCTAATTCAAACCCCACAAGTTTTACATCCTATTTCTACCAAATACATGATAAAAAAAAGACTCAAATCTGCAAAACAGAGTTAGGAGGCAGTTTATATAATTAAGCATGTAATCATCTCAAAATTGGCCTAACACTTAGAGTGCTAAGTGCTAGGCCCCCTGCTTCTACCCTATTGGCCATGTCTCCTGGGGGGTATTAAGCAGCGCCTGCAAGCAAACAGCATTAATAAAATTATGACATTTACCCCCTTCTTGGACATAACCACCTGCACAGAAAAGCATATATATTTCTATACTAACCACTTAAGGGCAAGTGCCCACACGCAGACAATCCAAGGGCAATCAATCCACAACATCAATCACATGCGCACACAAAGAAAAGCCCTAATCCTAGTATGCCTAAGGGGTTGTGCAACTAAGTGTGTGAGGCTTGTGTGGTATGTCACACTAAAGATCCTCCTAGAGTTTGGGTCTAAGGGAGGAACATCTAACATATGGCTTTTGGAGCCACTTGTTGGGAGAAATTCTCCTTAGCCTTAGGGGCTAAGAAGAAGAAGTAGGGATCTGACATTTAGCTTTTGAGCTCAATGTTGGAGAAATTCCCCCCAAGCTTTTGGAGCAAGAAAGGGAACGAACATTTCTTTTAGCTTTGAAGCTAAAGAAAGGGAAAGGGAGAGAATCCAACACATGGCTTTTGGGCCAAGTGTTGGAAGAGTTCCCCTTAGCTTTTTTGGGCTAAGAAGAGAAAGTAGAGATCCAACATTTAGCTTTTGAGCTAAATGTAGGAGAACTCTCTCTAGCGTTTGGAGCTAAAGAGAGGGGGAAATCTCCTACAACTTTGGAGTTGGAGGAGGATTGGGAGAAAATGCAACTTTTGGGTTGCAAATTCATTAAGGCCTTTGGACATTTTGATGTTCAAAGAGGGAATTGCCCCCTTCTAACTTGAGTTTGGAAGGACAAGGAGAAATAGGACTTGAATCCTAAGCTTGGGGTGAAATTACTTGTTATTTTTGGTTCAACAAGTAAGATAATTTGGGACAAAAATGGATCACTCAATATAGGTTGAGTGAAAGTGGGCTTCATACAACTTTTGAGTTGTATGAAAAGTGAAAGAACCCATGGTTTTGAGCTAAGGTAAAGAATTCCTTAAGACTTTTGGAGTCTATAGGAGTGAAAGAGGATTTGTAACTTTAAGGTTACAAATCAAGAAGGTGGTTCTTTGAATTTTTGTATTCAAAGAGGAATTTCATTTTTTTTTAATTTGGGTTAAGGGAAATGAAGAGGATTTTGGAGGTTTCCTACAATCTAGATTTGTAGGAAAAGAAATACTCCAATGTGCAATCTAGAGATTGCAAATTGGAGGAATTTCTTTGGACATGTGGTGTCCAAAGAAAAGAAAAGTTTCATCTCTCCAATTTTGGGTTGGAGGAGAAAAGGAGAGGGGATGTGACTTGGAAGTTACAACCCCTAGAGGATTCTTTGAACATTGGGTATCCAAAGGAGAAGGGTGCATTCTCAAAACTTGGATTGAGAGAATGAAAGAGTTTCCCACAATTTTTGGATTGTAGGAAGGAGAAGGAGGTTTCCCTACAACTTGTAGGAAAAGGAGATATGAAATGCAACTTGTAGGTTGCAAATTAAAGAAATCCCTTTTGAGCATTTGGTGTTCAAAAGAGTATGACACATTTGCTTAATTTAGACCAAGTGAATAGTGGAGGTTTTCTACACTTTTTGTTTGGTAGAAGAAGGGAATGTGCAACTTAGAGGTTGCAACCCATGAATATCCTTGAACGTTTGATGTTCAAAGAGGAATGGTCATTCTCTCAAATTTGGGCTTAGGAGAAAATGAGAAGATTTTCTACAATTCTTAAATTATAGGAGAGAAAAGCAACAAGCAAATTTTGTATTGCATGTTGAAGGGACTCCTTGGACATTGGGTGTCCAAGGAAGAGCATTCATTTGCTTAATCAGTGACTAAGCATATGATGAGAACTGAGATTTGAATCTCAAATCCAAAGGATTACTCATTGGTTTGCAATCCAATGAGCAAAAGATTCGATAAGCTTCCCACAACTTTGGGGTTGAGGGAAGAAAATGTAACTTAGAGAGTTACAAAATTTCATAGGAGGCCTTTGAATATTTGGTATTCAAAGAGGGATGATCATTCACTTAGTTTTGGGTTAAGTGAATGATGAGGAAAGACTAGGTTTTAGATCCTAAACCTAAGCGGGGTGCTCAATTATTGAACTTAGATTCGAACAATTGAGAGAAAGAACTTAGAATTTGGTTCTAAGTTCAACGATCCCATGTGATAGTAAGTAAAAAGTTTAGGAAGAGCTTCAAACTATTACACATGGGGGGAGAAGTGGCATTTGTTTGTTGATTTTTTTTTGCACTTCAACAAACAAAGAAGAGGAAATAACCTAGGATTGGTCCTAGAGTTAAAGGATTTATACAAGGATATGTTTAAGGGCTTGAGGAGCCTTAAAATATCTTGCATGAGAAAAAAAAAAATATGTTGGTTTCTTGTGTTCCAACAAATGGGTTGATAGTTTAGAGTTTAGTTCCAAACTACAACTGTTCATGTGGGTATACTTGAAGACTTGAGGGGCTTCAACTCACCTCACATGAGAGGATACTTGTTGGTTTTGGGGTTCCAACAAGGGGTGTGAGAAAACTTGGATTTTGGCTCCAAGTTCCAATTGTTTGTAACATGATGCATTAAGGATCTTTTAGGAAAATCCATAATGCAAGGCACGATAAGGTTGATGATAACTCCTAAGATATGCTAGGAGTCAAATGATAAAACATTTGGAACATTGAGAGTGTTCCAAAAGTCATGCAAAGTTGTGTTTGGGGCCTTGAGAAGGTTCCAATCACCATGCATTTGGAGAGAGGTGAATGCTTGTGGAATTTGTATCTACAAGCAAAGAGAGTTGAACTTAGGATTTTTGGGATCCTAGGTTAAGATTTGCTCATGTACAGGAAAATGGATGCTTTGAGATGCTCCGAATTTTCATACATGAGGAAGGGAAGACTACTAGAGAGCTTCCAATTCAATGAAAAGACTCCCAAATCAATTTTGGCATGATTTAGGAAGAAAGATTGGTCCTACAACTTGAAATTGGAAGACAACCTAAAATATTATCAAAGCTCTACAAGAAGGTGGTTTTCCCTAAATCGTACCTAATATGATTCAAAAATTTGGGAGCTTGTATTTGGCCATATTATCTTGCAAATTAATAAAAATGAGCTTAAATAATCCTTTAATATGATGGAGCATTGATCATGGGCCTTTGAGGTCCATGAAATGCTCCAAATCAATCTCACCAACACTTAGGATTAAGTGAGCGCATTTATAAAAGTTTGTAAACTAATAGACCCATTAATTTAAGCAATAAACACATCACCTTTGGCTTGAATCTTAATGGAGTGGGAAACATGCATTTGAAAATCTTAAGGGATCAAATCACTTTTGTCGTGATTTGATCCATTAAGGGCGTAATGATGAGTTTCCCAAGCTTTGAAAGACTTGCATAACAAAAGTAACTAGCCATAAACTTTTTATCACAAGCTATACAACATATCCAAAAGATAGGTTACTCAAACACTTGTTCTAGGATTTTTTTGAAGTGAAACTTTGAGGTCCACATTAAATCCTACACCAAGTTATCACAAATATTTTGAATATGTTATAGGGTTTATGACAAACTTCACAAGCTCAACCAAATTTCTAAATCATGTATTTATTTCGCGCATGACACTAATGTTGTATAAGTATATGTAAACAATGTGAGGTTTGAGTGGATATGCAAGCTACACACTCAATTTGGCTACGAAAAGTAACATACCCTAAAGTTTGGATGTAGGCGAAGGTGTAAAGCTTAATATGATGCACAACATACATTCGAGAGATGTCGGATAACAACCCGACGCCTCTACGCGTGTCAAAATCCTCTCCGGACTCTCACATAAGAGTCAACCAATAGAAATCACCAAATTTCCATAATCTTTGCGAAGGGGACAGCCAACGAATGGGTTTTTGGGGACCAAAAAATAAAGTTTCTAAGGACCTATGTCTTTGGATCGTCAACCACATTGCATTTGGCCTTGGGAGCCTTAAGGTTTCGCCTAAGTTTTAGTGGTATACCTTCCCCGGGTTGTCCAAGCGCTCCTATCCAAGTTCCAAGCTTTGTCCAAGCTCCGCTCCAAGCTCCAAGTTGCTGTCCAAGGTATTCCGGACGTCGCCGCTGCTGTCCAAGCTACTCCGGAGGGTGGATTTGCTGTCCAAAGCACTCCCGACAGCAGTTTTCAGCGTTTGACAGCTCTCGGAAGCTGTATGGCTGCTGTTTTCACACTCCAAACAGCAGATTTTGCTGTTCGACAGTCTCCCGGAGCTAATTTCGTCGTCGAGAAGTCGCCGGAGTTGAAAGAGAAGGGAGGAGAAGCCTTCCTTTGATGTTTGGAAGTCTCCAACAGCTTTCTTGATCACTACGAGCTCGCCGGAGTTGAGGAAGGAAGGTGTAAATACTTCCTGAAGCTTGAGATCTTGGAAGCTCCGGCGGATGAGAGGGACGGAGCTCCTGCTCGGTCCGGCCGACCGTCCAGGTGGAGTCGGAATGGGGTTCCGCACGCGAGAGGGAGGCCGGTCGGGACTTCCGCACGCGAGAGGGAGGCCGGTCGGGGCTTCCGCCTGGTGGAGTCGCACGAAGGAGGGGATTCGCCTTTGCTCTCTCGCTCGCTCTCTCTGTGTGTCGGGACGGGAGCGGGAAAGCAAAACAGGGGAGCCGAATGAGGCTCCCCACTCGTTTCGTCCACTTAGGGGCGCCAGCACAGAGCGAACGACGCCCCCGTTCCGTCCCATCGGACAGCCTCGTTGCGAGAAACGAGAGAAAAATCTACTCGAGTAGATTTGGCTGCCACTTGAAGTGAACTTAAGTGGGATTTGAGAAGAGATCTCAACCCTAGATCAAGAAATTTGATTTTTGGAAATCAAATCAACTTATGATCTCATTAGCTAGGGTTGAAATTGAGTCCAGATTGGATTCGACCCGAACCGATTTGGGTCGGTTTGGGTCCGATTGAGTTCGACCAACTTAATTCCATAAAATTGAACTCGAATCGGTGTCGAATCACGTCGAATTAGGTTCGACGATGCTCGACGGGGTCTGAATTGATTTGATTTAATTTTAATTTAATTAAATTGATTTAATTTAATTAAATTGGAGTCTAATTTGAGTCGAATTTGTCTCGACGTCGATCGACTGAGTTGATCGAGCGCGATCGAGCCTAGTCGGGCTCGATCGGGGTCGGGTCGGTGCGAAAATATTCGTCAACACTGACATCTAATCAATATAACTTTTTATAATAATTATTAATAGTCAACTCAGTAGAACTTAGAAGTTATTAAAAAAGCACCTGATTAATGGGCATAAAATATAACTTGTAAACATTTCCAAGAATGCTCAACTGGCCCAAACAAAACCAGTTTAAAAAAATGCACAAACGTATGTCATTTGAAAACTTCATCAATATCTCATTAAATTATCAGTAAAAAAATCAACATTATTATGAATGCATTGAAGAAAATTCTCAATAAGAAAAAAGAAATCCATGATATACCTCCAGAGGATCAGTTTCACCTTCAAGCTCAACCATTACAGGCGCATTCATGCTGTTGGCCAAACAGAATTGGATAAAAAAAAATTGCACAAGCTACAAAACAGGGATCTAGGCATCTAGCAAAAGAAAAGTTGAAAAGAAAGACCTGATCTGAAGAGCACGTGTTCCTAATATCCTTGCACGCTCATACTTTGTCATGTACTTGGATGTTTTCCTAGGATGCTCAACTGGTTCTTGCTCCTTTTCTTCATTTTCAGCACCAATAATATCATCTGGAACATCATCATTGTTTTCTTCCTCTACCTCAGCCCCTTCCTGCATGTACTCAATCAACTTGATATCGTTGCCTCTTCAGCAAGCAAATAAAAGGGATATGAACCTAAGAAATAAGTAGTTAACACATACCTCAATTTCAGGTTCAGGTGGCTCATCCTCATACCTGCAGGCAATCAATTATAGTGCATGCAAGGAAAAAATAAAAGAATAAGAAGGATGACTCAAATAGATAATAGTGTTTCCAAATGTTTTCAGATAAATCTAATCACAATAATTCAAATCAATAACGTTCAAACAACAATACGACCAACAATAGACAACAGTAAGTACCAAAGGATAAACGAAACCAACCTCAGATTTTGGATAAAGATGATGACTAAGAAGAGAATGGGAACGCCAACTAAACATTATAGTCCAAATGCTAATCTAGAAAAAAATGCTTTCATGAAATTTACGAAAAATACATCTAAAATAAGAAAAAGGACGGTTACATGTACCACCAAAATTTTCTTTATTTACAAAATCACCAACTAGTTATTTCTATTTATCACAAAACCATTCAAATCTCAAATAGTGCATTCAAACTTTTACTTTTATTCTCAATGATTTGTTAAATTCTTAAGGATTTGGTAGTGTCACGTGCAAATGTAGATTTATTGGCTCATTTTAAACAGTTAGGTAATAACTTCGTAAATAAGGAAATTTTTTAGGATACGCACATAAAAAATACTATTAAGAATGTGCAGCAGAACAATAATTGATTGAAACAAACAACGAATAAATGTTGTAGGAATAAAACAAATTGACAAAAATACTTTCAGCATGCACAAAAGAGAAACATCGAAGTATTAGAGTGATACAATAGGTGTTCAAGCGACCCGTCCAAATCATTTTATTAAATAAGATGTAAAACCAGAAGCAGCACTTAAATATATGAGTATTGCGGCGTCTAATATAGACTGAAGAGACTAAAGATTACAATAACAATCACGACCATCCGTGCTTGCCTAACAGGGGTTTGAGGCATCACTTACCAAAAGCTTCCCTAGAAACTATGGTTCCCAAATGAGTACTGTAAACCCCAAAGAAATTCACACAAAAAATCAAATTGGAACCCCACTTTATTTACTAGGCACGATAAAAATGGAAGACAATGCATTAAACTTTTGCTTTGGAAGTGTGTGATTGGAACATCCAAGCCAAGTGGACCCCTTTTGTAAGTGTGGGGGGGTTCACCCTTCCGACATATGAACACCCCATGAACATCATATAATGAATCCATCCAAAATTTACCTATATTAAATTATATCGTTAAAGTATAAATCAAAGTAAAAAAAAAAAACTATACAACAATAAGAACAACGAGTTGAACATATTAAAATGTAACCACCACAAATATGTAAACAAAAGAAACTGTATTTGTGGACGCTTCCCATAATTACTAGATAGAAGTTCAAAGAAAATCTAATCCTAGAGTTGATTTTGCACGTATGCATACTTACGAATAAGATGGAAGAGCAGGTTACGCACATAGAAATGTTAATGATTTTCCTTAATAATAATTTCACAATTCACATGGAAGATGTGCTAAAAAGGAGGGGTGACAAGAAAGGAAATATTAAAAAAGTTACTAGTAGAACATGCAGGTGACTTGGTTGTAAGGAAAACCTAGCAAAAAGCTAAAGAAAATATAAACATGGAGGTGATCTTATATGAACATGAATGCTGGAGAAATGGTGAAAATATAAGTTGGAAGAAGGGGTCTTGTTCCACGGAATGTGATAATTTTGTTTCAGTTCAGCCCAAACCAGCCCAGGAGGCGCCGGTTCAAACCTACAGGACGCTTCCTCTAAATCTCACCGCCTAAGTAGGGGTGTCAATTTTTGACACGACCTGAACCTGACCCGGAAAAATCCGGGTTCGGGTCAACCCGAACCCGAAACAGGTCGGGTTCGGGTTGAACAAATCAACCCGTTTTAAAATCGGGTCGGGTTCGGGTTGACCCAGCAACCCGAAATTGACCCAAAAGTGACACAAAAACTCATATTTGACCCGAAAACCCGAGATTGACCCGTTTTTTACCCGATTTTGACCCGAAAATCGAATATTGACCCGATTTTTACTCGAAAATTAGCAATTTTAGGTCAACTTCTAGTCATTCGTGTCGGGTCGGGTTGACCCGGACCCGAATCGGGTCGGGTTCGGGTTGACCTGAACAGTTCCGGGTTCGACCCGAACCCGACCCGCTGACCCGAATTGACACCCCTACACCTAAGCATGTGGGCCCCACCTCTTTGGGCGGCAATAAGAGAGAGAGAGGACGGTTTAAGCATGAGGAAAGTAATTTAAAATTAATTTATATTAGGATGTTTTTTATTAGTAAAGATTGTATTTAAAGAACATAAAAGGCTGGGGTTAGGGCATGCATGATTTGGAGTTGTTTTCTAAGAGTCTTCTTGGTGTCTTGGGCTCTAGATCCAAAATCTAGAGATTGGGAGAGACGATCCTCCTCTCGAATTGAGGGTCAACTGTATCTTGCTTGGAGTTTGTGTTGCTTGCTTCTACTACTGCAATCTATCGTCTTAAATTGAATTCCTCCAGATTTTCTTGTTTTTCTCGTTGTTTGGCCAATTATTGCTAGGGTTGCTTGCGAACTCAAGTAATTCCTCTTGGATTACTTGCGAACTCAAGTATTTCCTATCAAATTGGTATCAAAGCAAGTCTTGGAACTGTTGGTGGGCTGATTTTGGTGAATTTCAGCGGCTGGTTTTTGGTCAGGGAAGGAGAAAGTTGTTGTTTGTGACCCAAATTTAGAATTTTTGAATCTACAAAGATCAGTATAGGGATGGATGCCAAGAAAGTAGATACGCTGGAAGAAAGACTTGAAGGGGAGATGAACCAAATCAAGACAACGGTGGAGGAAAGGATTTCCTCCATTAAAGGACAAGTAGCCGATCTTCGGAACATGATGAAGAAAATGTTGGAAATCCACAACAAAATGGCGGCTTCTGTGAAAAAAGGGGCGCAGGGGAAAAACACGAATTCTGAAATTCATGGGGAGGAAGATGAGATGGAGATCATGGAGGGAGAAAAAAGGAAACCCTATCTAGAGCCTCTCCAAAGGGAGGATAAAGGAGGTAGATATAGGGAAAGGCATGAGTATGGAGGGGGAGATTAAAGAGGTGCTGATTGGGAACACTGGGAGGGACATTTTGGTCGCTGAGGTGCTGAATTTGAAGGAAGGAGATGAGAATTCAAAGGGGGTTTGGATTATGACAGAGCAAGGGAAGAAAGGGAGACATGGGTAGGGCCAAGCACTTTGGAAATGGGGAGCTATGGAGGAATAAGGGGAAATGAGGGAGATCAGAAAGTAAGAAATCTGAAGATGCCCATATTCGAAGGGGAGGATGTGTATGGGTGGATTTATAAGGTGCAGAGGTATTACGCCGTAAATGGGCTCACGGAGGAGGGGCTAACAGCGGTAGACTTATGTTTGCAGGGGAAGATGCTGTTATGGTACCAATGGAGAGACCAGAGGAGACCCATAAGTAGCTGGGGAGAATTCAAGAACTGTATAATATAACGTTTCCAAACCGATTCGAGAGGAGATTTCTATGAGCAGTTCTTAGCTCTTGTGCAAGAGGGATCTGTAGCAGACTACCGTGAGCAGTTTGAGCACCTGGCCAATAGGGTGAAGCGATTATGAGATATTGTTTGGGAGGAGAACTTCATGAAAGGGCTGAAGGCAGAGATCAGAGCGGCAGTGAAAGCCTTGATGCCTCGTCACTTGGGGGAGGCAATAAAGTTGGCACAGCTAGTTGAAAATCAGAGCAATCTAGAGAGGGGAGCTAGGAGAAGCAGCTTAGGAGGTACTTACAGGATGACAAACACTCACTTAGCACCTAAGGGTCCTGCAACAGCAGGATTTCGGAAGACGTTTAGAGAAAAGATAGGAGGGAGTGGGAGAAACTTCAAGAGGCTGACAAAGAAGGCAGGAGAAGAGGGCAAAGAAGTTGTGTTTTAGGTGTGATGAGAAGTATATGTCAGGGCATAGGTGTAAGGACCAAACTTTTTGGGTTCTCACCGTTTATTTATAATAACGAGGAAACTGAGGGAGGTGAAGGAGGGTTAGAGGAGGAGATGGAGGAGAAGCTACATATGGATCTAGCCGGGATTTCCCTGAACTCGGTGGTCGGATTCACTACGAATCATTCCATGAAGGTAAAGGAGGAGATAGAGGATAGGGAGGTGGTGGTGTTGATTAATAGTGGGGCTACCCACAATTTCATTTCCAATCAGTTCGTCGACCAATTGGGAGTGAGATTGGTGGATACTGGTTGTTACTGGGTGATGATGGATACTGGGAAGGTGGAGAAAGGCAAGGGAATCTGTAGATGAGTGCTACTGATTGTCCAAGGTATTCAAGTGAGGGAAGATTTTCTTCCGCTGAACTTAGAGAGTACAAATGCCATTCTGAGGATGAAGTTGCTGCAGACCTTGTGAGACACCAAGGTTAATTTGGGGGCACTCACTATGGAGCTGATGGTCGATGGGAGGAAGGTGTTGATAAGAGGAGATGCAAAGCTATCCAAATCCATGGTTTCTCTTAAATCCATGGTAAGGAGTATACATGAGGTGGGTGGAGGATATTTAGTAGAGCTGCACAGTTTGGAGGGAGCTAGATCGAAGGAGAGAGATGACATACCCCTCTCTATACAGACATTGATTCAGCAATTTCATGAGGTGTTTCACCCACCTCAGGGACTGCCACCACCGAGGGAGCAGGAGCACGCCATCTCCTTGATGGAAGGAGTGGCACCCATCAACATCAGGCCCTACCGATATCCCCAATTTCAAAAGAATGGAATTGAGAAACTTATCCGGGAGATGATGGAGACGAGGATTATCAAGTCGAGTGTAAGTACCTTCTCTAGTCCAATCCTAATGGTTAAGAAGAAGGATGGGAGTTGACAATTTTGTGTGGACTATAGAGCTTTGAACAAGGTGACATTGCCAAATAAGTTTACTATTCCTGTGATTGATGAGCACTTGAATGAACTGAATATGGCAATGATGTTCTCCAAACTGAATTTGATGTCTGGATACCACCAAATCAGAATGAGGAAAGCATATATCTCTAAGACAGCTTTCAGGACACACGAGGGGCATTATGAGTTTTTGGTACTGTTGTTTGGGCTTACCAATGCCCCTACTACTTTCCAGTCACTGATGAACAGGTATTCAAGCAGTACCTCCAAAAGTTTGTCATGGTATTTTTTAATGACATACTGGTATACAGCAAAATTGAGGGAGATATCTGAAGCACTTGAAGATGGTCTTAAGAGTCCTACAGGAACATCAATTAAAGGCCAATCTGAAAAAGTGATATTTTGTCCATACTAGTTTATAATATATGAGACATATTGTGTCCAAAGAAGTGATGTTTTGGAGCTTTTGTGGTGCTAAACCTAAACAAAGTTTCAACAGAATAGCCCAAACTCTGCACTGGCTTGACATTCTCAATATTAATACAAACAAAACATTAGATGGAAAACAATGCAAAAGGCAAGTAAATCAACATAAAGGTATGAAATCCAAAGCTAACTAAACAAAGAAAAAAATAGTAAATTATCTATCGAGCGCTAAAAAATGAAGGTTTGGCAACCAGACCCTCCCTCCCTCTTTTATTGCAAGCTAAAGTATTTCTCTTGCATGTCATATTTCAACAAAAATAGTTGAATTTCCTCATGGCATCTTTGTTGCTTATAATAGAATATATGTAATCCAAATCCATCTGTGAGTTACGATAGAACCTTACTTTATAACAAAGCAAAGAAGATAGGAGGGAACAAGAGAGAGAAAAACACAATTTTAGAGTGTTGAGATCTAGGTTTTCACTAAATTGAAGCTCGAGCAACGCAAGATTAGCTACACATAAGGCTACATAAATAAGAAATATTACAAGAATTGTGTTGCCAAATTTTATAAGACTGTCAATTAATCCTTGAATTAGTTATTTATTCAGCATCTAATCTGATAAAAGTCATATCTTTCATTTAGTTAGCTAGACAAAGTTGCTGACTTCGCTACAGAAAGTTGCTAACTTGGCTGGAGAAAGTCACTAACTTGGCTGGAGAAAGTAGCTAACTTGGCTAAAGGAAGTTAGTGAATTGGCTCGAATAAATCATGAATATGGGCAATTTCTTCATAAACCCACCGAGATCATGAAAAGCATAAACTGAGTTGATTTATCTCAAACCAATTTTTTGAGATATTTAGCTATACATTTAATTCCTTTATTCTCTTATAAAACATTTCTTTTAATAATTCATTCTCATTTATGTCACCAAAGAAGAGCAACAAATGTTTCACTAATATTTATTCACGATCAATCTTGATTGTGACATTTTACACAATCCTTATGTCCACATTAGCACTTTCAAAGTCTATAAAATATGAAGTGAGCTACTCATTTGCACATTTGGATTCCTATTCCTCCTTCCTCTCCTTTCAATTAAAGTTTTTCAATTCCAGTAACTGAAATAAAAGATCATTATTCTAAAGAATAAGATTAACATATCCAAAGACGTTAATGCTGGCCTTTTTGGAAAACGTAAGAAAGAAGAAGATTCTTCTGAGGAGGATAGAAAGAAGGAGACATTTGAGGGAGCGAAGGAGATATCCTCTATTAAGCCTTCAACTGTCTCATATTATTTGTCCGAAATGGCAGATGAATGCTCGGTTTTTCCTGCTAAGAATTCTTTTCCTGCGACTTTTTCTCACTTTACCCGTAAAGTCAGGTACTGAGAAGATTGTTGCTAATCGTAAAGGAAAACTTTCTTGTTTGTTTGAAACTTAGATCCATCATTATTTTTAAATGTTTCGCAATTTGTATGGCACATGACACGGCGATTGACTATCTAGGAAAATAAATTATGTTGACCAATCAACATAAAACGAACCGAGTGGCGATATTGGCGAGAAAGCTATCAAAGAACCGAGACCTGAAAAACTTAAAACCAATGATAGCCGGATCCCGCGACAAGAGACGATAACTGATATTGGCGTGTGAACTGCAGCGGAATCAAAAACTAGAGTAGGTCAGGTGTTGTTGAAGAGCCAAGAATTTACATCGACCAGATGGCTTCAAGAGCGCGAAGAGTTGCAATCGGCAATAGACTATTACTTCTTCTACTCCACCTTAGAAAAATGTTAACCTAAATCATATAGAGAAACCCTCATAAATTTTGGAACATATATTTTATCTCTTCCAACCTCTTGAACTGAGAAATATTAAAGGGAAAGAATCTCGTTAGTAATAACGTTTGCCCTAAAAATTACACGCATAGAAATATGCAAAAAGTTGAGTCGGAGATTGGATAGAAAAATATATCTTCGGGGACAGAGAAGCTAACCCCATGTCCATATCGTTGTAGTCATCATCTGCCATGTTACCAATAACCTATTGCTTTCCCAAGTTCTTCCGGTCGTGCCCTGTGTCAAATTGTCGCCCAAAACCCTAGCTTCAAGCCGTCGTGCCCTCGGAGGAGAAGACGATAATTATTTATATATTCACGTCTAAGGCTTCGTTTGGGATCCCTCTTCCATTTAATACAAAAATAAAAAAATTTGCACTGAAACTTTATTTTAGAAAGCAGTAAAAAAATAGTCCCAAACGAAGCCTAAATTAAGCAATATTTACAAATGGATCCCTAAATTCTTATTTATTTATAGAATACTTACATTTTTACATTACATTTAAAAATAAAAATATAATTGTTGCATGCTGTTATATTCTAAGCAGTAAAGTGAGAGATTTCTTTTGTTTTAGCGATATACGGATATCCAACACAAAAATTGAAAAATAACAAAAATAACTTACGTGAAAAACCCAAAAAAGTAAAAAACACATAGTCTAACCCAGACATAGAAGATTTCACTACTAATTTTAGTGAATTACAAAGGTTAACATGTCCCTTAACTTAGAGACGGTGCAATGACAATAATTTAGAGAGTCGATCAAACTTTGCACAAAATACTTAGACGTTTTTTTATGAACATGGTTGGGTAGATGTCTGGCGGCGGTCAGCAGCTAGGCAGTTGTTCAACAACTATCGAGCGGAAGTTCGATGTCGGTCGGGCGAAAGCCCGACGACAATCAGGGTGGAAGTCTGGCAGTTGTTGGTTGTTAAGTGGTGATCCGACGATGGTTGAGTGGAAGTCCAATGAGATCAACAACCGAGTGAAAGTTTGGTGGCTAGGTGAAAGTCTGGTAGCGGTGGGCGGTCGGACAATAGTCTTGTGGAAGTCCGGAGATTATCGATAGTTGGGTGGAAGTCTGATAGTGATTGGCTAACTGGTGGTGATCCGACAATAATCAATCGAAGTTCATCGGCGGTGATGCTTGGGTGGAGCTCTAGATCCTCAAAGCCAGATATTTATCTTCAATCTCCATCCAAATGACCATCTCATATAGAGAGTGAGAGTCCATTTATATATATTTTTTTTAATAATACCCTGTAAAATATGGAGAAGATCTATGGCATGTTCGAAGTGCTCCATCAGACGGCCCGTATTGATTCCCTCAATCATACAGTATTTTTCAAGTATTTTATGTGCATTATTGATGTAATAATTAACTGATATTGGGCTCATTGCATTAGTCTCGTTAAGATGCTAAAATTCAATTATAAGCATGTCATATTTATAGTCTGCTTGGTCAACAAATTAATGCTTTGACCCTTTCAAATATGCTCCGACCTCTTGATTTGGACCCAATTTGGCTCATATCAAACATATTTTGATGTTGTTGGGTTAGTTTTACTGATATGTTCAATTTGAGTATAAATTTGATGAAATTTGAGTTTGGATTGCCCCAAATTATTTTAGAAGTTTATAACTTGGATTGTCTCAAGAGTCATACCCGATCAAGTCAACTTTCAATGAATTATCAATAATTAATATTAATTTATCCAAAATAAAACATATATTTTCTCGCAAGCACATATATAGATATAATTTAGATCCTAAAATCATACATAAAAAAGTATAAACTTATAGGAATAATGTCTTACTTCAAATTTGTGAATATATATTTTTCATCATATATTATGATTTTGGGTGGCACATTATACTAATAATTTAAGGAAGATAAATAATATTCTCAATATAGATAAATATCATGATTAAAATTATGAAGTCAATAAAGCTTGTCACAATTATGACATAAAATAAAGAAAAAAGATACATGTGTCCAAAGAGTTTAGTATACTATCAAGGGTAAGTTCTCGTAAATATGAATTACTCTTTCACAAAGAATGAGAGTTCATCAATTATGAACATCATTCTCAATAAGATATTTTTAAACATCAAATCAAACGTATATATCAATATGTAAAGAAATAATTATTTGAGGGTTATATGGAGAATAAGACATATTTTAAAGCTATATATAAAATTGTTGAATTTATAAGATATCACTATTAATCTCATTTATAAATGAAATGAACCTTCTCTCCCAAGACATTGTAGCACTTAGGTTTCATATCTTAATGTATAAATTATCCCTATGATTTTTTACGGGAATATCAAAGGACTTAATACTACCCAACCCTAGATAGCTATGAACCTCTTAGAGGTCTTAGGACACTTCCTACTAACCCTAAGTAGGCAGTGGACTCACCAAATCAAACATAGGTCAACCCTAAAGTTAAACCTTAAAATCACCCAAAATTATAAAAACTTTCCAAACCCTAGGTTATCCATGTCCTTACGACTTTCCCTAGAGACATTAGGCTTGTTCTTAGAACCACCTTAAGGATTAATGATTGATGTTTAACCCCTAAGAAATTCATAGGACTTGGAATAAAAAAAAAAGAAAAAAAGAGTGATGTTTAACCCCTTTGACCCTTGGTCAAATCTCAAAGATTAAAAGTATCCTAAAATTTTCCAAAATAGGTGGTGGTCATTTCATTTTTGTATTGAGTTTAACACACCTAATCCATTTTATGAATGCTTTGATTATGGTCAATCCATTTTTACTATGGATATCTTAAGTTTGATCAAAACTCTAAAGAAACCATAATAATCCAAATATTCAAATATACATTTACCATTTTATTGGTTTTAAATCATGAATCCTGATTCACATTATGATTATTTGAATCTTTTTGCCACCCATGGTGTCACGACCCGACCTGATCCGGGACGGATCCCGCTCGCACCGGGCCGCGACACGGAAACGAAACGGACGAACTGACCAGGATCTGGTTTTGGAATTGGCTTCGGAACTGAATCTTCCAAATTATTTCAACTCAAACAAACACACAAACACAGAAACACAGAGCTACTATAAATCACCAAACACAGCGGAACAAAATATCTATCTTTTCTTTTCCTCAAAACAATCATCTACAGATACAGTACATGGCTTTTGAACAGAAAGAAAGACAGAACAGAAAAGCCATGACTGTACAAAAATCAAAAGTACAAAGCAATACCTATACTAATCAGACTCTGAATCTATTCCTGGACTTCCTTCCCTTTCCCAGAACCTGAAAACTACCAGAAAACAAGAGTGAGCTCAACAGCTCAGCAAAGCAACAAACCTCCAATCAAAACTCTCAGAATCCAAAACCAAACTCATCAGACAGAAATCCGTACATAAATCGGAACAGAATCAGACAGATATCAAATCGGAACTTATACGGACATATGTCAAATCAGAATCAGAATCGTACAGATCAGATCAATCAGAATACAAATCAGAACGGAACAGATCAGACATATCAATTCAGAACGGAATCGTACAGAAGTCAGAAATTCAGATCACATCGGAACAAAACAGACTCGTATTGGGATCGTATCGGAATCAGACCATACAAATCAGATCAGATCAAATCAAATCATATCGTACAGAAATCATAATCGCTTACAGAACAGATCGCTTACAGAACAGATACAGAAAGCAGAATCAGATCAAATCAGATATCAGACATCAGATATATATTTCATAGCTAAATTCCCTGACACTGACTGAATCTCTTTGGATTCAGGCCCCTTATAACTCCCTTTGTGCTCACGGCACCAGAACAGATATGCTTATGTGCTCACAGCACCAGAACAGATTTCATCGGATCCGGAACATAATTGATTTCAGAATTTCAGATTGAGCTCATTTCAGATTTCCCTGACACTTACTGAATCGCTTAGGATCCAGGCCCCTTATAACTCCCTTTTTATAGCATATACAGATAGCATATCAATTCAGAAGAAATCCGGGCAAATCAGAAATCAGACAAAAATCGGGCAGCACAACGGCAGTATACGGAATTTACACAAAATTTCCTGCAAATCAAAATTCACCAAATTCACACAGAATATAGATAATCACATTTCAGAACATTTATTCTACTGCACAGATAATTTCCAATTTCACAGAAAAATGCAGTCGACTAAAAACACCGCCGAATCAAAAATACCCGGACAAAAATCTTCGAAAAATAACCAAAATGTGCACACCCGGCACGTCAACAATATACAGAAAGTTACGCGGTAAAAACTGAACCAATCAAAAGATACGGACAAAAATCACTAACGGAAACGAAATCCGGACAGAAAATACCGCCAAACACGACGGTTCTGAAAATTGAGAAAGGCGGAATGTGCCTTACCTTGCGTACAACAATATCTCGAACAGTCTCCTCGGACGAAAACGGCTCCGCGTCGTCCGAAAATCAACTTTTCTCCAAAAGTCCACGACTTTCTCTCTCTTCAAAAGATATTTTCGTTTTTTTATGATTTTCTCTCTCCTCCAAATGACTTGAAATCAGCTTTAAAATCTTCAGATCGGCCCGGCCGATCGCCAGATCGTCCCAGGACGATCAGACCAATTTGGATCGTCCTGGATGGTTCCCAGAACTATTCTCAGGCCGATATTTTCTACAGTGCCAATCGGCCTGGACGATATATACAGAAAATCACCTGGAGCAAATCTGGGCACATTCTGGAGCAGAATTCTCAACTGATCGTCCCAGGACGATCCAGATCGTCCTGGACGATCCTGGAGCAGGTTTTTGATATTACACATGGTCACCTATATTGACCAAGAATTATAAATTTATTAGAATGCCCCAAGAGTATATGAGACCTAATTAAAAATGATAAGTTGCCTTCACCCTCGAAGATGAGTCTTCACCAAGGGTCTGAAGGAATCAGCGACATCTAATGATGTTAGGTTCTCTCAAGGAGAGGAAGGACTCCATCATAATCTTAGGAGATTATGTCACAAGCCATTTAGACGCAAATTGTTGTGTCGAGGTAAGCCACATTGTGTTGAGTATGCAACAATTAATATATTTCCTAAGATTTTATTTGAAATGAAACTTTCCTTTTTTCTTCAATATTCACAAACATGAGCAACTCCACCACAGAGTTTTACTTGAAACCTAATACATAATTCACAATAAACAAAGTAACTTGTATGGGTGTATAATATTATATGAGTAGTAAAATTTGTTTAAAGTAAATTAAAATGATATTTATGTTACGTGTTATGACTATCAAATAGTATTAGTATTAAAAAAGTGTAAAAAATATATACATGACATAAACAATAATGTAAGCATTTATTTTAATATAATGTCATAAATGTAATAATATGGTAAAAAGTAAAATGTTTATAATTCCATTTTAGAGCATTTCATACTCTTCTTACACCTCTTACATCTTTGTTTTCATTTATAGCTCTATTTGTTCATATTTTCCCTTTGCCCCTAATTCCTTCACTTATCTTCATCTGTTCAGGCATATATTATTTGCACATATAGATGCACAAGTCATTAAATCCCCACTTGAATACATATAAAGTATCAACAACAAGCCAAATGCATTTTATCCTTTCTCTCTATTTTCACACATTTTTATACTGATAAACATATAAATATCACATTTTCAATATGTATAAATAGCACATTACATGTTACAAAATATATACTAATTCATATGCATTATAAAACACTAAGAGTTACATGGGGTAAATTTATGTACACATTTCAATATTTACAATTTTCAAAAATCATTCATATACAATATTAACAATAATATTTTGAAGTTATTTATTGTATTATAATAATTTTGATTAGTGTTAATATATTCGTGAAAATGCTTAAAATAACATATAAATTAAAATTTCGGGTGTAAAATTATATTGTATATGTTAATACGACAAGAATACTCTACTCTACAACAAACTTAAATTTATGCAATAAAAATATATAAAATATTTGTAGATATGATTTTGTATAAAATTTGATCATATGAAATATCAAAATTCACAAGAGCAATATAATTAAAATATCAAGTAGGTTAACAATATCCCACTTTAAATTGGGGAATTTTTTTAGCCCGACGTAGAAAATATGATCCGAGATCTCCAACCAAGCTTCCTCTTTAGTCTCCATCTTTTTTTTCTCTTAAACTACTCATTGAACTCTCTATATATGGAACAACAAAAGCATAAATGTGTTTCTTGGAAGTAGATTTGATACTTGCAATAAGGAAAATGAAGGGAATGATATATTGTTAATTACATAAATTATTTAGTTTTATTTGTAATTTGTATGTAAATTTTTTTATAAGATAATATTAATATTTTCATCGTATCACTTTTTCTTTTAAAATCAAACTTAAAAATGTGGGCAAAAATATTACTCTAAAAATTTACACAAATTCAATATATGCTAAACAAACATATACATCCTATCTGATCCAAACATGTTACTATAAGTAGTCAAATATGCTTCAATCGCTTCTTTTGGGCTTATTTGGATCAATATCAAATCATTTGTGATGTTAATGTATTGATTTTGTTGACATGTTCAGTTTCATTATAAGCTTGTTAAAATAAGAGTTTGCATTATTCTGAATTTAATACCTTAAATTTAAATATAATATAAAAATTCATGCGGATCAAATTAAATTTTATAATGTGTCAGTAAAGTTTAAATAATAAATAAATAAAGTTAATATTTTAGATATTATACATGCAAATCCCTCATCGAAGAATACCATTAAATTCTAATAATTAACTAAAAAACTCATTGTCAGGACCTAGAAGTTACATTAATTTTTTTTTGAGGCATTTAGGCCAATTAAGATAGATTCACTCACACAACATATACATAATACTCAAATTCAAAACATTTTAATTAATAATCTAGACTTCCAAGCAACATATTAAAATGAATTATGTACATTACAAATTGATGAGATTTGTTGCGGGCTAGAATATACGCGGTGATAGAGTTGTAATTCTGCGTCTTAGCGTTGCACGGATATCCAGCTCACACATAGAGAATACAAGATTTTTTACATGGAAAATCCTAGAAAGGGGAAAAACCACGGGGCCTAGCTGTGAGATCTCGTTCCCTTACTGTTCCTCTCTGAATTGGATTTTCCTCCCAGGATCGGCCCGGACGATATTGAGATCGTCCAAGCCGATCAGTGCATTGAAAACGGCTGATTTATGGAATGATTTTTGGACTGGATCGTCCAGGCCGATTTTGGATCGGCCGAGGACGATCAGATACGACAAGAATCCCGAGAGCATCGTCCTGAGAAATCGTCCGGGCCGATTGGATTTTGTTCACATCGGCCAGGATGATGTGTCGATCGGCCGGGCCGATCAGACTAAGGTTATAAGAAAATCAGCTCGTTTTGAGGAGAGAGAAAATATTTTTATAAAACGAAAATATCTGAGGAGAGAGAAAGAGAAGGAAAGAGAAAGGAGAAGCTTGGTTTCGGAGGCCGCGGAGCGCTTTTCGTCCGACGCCGCTATTGGGAAAAGTGTAGATCTCGTGGTAAGGATTCCGAATCCTATTTCTATCAGAGATATTGATTTTTGATCGAGATGTGCACTATTTTGTGTTTCCGTAGTCGAATTTTGGACCTGATTTGGTATTGACACAACTTTCACCGCACAACTTTTAGAATGTTATAGATATGAATATTGTACACGATTTGAGTATTTTCTACGATGATTTTACCGGTCGGAATTGGTTCTACGCGATTTTAATTGAATAGAAAAATATCAGGATGTTATTTGATATGGATTCAGTATAAGAATAGTCTTATATTGTTGTCGTGAACATTCTGTTGTAATTTGGTGAATTGTGATTTTGTAGGATTTTTGTGTAAATTTGATAGACTACCGTTATGCCGCCGAAATTTCGTACGATTTCCGATTTTTCTGAGATTGTTGAATTGAATAGATATGCATATGAATGTTGATATGATTGCTCTACATTGTTCTTATATTGACTATTGAATACTGTAAGACAAGTGGAGCCTGGTTGAACGTTGGTTGGAGATTGATTGACCTGTACAGGATGGTGGGCCGACGGGCTTTCCTTTAAACTATTGATCATTGATATAACGATTGGGAGTCATAAGGAGTTTAATGTGCCGACGGGCAGCCGACGGGCACAGAGTGACGATTCTTATTGAAACCAACGTATGGATATCTACAACGGCAATATGGATTCTACAACAGCAGAATAGCCAGTGATTGTACTTGTTCAGTATTATTGTATTGAATGCATGTTTACTGTATTGACATATGGATTTACTGCTTTATTGATTTGATCGGATTTATGGATTTACTGTATCGTACGATTTCATCGATTATTGATTTCATTGACTATTGATTTCCGTACTGCATTGACTACTGATTTGATTTCCGCTGCATAGACTCATTGACCATTGACTGTTACGGATTTGATTCACTGACATGCATATTGATAGCAGTACCGTGCTTTGATTTCAGTTGTAGGCTTTGGTGACCTGCTGGGCTATTTAAGCTCATTATATGTGGTTAACAATTTCAGGTCCGAGCAAGGCAACTGGAATGGAGTTCGATCAGAATGTCAGACGAATCCTTTCACTATGGATGCCTGGGGCGTCACACTAGCCCTGTTGAAAAAATTTCACCAGAATTTGAGTTGAGTGCAGTGGGCTGAGTCGTCCTAAAGAGTGATCATATTACAAATGTCAACCGTATGGTTAAAGTCTAGTGTTAAATTTGGTGTCACTTAGAAGTTAGGGCGTCAATTAGTAGTCTGGCAGTGACTTGGTAGGACTCTGGTATCTATTGATAGTTTGACAGAGTTTAGGACCTCAAGTGGTAGTCTGAAGGATTTCAGGCCCTGAGGTGGTGGTCACCGAAGGTGAGGGCCTCAAGTGGTGGTCCAGTGAGGGTGAGGGCCTCAGGTGTAGTCTAATGAAGGTGAGAGCCTCAAGTAGTGGTCTGGCGAGAGTGAGGGCCTCAAGTGATGGTCCGACGAGGGTGAGGGCTTCGAGTGGTGGTCTGGCGAGGGTGAGGGCCTCGAGTGGTGGTCTGACGAAGGTGAGAGTCTCCACTTGTGGTCCGACAAAGATGAGGGCCTTGAGTGGTGGTTCGACGAAGGTGAGGGCCTTGAGTGGTGGTCTGGCGAGGGTGAGAGACTCGAGTGGTGGTCCAATTAACGACGGTGAGGGCCTCGAGTGGTGGTCGAGCGAAGGTGTGGGCCTTGAGTGGTGGTCCGGGGAGGGTGAGGGCCTCGAGTGGTGGTCCGACTAGGGTGAGGGCCTCTAGTGGCGGTTCGGTGGAACTGAGGCGGTGGTCAAGGAGGAGCAAAGAGGCAATAGCGATCTCCGATCTCTCTTTAAATCCTTAAGCTTGGGGTTCCCTTTCAAGAGAAATGGGGGGTCTACTTATAAATTTATGGAGCGGCATGACCCGTAAATAGGTGAGAGATCAAGGGTAAATGGGGAGTGGTTGGATGGACGACTGATGTTAAATCCCTCGATCATGGACTATTTGACGAACATTTGAATGTCTTAGTGATGTCAGAATTCGGTGATCTTGGGCTCGTTGGATTCGTATCGTTGAGCCACTCGATTCGACTATAAGCATGTTATGTTTGAAAACTATTTGATAATCCAAATTGTGCTTCGAACATTCTAATAACACTTCTAACTCTTGATTTGGACCCGTTTCGGCTCCGGTTGGGTTGGATTTGGTGTTGTTGGGTTCTTATTCTCGAGACGCCCAGTTCTACTATAAATTTGCTGAAATTAGAATTCAGATAGACCCATTTTTAATTTTGAAAATTTACAACTTAATTTTGCATTCGTGTTGAATCAAAATAACTTTTTGATGCCGTATCAAGACTATAGTTTACAGCAGTACAACCTGTCAATTCCGGCAACATTCTTGGGAAAGCAAGCAATTGCTTCTGCAAGCCCACGAAATATGTCACGGCCCTTTAATTTTTTCGCTCACGCAAGCGTCTAACTTCGATTGCGACCCCGCCGCCAATGCTCGGATAGTCGGATACTCGGATATAATTCCTGGCGCATACCGAACTCTCGCTTCCCCACTCCCAAATTCCAGATCTGAGATAAACCGGATCCGTTACCCCCGGTTTCGCTTCTTCCGCCCGGCGTCTGGCGGCGGAAATGGCGTCATTAACAACGGAAGCTGATTTCCGACTGAGCCAGATCCTCGTCCCCGCCCTCGAGAAGATCATCAAGAACGCCGCATCATGGCGCAAGGGCCAATCCAAGCTCTCTCACCAGTGCAAATCCCTCATCGAAAGGATCTCTTCCCCTCCCCCTCCCTCTTCCCCGTCCTCTCCAGCCTCCTCCTCCGACTCCATCCCTGGCCCCCTACTTGATCTTTCCCTAGCCGAGTCCGAGCTGTTCATCTCCCCGCTCATCTCCGCCTGCTCATCCGGTTCCCTAAAACTCGCAGAGCCCGCGCTCGACTGTACCCACAAACTCATTTCTCATTCCTATCTGCACGGCGAAGCCGACCCATCAGCCGCCCCGGACGCTCAGCTCCTTGCTCGACTCATTGACGCGGCCTGCTCCTGCCAAGCGCATGCCGATGAAACCCTTGAGCTACTCATTGTGAAGACCCTTCTTTCAGCCGTAACCTCTACCTCCCTCCGCATACATGGGGACTCGCTTCTCCGTGTCGTCCGCACTTGCTACGACCTCTACCTGCACAGCCGCAACCCCGTTAACCAGACCACTGCCAAGGCTTCCCTTATTCAGATGCTTGTCATCGTCTTCCGCCGCATGGAGGCGGACTCGTCCACTGTTCCCGTCCAACCCATCGTTGTCGCGGACATCATGGCGGATCCTACCTCCGATCCCTCCGCCGCGACATCATCCGAATTTAGCTTTGTCCAGGGCTTCATCACCAAGATCATCAGCGACATTGACGTCGTCCTCAACCCACCTACGCCCTCGGCTACTGCGGCTAAGTATGATGGTGCGTTCGAGTCCACTGCCGTCGAGAACACCAACCCTGCGGACCTGCTGGACTCCAATGACAAAGAGCTTCTGGATGCCAAGTACTGGGAGATCAGCTTGTACAAGACGGCACTGGAAGGGAGGAAGGATGAGCTTGGCGCTGACGGGATTGTGGACAGAGAGGACGATCAGGATGTTCAGATTGGAAACAAGCTGCGGAGGGATGCCTTCCTTGTGTTTCGAGCGCTCTGTAAGCTCTCTATGAAGACTCCTCCGAAGGAAGCGTTGGCGGATCCGACACTCATGAGGGGTAAGATCTTGGCTCTGGAGCTTCTCAAGATTTTGTTGGAGAATGCTGGAGCTATTTTCAGAACGAGTGATAGGTATTGCTGTTTTGTAGCCTTCTCTAATATTCATTTTCTATTCATGGCGTTATCTCATTGTTAGGGAGTGCGGGGGATCAAAGTTTCCTAGATATACTAGTTGTTAAACCCGTCAGCTCAAAGATTGATTTCATGGGCAAGGGCCAAACACTTGATATTTATATACCATCATTTTTTTGCCTAACTGATATATAAGACTCAGTTCAATACTCTTACATGACTTAAACAATATTTTTCTCACATGAGAGCTATCATTATCGGCCATCACTCCCCCTTCTCAAAACAATGCTTTTAAACATTACCAAACATCATTCACCATGAGCCTACTCAACTATATGTAGCAACTATAAGAGTCACTTGCTGAGGCATTTTGCTTAACAACGGTAGAAGAAACCAAGACCCAAGAGTCAGAAATCACACAAATCACTTAATCCCAATCAAATCTTTGGGTTTGCTATCACTTGTTAGGAAGTGTAGAATCAAATTAGATAATACACATGTGATCAAAGTTATTTAAGTCTATAAGTTTATGCTGATGGATGCGGGTCAACCACTTGTCAAGTTTTCAGAGATTAGTTGGCTGAAAACTTTGAAGTTAAAAATGTATTAGAAATATATTTGACTCAAATAAGAGTTGGAATTGAAAATGTGGTCTCAGACCACTTAACCTAAAATTATGCAAATTTGTTGTTCTTTTTATTTATAAATCCTCTTATTTAGTCCAAATTGGGCATGTATGCACACAAGAGGAATTCACTTTAGGTTTTTCTCAATAGTAGAATTTATGAGTTTTTGATGAGGAGGCTTTGTGGAATGATGGGGTTTATAAGAAATTGACATTTAATGGTGGTTGGGGTGTGCATTAATTCTATAAGATGGTAGTGAGGCCTGCAATGCTTTATGGTGTTGAATGTTGGCCATTAAAAGAGAAACATAATACTAAGTTAAGTGTGGCAGAGATGAGGATGCTCAGGTGGATGAGTGGCTTTATCCTTAGAGATAGGATATGAAATGAGCATATACGTGAAAAGGTTGGAGTAGCTCCAGTAGAAGATAAGATTAGAGAGAGTCGCCTTAGATGGTTTGGTCACATAAAACGGCGGCCTTCCAATGACCCGGTTAGGAGAGTAGAGGTATTAGATTTGACTTATGTTAAGAAAGGTAGAGGCATACCTAAAAAGACTTGGTTAAAAAATATTAGGAATGATCTTTCTTTATTAGATTTAAACGAGATAAGATTAGAGAGAGTCGCCTTAGATGGTTTGGTCACATAAAACGGCGGCCTTCCAATGAACCAGTTAGGAGAGTAGAGGTATTAGATTTGACTTATCTTAAGAAAGGTAGAGGCATACCTAAAAAGACTTTGTTAAAAAATATTAGGAATGACCTTTCTTTATTAGATTTAAACGAGAATTTGACCTTTAATATGACACAATGGAGAAAAATGATTAATGTAGCCGACCCCACGTAGTGGGATAAAGGCTTGATGTTGTTGTTGTTGAAAGGATTGGTCGGTTTTTGGTTTTGGAGTAAGTGTTATTTGAATTATGATCAATGGTTCTGTATTAAAATAAAATAAGTTCAATAAAAAATAAAATACTTTCTAAATAAAAGCTCATTTGTCTTAAACACTCCTTATTTAGATAATTTTGAGCTTGTATTTTGTCTTGATAATACTTTAGAATGTCTTAATTTTTAAGGATTTTAAAATTTGGTTAGACTAGGGCCGAACCGAATAAACCAAACTATATTGAAGTTCAAGTTGATTTGGGTCTACTTATAATTTGGTTTGTTCAATTTTACCTATGATTTGGTTCAATTAAAGTGGTTTAATAAATTCGTCAACTAACCCATTCATATGAACCAATCAAATGCACACCTCTACTGGTGCCCTTGAAAGAAAATTTTCGTAGCTTCATTATATAAGGTTGCCTCTATTAGCATGTGAAGTGATATATATATATATATATATATATATATATATATATATATATATATATATATATATATATACACATATTCTCTTGGTGTGGTGGACATAGAAGGAATTCTCTTAGGCTATCTTTTATCTTTCTATTTTTATTATATGGGAAAGGTATAGGTTCTTGGTGTTTCCTTGGCTTTGACATTCACAAGGAGAGCTGCTCTCAATTTGCGATTGTTCTTTTAGTTTCTACAAGGTGGTATGCCAACAAGTTGTTTATGGGTTCTTGAGGGAGGCTGCGACTTCAATGATGACGATAATAAGTAAATAAGGAAAAACAAATGATGATAGCCTACATCATTTTTGAGGACAATGTTGTGGTGTGAGATAAAACTATTTGAGTGTTTTTGGGCTTCTTTGTTAGAGTAGTGTATGCTTGGCATTTGGTAATGGCTAATGAGCATCTTTACATTATTTATACTATAATTACTATTTACATAATGTATTGAATCCCCCCTCTTCTCTAATTGACACAAGCTTATTTTAGATGAACCTCACTGATCTTGGTGTTCTCTTTGCGCACTTGATATCTTTTATATTACTTTTTGGTTTATCATGTTTGCTCATGGATATAACTTTTGTAGAAAAAAGTTGGTATTTTTCTTAACAACTAGCATTATAGTGAGGTTACAAGGAATATTATAGTCATGAAGTCTTATATTGAGAAGTTTGATGTTTCTAAGAGCTTTGAGCTTCAAAGAACCAAGGTATGTGCTGTTATAGTCTAACAAGGACTTATGAAGGTATTCATGTATTGTGCCAATATACCCGAGACCATGTGTAAGGAAGTAAAGACAAAGATCGATGAAAATTTTTCTTGACAATTACAAGTCTTAGAGGATATAACTATTACAGAATTATGGCTCAATCTAGAGTCTTTGCGCATGATCAAAAGCTTCTTTTATAAGCTTTATCAAAAGAACAATATATTTGCTTTGCATGCAGGAAGATACACCCATTAACAATATATTTGCTTTTACCAAATTAACTTCTTGGTATTCTAATTGATGTAAATCCTAAACCACCTTTTTTTTAAACATAAGCCAAATCAACCTACATCTAACCACATCAGTTTATTCAAGTTCCCTGATAGGAGGAAATCCATGGTTGCTAATCAGATTCCTTAGATACTATGGTCAATGATTGTTAGTATTGGTATACTGAAACCTTTGGTATAGCCGTGACAACGAAACCATGAGATCTTGATCATGTTTACCTCCATTTTCCCCTCACAATTGAGACTAAAACACCTAAAAATTATTCATCTTTAATCGAGAGTTCTCTCTTACACGTTAAGAGGGGTAGAAAATATATGAGTGCTTGCGCTTATGGGAAGTATGAACCTAGATCCAATTAAACACTGACACTACCCTTAGTGGAAATTTGATTAACTACAATTTGATTTGAGGGGAATTGAATCCTATGTCTGCAAAGTAGGATTCACACTGTCATGCCATTTTTCTTGACCCAACAGGAATATATGTCGAAGTTATTCTCGTCAATTTTCATTGGAGCACACATCTTTGACCCCTAAGACAAATTTATAGCGTTAACATTATATCCATATGTTTTGAATTATTTGGTCTTGTAACATGTAAAGCATGGATCGTGTTTGAAATGGAATAATTGAAAATTCATTTGTCATTTAAGCATTTCGAGGTAGTGAAAACCTGAACTTTTATCTTGCAATTGCATTTTAACTCCTTTTCGTTTTGAAACATACAAAACATTGCTCCCTTGAAATTAAATGATTATCATATGTATTTTGAATATATTTCTGCTATGCAATTCCATGAGCACGTGCGATAAGAATGAACAGTACTTTTTATGCATTTTTTTCCTGTGTCACATCTCCAATTTAGTTGTTCACTTCATATGATATTTGATTTATGGATAAGTACTATGACAGATATTTAGTCTTGCAATTGACCTCTTAGATTGTGAAAGATTTGGATTTTGGCATCAAGAGGGATAATATGACATTAATTGTTACTCGACAATTATTTTTTGATTGAATAATAAATATACTTTTTTTTCAATAATAGTTAACAATATCGAGTGGTGCTTATATATTATTGACAAAGAATGTTGTTTCTTGAAATAATTATTTAGTTTTCCAGGCCTTGAAATTCCAATAAAAGAGTTTATTTTCTGTACGTTATGATTATTTACAGTGACAGATAGACGGGAGGGTAGAGAATAATCGCTAAAAGGGTCTACTACATTGGTTATTTATGATTATTTGGAGGGATGGTGGTTGGGATGGATAGAACTTCAGGTTGCTACAAAAAAATTTGCCGCTTTTTTACTTCCCTCTTTCTATGATTATTTAATACTTCATGCATGCTACAACGGCTAGAGCATTTAATGAGATCATGATTTTCTATTCTAAAATAATGCTTATCTAAACTATGTTGACCTATATCATCTTTCTACCATGTTTTAAAGGATAGAGTCTTATGCATTTAGCTTGACCTTCATGTAAGCAAATTCTATTGAATCTGATCAGTTACTCCCTATTAAGCAGATTTTTGGGGGCTATTAAGCAGTATCTATGTCTTTCCCTATTGAAGAACAGTGCTTCAACTCTAATGATTGTTTACCAGCTGTCTTGCTCAATTTTTATGAGCTTGGTATCAAGATTTCGACCAGGATTGAAGGCCGAAATTGGAGTCTTCTTCCCCATGATTGTTCTCAGAGTTCTTGAAAATGTAGCTCAACCTAACTTTCAACAGAAGATGATTGTTCTTCGATTTTTGGACAAGTTATGTGTGGATTCTCAGATCCTGGTGGATATTTTTGTCAATTATGATTGTGATGTGCACTCACCGAACATATTTGAGAGGTATAGCCTCCACATTTGTGTTACACTATTTACTTCATTATTAATAGAGTTTCTTTACTGACTCAGCTCATCTATAGCAGTTGATTTAGCTAATACAGGCATCTCGTTGCTTGTATGATTTGCTGGTTGGTCTTAGATGTATATGACTGACCTAAATAAAAGAAACATAAAATTTACCGTAGGATTTTTGCCCATGGGACAAACCTAGTTGCTTCTACGATTTGTATTTTGTATTGCAGTTACAATTTCTTGCACAAGAGTTCTACATGGAATTGAGATGCTGATTAATAAATCTAGTTTTTTGTTCGTCATGAGCCAAATTTCCTTGAATAAAAACTGCATAGATCTTTAGTATTTGAAATCTAATTTTGTACAGCTATAGATTGCCTATAATAGTTTAATAAATATACACATTAATTGATCCATGTTGAACAAAATTTTGATATGCATAGTCTTTAATCTTGTGGCTTATGCCTGATAGTTTGTCATAGGATGGTTAATGGCTTGTTAAAGACTGCCCAGGGCTCACCCGCAGGCTCTCCAAGCACATTGGTTCCACCTCAGGATGTCTACATGAGAAGTGAAGCAATGAGGTGTTTAGTTGCAGTTTTAAAATCAATGGGAAATTGGATGAATAAACAATTGAGGATACCAGATCCTCATTTGGAAACTCTTGAGAACAATACTGAATGTGGAAATGAGGTCCATTTGGAGGATGGAAAAGGGGAAGTGCCTCCTCCTGGAGGATCAGATTTTCACCCTGAAACAGCAAATGGTCTACCAGAAGCTACATCCTTGGAGAAGCGGAGGGCATACAAACTTGAACTTCAGGTGAACAAATATCTGATATGGAAATTGTTTCTGATGAACTTGGCATTGTGATACTTTTCCAGCAAGCTAACGCAGACCCATATTTTACTGCAGGAAGGTATATCAATTTTTAACCAGAAACCTAAGAAAGGAATTGAATTCCTAATTAATGCAAAGAAGGTAGGTGATTCACCAGAGGAAATAGCTGTTTTCCTTAAGAGTACACCTGGCTTGAACAAGGCATTTATTGGCGACTACTTAGGAGAGAGAGAGGGGTTACCTTTAAAAGTTATGCATGCATTTGTGGATTCATTTGAATTTCAAGGAATGGATTTCGATGAAGCAATCAGATCCTTCCTACAAGGCTTTAGGTTGCCTGGTGAGGCACAAAAGATCGATAGGATAATGGAAAAATTTGCTCAGCGGTACTGCAAATGCAACCCAAATTTCTTTTCTAGTGCAGACACAGCTTACGTCCTTGCATATTCTGTAATAATGCTCAATACTGATGCACACAACCCAATGGTCAAAAACAAGGTCTGTTAAGATTTCTACTCTCTCTTTTAATTTTGTACGGTTATAGCATGATTGTATTTCTTGATGCAGATGTCTCCAGAGGACTTCGTTAGTAATAATCGTGGTATTGATGATGGCAAAGATCTACCAGAAGAATACTTAAGAGCCTTATATGAAAGGATTTCCAGGAACGAAATTAAGATGAAAGAAGATGAGTTGGTTCCTAATAAAAAACAATCTACAAATTCAAACAAAATACTAGGCTTGGATAGCATTTTGAATATTGTTATACGCAAGAAAGACGCACCTTTAGAGACAAGTGATGATCTAATTAGGTACATGCAAGAACAATTTAAGGAAAAAGCTCGCAAAACTGAGTAAGTTAATTTGATATACGTGATATTCTTTCGAACTTAATTTATGTTACTGTCCAGTGACAGCAACCGCTCATAATTTTTTGCTTTCCATATTATTTGCTCTTTTATCTTAATTAACAATTTAACATTATATTTGTAATATTTATAGGCAAACAACGCCTATCGTGTTTATGCATATAATACCTCCATCAAAATCTGTGCTGTTAGTATGAAATGATGTTTTATACATTTTAGGTCGGTATATTATGCTGCAGCCGATGTGGTAATTTTGAGATTCATGGTTGAGGTTTGCTGGGCACCAATGTTAGCAGCCTTCAGTGTTCCACTTGATCAGAGTGACGATGAAGCAATAATATCCCTTTGCCTGGAAGGATTCCGCTACGCAATCCATATCACTGCAGTTATGTCTATGAAAACCCAAAGAGATGCTTTTGTCACTTCATTAGCAAAGTTCACTTGTCTCCACTCAGCTGCAGACATCAAGCAAAAAAATATCGATGCAATCAAGGTTTGATTTCCACATCCATTCTCTTTTCAAGCTCTCAGGATATATGATGTTCTGCACAAATTTACCGTTTAAAAGTATTTCAGCTTGAAGTGTCTTTTTAACAAAACTCTCATACCTTGGACAAACCTCTACGTCAACTATATCCTGTATATCGTGGTCACTGCACCTACGCAGTTCTGTTTTTTAGCTCCCAATATACTTGGGCGTGCTTCTTCAATTGATTGAGGGAAAGGATTTTAGTCCTGACATGGATGGTTTTTGAATGCTGAAGCATCTATAGTTACAACGTAGGCTCTTATAGACTTATAACATGAAACTGCAAGGCTGAAACATTTTATCAAGCATGTTGTCTGAAAATTTATACTTTTGAGGTCCCGAAAGTATAAAATATTTGGACAAGTTGGTAGGTTCTGAAATGATAGCGTTTGTTGAACCTGAAATAGCTTAATTCGATGTGAAGCTGTCTTTTTATTTAAAGTTGCAGCTTGGCCATCAGATTTTTCTTTGCTCATCAATGATTTAAGCTCTTTCTGAAGAGTTTCTATTTTGAATATTTCTAGGCATTTTTTTAAACGGTAAAGGGTTGTTTGTTTTAAGGTATTACTGTATTAGGAGTTTAAACAGTAGTTTTGAGTTTTCAGTTCTCAGGTGTATGGTATGAATTATAAAAATACAAATTAATGTTTCAAGGAGATTATAGTACCGACAAAGATTAGTTTTTATGAATTTGAATATCGTTTAATAGGCTGAATTCCGAAGTAATCATTTGTGACTTTTGTTGGAAGTTAATATTAATTTTGGCCAATTATTATTTGGATTTTTGTTGTTTAGATGGAGTCCATAATCTAGAATAATCTTTTGAAAAAGATGTTTGAAATATATTCTAGAGTAATCCTTAGAAATATCTTGAATAACATTTATTTTCTCTTATGATATAAGATAGAAGAATTTTCTATAGAGTCAATTTATTACCATTGGATTAAAATGTATTGGCATAATTCTAATGGAGGTATTACTAGCATAAATTGTGATGTCTTTGAGTTTGTATCAAGCTAAAGCGAGCGATAAAATTAAGGAGCACTTTTTATTTATTCTTAGCCTATGTAGCCTCTTTCATCTTTTCTTTTCTCCTTAATCTTGTTAAGTTGTAAGAAGCATTCTTATTACAACAAAATGGTATTAGAGCGCGGTTCCTTTCTAGAGAGATGGCGAATATCAGAATGGCTTCCTTCCAAATTCTAATGCTCAAGACAACTGACTATGACAATTGAAGTATTAAGATGAAGCCACTTCCTGTGTGCAAGATGTTTAAGAAATTGCAAAGAAAGGCTATGCTGAGCTAAGTGAGGAGTCAGCTCTATGCTCAACGCAAAGGATAGCTTTAAGAGATTTAAGAAAGAGAGAAGAAGACTCTCTTCCTCATCTATCAAACTTTAGATGATGATGACTTTGAATGGATCTCAAGTACTACATTAGCTGAGCTGCTGAGCAAGTGTGAGAGAAGCTTCAAATCTCATATGAGGGAGAAGAGAAGGTTAAAAAGGCATGGCTATAAACCTTAAGAAGACAATTTGATGCTTTGTATATGAAAGAAAATGAGTTTGTTTCTGATTATTTTTAAAGAGTCCTTATTTTTAATCAACTAAAAAAAATGATGAGAAGTTAGAAGATGCGACTATTATTGAAAAGATTCTTCGATCATTAGAATTGAAATTTGATATTATCACAACTATCATTGTTGAGGCCAAGGATCTACAACACATAATAATAGAGCAACTCTTGGATTTATTGCAAGCTTATGAAGAAAGAAAGATGATGAATGAAGGGATTATTGAACAACTCCTCAAGATGTATCTCCAATCAACTAAGAAAGATGAAAGTTTGAAAACTAACAGTAGAAACAATCTTGGAAGAGATCGTGGATAAGGATGAGATTGTGCTAACGAACAAGGGAGAGATTACAACAACAACCATTAAAGATGAGAAAACTTAACAAGAGTATGGAGTGGACTGTTCAAATTTGACATATGATAGATCTCAAGTTAAGTGTTATAATTGTGATAAATTTGGGCATTATGCAAAAATGTAGTGAAGTACATGAAATATTCAATTTTATAGAAGAAAGAAGCGAATAAGATAGCATCTTATTGCTAGATTATAAGGATAATGAAAAATGTGAAGATGGAATATGATATTTAGACATTGGCGCAAACATTTTATGTGTGGAAAAAGATGCATGTTCATAGAGCTTGATGAACCAGTGAGTGGTAATGTCTTTCGGAGAAGAATAAAAAATAGAAGTAAAAGATACATGTAATATTTTATCTGCTTAAAGAATGAGAAACATCGATTTATTTTGTGTCAAATAGGAAGAGTAATATCTTGCATTTAAGACAACTCTTAGAGAAATAATATGATATTCATTTGAAAGATAATTATCTCTCATTAAAAGATAATATTGACAAATTGATTTCAAATATGCCAATATTAAAAATAGAATGTTTGTTTTAACTATTCAAAATGATATTCCTAAGTGTCTCAAAGCTTATTATAAAAATATTTCTTGGTTATAACATTTTCGATTTGGACATTTTAACTTTGGAGAATTAGAGATACTTTTAAAGAAAGAGATGGCGAGAGGTTTGCCTTACGTCAAACACCCTGATCAACTATATGAAGCATGTCTATTTGGGAAGCATTTCAATGGAATCAAGTTCAAGAGCCCAAAAGCCATTAAAGCTCATATATACAGATGTTTGTGCCCAATAAAGCCAAACTTACTTGGTTAGCATAACTATTTCCTTCTTTTATTGATATTTTTTTTCATGAAAAATATTGGCGTATTTTTTAAAACAAGACTCATAAGGTCTTTGGAGTATTAAAGTAATTTAAGACTGTTGTTAATAAAGAAAGTGAACTAAGGATCAAAATTATGCAATATGATCTAGGAGGAGAATTCACTTTAAAAGAATTTTAAGAATTATGTGAAGTCAATGAGATACATTGATCTCTAATTGTTTCAATATCTCATCAACAAAATAGAGTAGTGGAAAGGATGAATATCACCATCCTTGATATGACGAGGAGCTTACAAGCAAGAGGTTCTTAAAGGAGTTTTGGGCAGGAGCAATCTCATGTACAATTTACTTGGCCAACCGTTCACCAACAAGAAGCGTGTGGGGAAAAACCTCACATAGAAGAGGAGAGAAAGACCGACATCTCTCATCTAAAACTTTTTAGCTCGTGTGCATGTGCCTGACATGACTAGTAAGATAATAAAAGTGAGAAGTTCATGTTCATCGGTTATGACAACTACTCAAAAGGTTACAAGCTATACAATTCAAATATCAGAAAGATAATTATCGGTCAATATGTCATATTTGATGAAGGAAGATGAGGTTGGGGATCACATGATAAATATTATAAATTTGAAGAAGAAGACATGGAACAACCTAGGATGGAGCAAACAAGAGAAGAGCCTACTACCCCATCAATAACACTAACTACAAATAATCACGAAAATTTATCAACTTTCAGAGAGAATTCAAATGAAAGAGTACCATGCTTCAGGATCTTATAAGATCTATATGAGCTAATAAAGAATTTATAAAATATTACTCTTTTTTGCCTCTTTGTCAATTGTGAGTCCATGGATTTACAAAAAGCCATACAAAGCAAGGAGAATGATGATATGGATGAAGAAATAAAGGCAATTGAAAAAAATAAAAATGGGAACTAGCTTCACTTTCTAAAGGGCACAAGTCGATTGACGTAAAATGGGAATGCCAAATGAGAAATTAAAAGATATAAAACAAGATTAGTGGCAAAGTATTATAGTCAAAGAGCTAGTACCGACTATGATTAGATATTTACTCCTGTTGCTCAGTTAAAAATAGTTAGATTAATTTTTTTTAACAATTAAAAATAAATGGAGATTACATCAAATGAATGTAAAATCTCTTTTCTTGAATGATTTGAAATCTGTAAAATAAATAGATTTTAAGCCCTGTGTTAGGATCTTATAATACCATCATTTTTGCCTGATTCAACTATTTGTAATCAAAATATAACTCTAAAATACTGATAACAATTTCCTTTCTATTCCAATTGAGGGCTCCTGTGTTTGCTTAATATTTGATGATCTTGTGATTAAGAAATACACCTTCTGATCAAACTGGTGCTTTTAGTTGGAGTAAATTTTATAGAAATTTGCTACAGTTTGAGCCCTTTGAATCCCTACAAACATGGTTTTTCTGTCACAGCATGTTTTGCTTTGACTAACAGAGTTTAACCGGAGGTCTACTGAGTAATCCTTTTTTTTTGGAAAGACCATCTGTGAAACCGCTAATCCAAAATTTGAATTTTAGATTTTTCGGTGATACTTAAACTATGATTTCAACAACCAAAGGGTGTATTCAGTCCGTGAAATTCCCCTTGATTTAGGATATGAAAAGGGGTTAATATATCTGGTCTTACATTTGTATTGTAGTGAGGCTGTTTTTTAACCCTCCAGGCTACTTGAGGTTATGGGAAAATTTTTAGCTGCTACGTGTGTTGAGATTATTAATTTTTCAGGCAGTCCTTTGTAAGCAACTACTGTTGTGAAAAATACTTATGCTTGGTTTAAACTGAGCAATAAAGCGCTTAATAATCGGTTCATACAGAACCTTCAAACTGTTAGTATGGCTGATTCTTTTTGCTTGCTGTATAGTTGTTTAATTGAGATGTGCATTCATGCGAATGCTTATGCCAACGATATTTTTGTCTATTGGAATGATTCGTCGAATAGATTTTATTGAGATCTGCTGCACTCTTGTCTCAACCAAGTTGACCTATGTGGTTGGCAATGATTTCTGGTCTTGAGGATATGATGAAACTATGTGGAAATTTAAAATATTAGTGGGTATCAAGAATCATGTACGTTTTTTTTAAAAATATTATTAGGCATGGGTCTTTCAAGATGTTGTGGGAAGCAGGATCGAATAATGCACATTTATTCATAGGATGCATCAGTAAGCCTTCTGCACTTCTTCCAAGATGCAAAAGTATTTATTGATGATTTACTCTGTCTCAACTTCGCTCACACAATAGCCTTCCTACCGAAAGCCTCCTTGCACGTTGCCTCCGCAAGCTATAGCCCACGAACCCACTTCCTTCAACAACTAGAAGCTGTAAGCCGCTTTGCCTTCGGCTCGTAGCCGTCCTGCATGTGGCTTGGTCAAAATCCGATCGCACAGCACACCTCCGTTCGATCCCTTCTCCACTCCGAATACCCACACCGGATCGACCGCTTTCAACTTGCCAAGCCCGCAGTCCGCCGGCCTCCTCGTTTCCTCCTTCATCCAAGGAATCGAGCCCATACTCCGAAGCCAAAATCGGCTGCTCTCCTCCCGTCCTATGTCCCTCCAACCCACGTGAAGACTCCGACCGCGCTTATTGCCCCTACTTCTACACGCAAACAGGCTTGCCCAATCTCTGTCTTCACGCCTAACATAATTGCACGCATGAACCCGTGCTTCTATCTGCTCCTGCAGGTTCGAATACACCTCACGCTTGTTTGATTCCCGTCTGCTTGCTGTAGGTGCACTGCCTCAAAAATTATATATGCTTAATGCCTTATTAAACGAGCCCTCAGGCTCAGTCTTTGGCATTTACAATTTCTCAAATTAATAGGAATTTGAGTAATTAAGTAAATCAGTATATAATTGAATAATTGTCTCAGGTGTGCGGGTAAAACAGTGATTTTTAATCCTGGCGGATGATTTTAAAATCCGAAGACCCGCACGGTGTTTTTTTAATCCGGGCGGATGATTTTTAATTTTTGAAGAATTGCGCCGTTGATTTTTAATCCGAGCAGATGAATTTGATAAATGCAAGACTCTATGCCGTTGATCTTAGGTCCGGTTGGGAAGAAACTACGACAAATGTTGTCCCGATTTCCCCCGGCTGGGAGGGAACGCTGCGAGACTGGCGATTTTTTCTGGAAACTGTTGAAATTTCTTTTTTGAGCAATTGGAGAGCAAATTCAATTTTAATTAGTTAATTGATTAATTTAAAATAAAATCAATTATGAAGATTAGTTAATTTAAATGACATTAATTAATTGTAATTAATTAATTAAAATCAATCAATTAATTAAATTTAATTGATTAATTCGAACTAATTAATTGAGATTAATTAATTAAATTTAAATTTAATTAGTTAAATGAATTAATTAATAAATGTTAACTAATTAATTGAAACTAATTAATTAATTGAAACTAAGTGATTAATAAAAATGAATTAATTAGTTAAAATTTATTAAGCAAAACTAATTAGTTAATTAAAAATTATTTAGTTGATCAAAATTAATTAGTCAAAATTAATTAATTAAAATTGATTAATGAAATTTATTAATTAAAATTCGTGAGCTGTTTAAAATTTGAGAGCAATGAAAGTTATTATTAATTAGTTAATTAATACAATTAATTAGAAAATTTACTTTTAATTAATTAATTAAATTATGAAAGAAAATGTTAGAAAAGAAGTGTTATTTTTCCACTAATCAAATATGTACAAAGAACTCTCAACACTACTCTCCAAACCCTCTTCAAACAACACTCAAACTCAACACCCTATGAACTCCCCAACTTAATATATCCTGCAAGCTTTCAAACTCTCCTGTGCAAATTCCAAAATCGCACGAGCTCCTGCAACAAGCAAATGAAATTAATTAATTAAGCATCAAAATTAAATTAATATCAAAATAAATGATAAAACAGGAAAAAGAACAAGTGCTATAGTAAACTACTTGCACAAGAAAAACACGAGTACTAGTGTAGAAAAAGTAAACTATTGAAACTAAAAAGAGATACTGTATGAAAAACACTAGTGTCACATAACAATTGTTGACTAATAACTATTAAACTAGTAAACAAATTGCTAGTAAATAACTAAAAATCATAATATGGTGTTAAGCTAATAAATAATTGCTGTTCTCTCAAACAAACAAATAGTTAAATTACTGGGTATTCTAGTTTATAGGATTAAGTTGTAAGACTCACTATTGAGTCACTTTTAAATGAAGTAATAAGACCTCACATTTTAGGGAATTTCTAAATAAAATGCAATATTCTTAAAATCTCAATCAAATTCAAAACAATCAGACATCTTAATCTAAATGATTAAGTTGTATAACCCACTTTTGAACAACTTCTAAAGGGAAGCAGTAAGACCCATCCCACCCAAATAGCTAGACAACTTCTAATGGGAGTCATGAGACCTATTATTTGAGAAGTTTTTAAATGAAATGCTAAACCCTCAAACAAAAATTAACAGGCATCTTAATCTAAAGGATTATATTATAAGACCCACTTTTAGTTAACTTCTAAAGCAAAGCTGTAAGACCTATCCAAATAATTAAATCTTTGGGCATCCTTACTGTAGAGCTTGATTGTAAGATCCATCTTTGACAACTCATGAGTAGAGTCGTAAGTCCAACTCTAAATTAAAATTACATGTAACTTTTAAGGGAGTTGTAAGACCAGTTAACCAAATTCAAACAACGGATAACTTAGCCTATAGGGCTAAGTTGTAAGACCCACCAGTGGGCTACTTCTAATAGGAGCTGGAAGACGTGCCTTACAGATTACTTTCAATGAAAATCATAAGTCTCGACCCAAATTCAAACCCATATTACTTCTAAGAGAAATCGTAAGACTCGCTTCAATTCAAACTTCTGGTTAATTTCTAAATGAAGTCATAGATCCCAAATCAAATCAACTTCTGAGTATTTTAATAGATATAAACCTACCCTAAAACCCAATAAAATTAAAGCTCACATCTGATCACCTCAGTCTACTCGGGATCCATGAGAGGAGATAAACCCATGGCTGCTAAACAGATTCTCTGGACACTACGGTCAATGATTGTTAGTGTTGATAGACTGAAACCTACGGTATACCCGGGATGACGAAATCATGGGATCTTGATCGTGTTTACATTCATTTTTCCCTACAATTGAGACTAAAACACTTAAAAATTGTTCACCTTTAATTGAGAGTTATCTCTTATATGTTAAGAGAGGTAATTAATTATGTATGATTGCGTTTATGGGAAGTAAAGACCCAGATCTAATTAATCCCTGACACCACCCTCAGGGAAAATCTGATTAATTACAATTTGACTTAAGATGAATGGAATCCTATGTCTGCAAAACGGGATTCGTGCATTCGTGTCATTTTTGTTGATCCAACACTTGGAATGTAGCACGAACTTGAAATATTATTCTTTCAATCAATATAGATTAATGTACTATTATTATTTTTTCCCTTCAATAAATCTTCTTTACAATGGAAATGAGATTATTAGGTCAATTGGTTGCTTCAGTTTTAGCATCTTGGGCGGTCATGCGAGTGCCAAGGGTTGTGCCTGGTGCCTTGAGCATTAGGCAAGCACATATGTTTGATGGTACCTAGCACTTTTGACAACAATAGTTGTGCTCAATTCTGATCTTTCAAATCCTGCTCTTGTTCTATGTATGTTTCTAAGGCGGAAGTTATGATTTTTAAAATATTAATTGGATGGGAAAAATTGATTTTACATTGCCATACGGCCATACCTAGAATGACCTCATTTTATGAACCTCATCCATAATTTAAATTTTCATTTTTCCTAACAAAATGATGCTAATGGTTTAAGGCAATGAAAAGTTTCGTTTTCACATGATATTAAGGTATCTTAATTAAAAAATCATCATTGTGATTTTGCTTTCATCATCATGTTTGATGAAAGTGATTTTTGATGTTTGCCATGCATTTTCTGACTCTTTATTTTCCATCAATCTCAATAGAGGAGGCCCTTATCATGCATAATTGAGGACAAAATTTATGTCAACTCTTTTTTTGGCCAGGTGAAGCATTTTTTTTTTTTGATTTTCCTCGGTCCCATCCAAGGGAACATTGATTAACTATTAAGTGGTCTAGTCCTTTTATTTGCTAATTGTTCTCTAAATTTTAGAGGGTGAAACATAAGATTTTAAATTTGCATTATAAATATCTTCTGACGTATTCCCTCTTTGTTTACACTTAAAAATGCATCCATCATAGTTTTTTCATTCCTTACTCATATGTGGTTATACGCTACGAACAGGTTTTAAGCTTTAACCTTTAACCTGTTACACATGATTACATCCTTTATCCGTTGGATGAGGGGTGATATCAAATCAAGTTTGAACGAGTTTCTCTATAATTGAAATTGTTCATTTTACTTTGACGAAAATTGTAAGTGATCAATGTTGAATTGATTTTTATCAAATTCAGGTCGAGTCAATTTTCACACAGATACAAGGTCAAGATAATTCTCTATATGTATTCAGTGAATATTATTTATGAAGTTATATTATCTGTGTATGTCTGTATGTATGTATATATGTATACATATATACATACATTCAGACCATACAAACATAATATAATTTTACAAATAAATATTTAATATACATATATATACTTCCACACGTGTATGTCGTATGTTGAGTCCATTTTGTATTAATCGAACTGATTTAAGGCCATTCTTCTTCAAGTTAGAGTAAATCAATTAAATTTCGAGCAATTATTGGGTTTGCTTCAAGATTCAGGCAATTATCTGCGCTACTATGGATAGGTGTTCACAAGGAAAATGTTGGCATTTACGGCTCAGTTTCATTTTCAGTGAAAAACAGATGTGATGTGAAATTTAATTATGAAGTTTTGCTGTTTCTTTTTGGATTGATCTACAGGTAATTTTTGTGGTTGCTGATGAAGATGGAAATTATTTGCAAGAGGCTTGGGAACATATTCTGACGTGTGTTTCACGATTTGAACATTTGCAACTTTTGGGAGAGGGTGCTCCTCCTGATGCTGCATTTTTTTCGACACCGCAAGCTGAAGTAGATATATCTAAACAGGCTAAGCCGTCAATCCTCCCGGTGCTTGTAAAAAAGGTTCCTGGACAAACTCCATTTGCAGTTGCATCTGCCAGAAGAGGCTCCTATGAAAGTGTTGGTGTCGGTGGTCATGCTTCTGGAGTAGTTACTACAGAACAACTGAACAACTTGGTTTCAAACTTAAACATGCTGGAGCAAGTTGGAATATCTGAAGTGAATAATATATTCATTCAAAGTGAGAAATTGAACAGTGAGGCAATTGTTGATTTTGTGAAGGCCCTATGTAAGGTTTCTATGGAGGAATTACGGTCTACAGCTGATCCACGTATTTTCAGCCTGACAAAGATTGTAGAGATTGCGTAAGATATATTATTGCATTCAGCCTCCTTACTCTGTTATTCATTCAATAATGATCTATTGGTTTATTTTGCAGGCATTACAACATGAAACGTATTAGGCTTGTATGGTCTAGCATTTGGCATGTGCTATCAAACTTCTTTGTCACTGTTGGTTGCTCTGAGAACTTATCAATTGCCATCTTTGCAATGGATTCCTTGCGTCAACTATCAAAAAAGTTTATTGAGCGTGAAGAACTTGCAAACTACAATTTTCAGAATGAATTTTTAAAACCTTTTGTCATTGTTATGCGTAAGAGTAGAGCTGTCGAAATAAGGGAGGTCATCATCAGATGCGTTTCCCAGATGGTATTGGCTTGTGCAAGTAGTGTTAAGTCAGGATGGAAAAGCATGTTCATGGTACAATTTGTTCTGTTCTTCTTTTACATGCCGCTTCTTGAGCAATGCCCTTATATACTTTTTTCCTTAATTTGGCTAAACGAGCTTCTTTATTGTGCTCACTTTTTTCTCATTTATTTGATCCATAACTCCCTGCAATACATGATTATTGTTGCAGATATTCACGACAGCATCATATGATGATCACAAAAATATTGTTGTTCTTGCCTTTGAAATAATTGAAAGGATATTACGGGAGTACTTTCCTTACATAACTGAGACCGAAACCACCACATTTACAGACTGTGTTAATTGCCTTATTGCTTTTACTAACAGTAGGTTTAATAAGGACATCAGCCTTAAGGCAATTGGTTTTCTTCGGTTCTGTGCTGCAAAGCTTGCAGAAGGTGAACTTGGATCCTATTATAGGGACGAGGAAGCAGCATCAGGAGCTAATGGGCTACTTTCACCTAATAGGGTCAAGGATTCAAAGGAGAATCAGTTTATTGACAAAGATGATCATCTACACCTCTGGTTCCCATTGTTAGCAGGTGCATGTGACACTATTTTGAAGATAATTTTTAATGAATGAGCTTTATGTTTCATAATATGTGGTTGAATTCAGCAATCGTGTTGTTTATCAGATAGTATTCATGTTGTTTACTGATTCCTTTTCTGTTAACTTTTTTCTAAGTTGCTCTTTCTGTGCCTGCAGGTCTGTCAGAACTTACCTTTGATCTGAGACCTCAAATTAGGAAAAATGCCTTGGAAGTGCTCTTTGAGACCTTGCGCAACCACGGCCATCACTTCACTTTACCTTTATGGGAGAGAGTGTTTGATTCAGTTCTCTTTCCGATATTTGACTATGTACGGCATGCTATTGATCCTTCAGGAGTCGATCCTCATGAACATGGATCTGGAGTTGATGCAGCTGAACTTGATCAAGATGTATGGCTCTATGAGACGTGCACGCTTGCCCTTCAGTTAGTTGTGGATCTGTTTTTAAAGTTTTATGATACGGTACATCCACTACTAAACAAAGTCCTGATGCTACTGACAAGCTTCATTAAACGGCCCCATCAAAGCCTTGCTAGTTTTGGGATTGCTTCATTTGTTCGTCTGACGAATAATGCAGGATCTCTATTCACAGAAGACAAGTGGCTAGAAGTGGTTCTATCTGTAAAAGAAGCTGTCAATGCAACACTTCCTGATTTTTCAATTATTTCATCTGAATCATATCTTGAGTATGAGCCAAGAAATGACGCACATTCTTCTTTCAGCCAAAATAGGGATGAGTCGGACTCTGGAGATGAAAATTTGGAAGGGTTGAGAACAAAACGAATGCATTCTGCTGTGGCTGATGCCAAGTGCCGTGCTTCCATTCAACTATTATTAATTCAGGTCAAAATCATTCTACTTTACATCTATCTCATCTTTCTGCTAGCCAATGTCAGCACAAATTACGTATTAAATTCCTTCTTCTGCATTGTTTTTGAGGGAAGCTAATCTGACCTCTTGGCTGATCTAGCATTCTAGACGTTGAAACAGATTATTTTGTGGGCCTGGGAAACAAAACTGAAGTGAGATGTATAATTGTTGAAATAGAGGAAAAGGATGTTGGAGGTATTTTACGTATCTAACATCTAAAATATTAATATTTAATTTCTACCACCCAAACACAAATTTAACCTCAAATATACCACTTCATCTCTCCCGAAACTCTCGACATTATCCCTCGTTGATATCCCCCTTTTCGCCATGTTGACCTGCATACAATAAAAAAAAAATCCCGAAGTCGTGTACATGTTCGGACATACGCACGATCTCGGCACGTCGATCTCCACACGACGCACGTCGACGTCGCATTTGCCACGACTCCGCACGACCTATCGCTTTGTTAAAAGGGGCCGAAGGGAGCGATGCTATGGACCTCTTTCCCTGTTCCTCTCGCAGACTTCTTCGCTCCTTAGTGTCTGTTCGACTTCGTTCCTTCGACAACGTTCCCTTCAAGTTAGAATGGAGGCTACACCATTTGAATCGGAAGAAACAAAGGGAGCTTGCTCGTCTGCAAAGGTAACTTTCTCCCTATCAAGTGCCTCCTCGGCTCCTTCGTGGTTGTTGGACTCGCCCCTTCAACGACATTCCTTTCCCATCGGATCGGAAGCCACGACTTTTTGATCGCAAGCAGCAACGAGAGCTCGCTAGACGTGAAGTTAACTTACCCCTTTCACGTGCTTCTTCGGCCAAATCCTGTAAAATCCTTTTGTCGAATTGCTCTTTAGGGCAACAAAAAGAGGGAAACAGAGGATTCATTCCACTGAGAGATTTACGGGGTGATCGAACCCTGTTCGGCAGGATTCAAATCCTGCACTAATCCTTCGTAAACTCTATTCAATCCTGTATTTTATTTTTTTTATTAATTAAAAGTAAATTTTTCTTTAGTTATAATTAATTAATTTTAATAATGATTAATTAAAATTTATTATAATTAAGTATTTTAATTATATTTAATTATTATTATTAATAATTAGTTAAAATTAATTAAAATTAATTTTAATTAATTATCTTAATTATGTTTAAGTATTATAATTAATAATTAGCTATAATTAATAATAAATAACTAAAATTAATTATTTTAATTTTATTGGTTAGCTATTAAAATTAAGTATAATTCATTATTGTAATTATAATTAATTATGTTTAAAAAGAAATTAGTTATAATTAATTATAATTAATTTTTTTAAAAAGGAAGAAAAAAAATAAATATTCTCTCACCTCGACCAGCATGCCGACCCAGTTGCCGGCGACCCCTACGTAGGTATAAAGGTACAAACCATGTTCTCAGCGCTTGCAGCGCGATAAACAACCACCCATGCGTGTAGTTTCTTAGCACGGTGGGAGAAAGTTCGTTGCAGTGCTCGCGGCGAAGTGGGTAATCTTCCTAAACCCCGTCCTCGATGCTTGCAGCGCGGCGAACAACCACTCATGCGCGCTTTTCTTAGCACGATGGGAGGAAGTTCGTTGCGGTGCTCGCGACAAGGCAAGTAATCCCCCCTAAAGTGTTATTTTCAATGTTTGCGGCGTGCCAAGGGACCCCCTATGCACGCTTTTCTTAGCGTGGAGGGAGGGAACTTGGTGCGGTGCTTACGGCGAAGCAAACAAGCATTGTGTTCGCTTTTCTTAGCACGACGAGGCAAAATTTTAAGTATTAGTACGCGGGGAAATCACTGTGCATTTAAACATGTTCCTCTGAAGACCCATGCACACCTTTCTTGGCATGATGTAATTGAAGACTACGGTCGCGGTGTCTACAAACACCGATCGAGCATGTCTTTCTTGACATGACGGGCAGGCTATGACTCCCCGTATTTCCCCCAAACAGGGGATATGTTGGGATGCTGCCGAAATTCAGACTAAAGTACACAAAACTTGAACAACAGAAATACCTAACTTGAGTAGCAATACAGAGGACTTGTATTTGAACAGAAATGCACAGAACTTAAACAACCGGCAGGGAACTGAACCTGAACTGAAAAAACATGGGATTTGAACTGAACAATAGGGAACATAACCCTAAGATACTAAAATACATAGTAATAATCAAAATATAAAAGATAAATGATAATTTTGATTATTCAAACAAATATCAAACTATAAGTAGGGGACTCATAGTGGGAAACTTTCAAATGTGACTGTTTTATAATCAACATTAGTCAACTACAAAATGCGTAAGTACTACCCACTTGTAGCAATAATCCCTCATGCAAACAATATTTACCCTATAGATTGAGAGGGTGACATTGGCAATTGATGAATAAAACCCCAAGGCATACAAACAATGAATGGTCATCAATAATAGCAACTACAAATGGGGATCAATCATGAATCATCAATACATGAACATACGATGTACAATGATGATGTCGATGAATGCAATGGACTCCTACAATAGACCTTACAAGGTCAAATGTATTGTACTTGCGAACAACAATAGCAAGTTACAGAGTGCATGGGTGCCTCCTACATGTATCCCCAACACAAGCAATGGAGCCTATAGATTGAGATGGCAAAACTAATAATTGACAGTGGAAGGCCCATCACTGCAAAAAAGTACAGTCGACGACTACCTGAGATTGATGAAAGGTGTATATGATGCAGGAATAATGACTCTTCTACGAACACTCCAAGTGATCATACTGAAGATGACCGGTCCTTGTAAATAAACATGATCTAGTTGTGGATAACAACAATGGGTACATTGTGGAAGACCCATGTGGACACAAAAGTATATAAAAGCATATGATAAATACGAGCATCGGTTGACTCCTCGAAGAGAACCCTTATATGAGAATGACACCTCCTATAAGAATGTAAGAGATATTTGAGCAAATTTGAGCTAAACTTCCTGATGTTCCAAAATTTCTACTTTGTTTTTTGTTTGAGAGAAAACATCTCTGACATATATAGGCCTTGGAAGTGCAAATGATCTTTGAAGTTCTACATTGCAGAACAATATACCATGTATATTGATAGTGCTATGGTATCGCCTTTGTCGACGTTGTTCAACCAAGGAATACAAGTACCTACTGATTTTTCAGACAGAATTCTCCCATGAGAACGACACCACACCTCCTGTTAGAATGGAAGAGATGTTTGAGCAAATTTAAACTAAACTTCCTGGTGTTCCAAAGTTCCTTCAAGAAAATATAAATTTCTTCAATACCTCAATGACGATCAAACTTATGTTCTTATTGAAGAAGTCATGAACGATAAGAGCACCTAGATACCTCAACTTATCTCAGAGGCCAACTACTTAACTATGGAGGCTACATCTTGTAGAAATCCACTATATTGAAGACTCTGAAAAGGATTATTTTGAAGGCAGCGGCCACTGATTTCAAAATATAGGAAATCATTAAGAATGCAATCATCTAAGATTGAAATGATTGATTCTTTATTTAAGTCAGTAACAAAAAATGATGATGATGACATAATCCAAGAGCTATTTATTGATTCCTATATGAACCCTAGAAAAAGACCTCCCTGTGAATGAGAAAAGGGAGTCTACATCAAAACAAAGAGATATCTTGTGGCAATCAGGTAACAATGCTACGATTCACCTATAAGCAAAATCAATAAATCAGTAGTAAGAACTATGGGCCACTGAAGTACGACGCCATGCCACCGGATCTGCAACATTCGTACAAGCAAACATAAGGCGTCAACAAAGCCTGAAATAAAGCCCCACGCATTCAGTAATAATAGTCATTTATGTAATCGGACACCCCTTCATATTGCATGTAAATATCTTAAAATGGGCATACATGCATTGTTATAATAAAAGTGCATATATAATCATATACCTATATGGGCCCCGACGAGCGTGTTATAAGAATGCACGTGACGTTTAGGGATGCTACTCGAGTTAATAAATTTGAATCCGATCCTCCTAAGCAGGTAAAATATGAGTCGACAAGTTTCAACAAATAATTATAAAATACCCCCAAACACCTGTATGGGCCCCGACGAACGTGATTTGGATATACGTGATGTATAGGGATGCTGCGGGTCGATAAATGAATATAGATCGAGCCCGATTCTTCTATATAGATATATAGGAGTTGACACGACTCGAATTATCAAACAAATATATGGTCAATATGTCGACCAGAATATATGTTTTGTATGTTCATATAAGGCCTTCAAGGTCTCCAATGAAGAAAATTCACCAACAAAGGTCCGAAACCTACAAAACCTGATCTTCTGTCAGCAAGTGAACAAAGTCGACAGGGTTTGACCAATAAAATGGAAGTAATCCCATATCCAGATGATGGCCATGTTGAATATAAATCTTAATCGGAGGGGTTAATTTCAAATATCTTCAAAATTTCACCAAAATACCCGTGAAAATAAAAAATTCGAAGATGTTTAAAATTGAAATTAAACCATCAAATCACTTACAACTAAAATCTATCCACCCTCTGCAACAGTTTGCCAGGGTGGATAAATTGAAATTTACTTCAGCTCATATAGAGTTAATGTCTAGTTGAAAATATTACTAGGATCCATTCTCAGATAATCTCCTGCCAGTAAGGACGTGGTACGTGTCATCTGATCGGTGGTTTTGCCTCCAAATGACAACGATTATGACCTGAGGTCCTCTGAACCTAGTGGTTTTGCCGCCAAATGGCACCACTAAATTATGGTTATGGCCAGAACAAATACGTTTCTTAGTGATATCAAATCCTTGAGATATGAATTAATAGGATATTATTGATAGAGCACAAAGCCCTCTGTTAGCTAAGGTGGATTCAAATTGATCTCCTTAGGTAAATGTCCACCCTAGGTCTATAAGGTCCCCTTGGACGAAGCAACCCATGACTGCCGACAAGGATCCTTTTATCGGGTTGGGTCGACTACCTTCTCTGACTAAGTAGACCAGGGACCACGATCCATGAGATATTTATCGGGCTCATCATGACTCCCCCACCATCCGCTTGATTGTGCGAATTATAGAGGTATTAAGTTAATGTGTCATACTTTAAAACTTTGGGAGCGAGTTATGGAGCATAGGTTGCGGCGTGATACTAATGTTTCTCATAATCAATTTGGATTCATGCCGGGTAGGTCGACTATGGAAGCCATTTATTTATTAAGAGGTTTGATGGAGAAATATAGAGAAAATAAGGAGGATCTACATATGATATTTATTGATTTAGAAAAAGCATATGATAAAGTTCCAAGAGAAGTGCTATGGAGAGTTCTTGAAAAGAAAGGAGTCAATAATGCTTATATTCAAATCATTAAAGATATGTATGCAGGAGCTATTACTTGTGTTCAAACACAAGGTGGTTTGACCAAGTATTTCCCTATTTCGGTTGAGTTACATCAAGGATCAGCCTTAAGCCCATATCTTTTTGCTTTAGTCATGGATGTTCTCACTAGACATTTGCAAGAGGATGTACCTTGGTGTATGCTTTTTGCTGATGATATTCTTCTTGTTGATAAGACTAGAAAGGGAGTTGAAGGTAAACTTGAATTATGGAGGTCAACCTTAGAGTCTAAAGGTTTTCGCTTGAGTAGATCTAAAACGGAATATATGGAGTGTAATTTTGGTAGTAATAGACCTAGTGAGGGGATTGTGACTTTGGGCGATAAAGTCATTAATAAGAGTACACGTTTTAGATATCTTGGATCTATTGTTCAGAGTGATGGTGAAATAGATGGGGATATTATCAGCAGAATTCAAGTTGGATGGTTGAAGTGGAGGAATGCATCAGGCTTGTTATGTGATAGAAATGTACCCCTCAAACTTAAGGGAAAGTTCTATAAGATGGTAGTGAGGCCTGCAATGCTTTATGGTGCCGAATGTTGGCCATTAAAAGAGAAGCATAATACTAAGTTAAGTGTGGCAGAGATGAGGATGCTCAGGTGGATGAGTGGCTTTACCCTTAGAGATAGGATACGAAATGAGCATATACGTGAAAAGGTTGGAGTAGCTCCAGTAGAAGATAAGATTAGAGAGAGTCGCCTTAGATGGTTTGGTCACATAAAACGGCGGCCTTCCGATGACCCGGTTAGGAGAGTAGAGGTATTAGATTTGACTTATGTTAAGAAAGGTAGAGGTAGACCTAAAAAGACTTGGTTAGAAAATATTAAGAATGACCTTTCTTTATTAGATTTAAACGAGAATTTGACTTTTAATAGGACACAATGGAGAAAAAGGATTCATGTAGCCGACCCCACGTAGTGGGATAAAGGCTTGATGTTGTTGTTGTTGTGTAATATTCAAACACCCTTCAAATTCCAAATGCCCATGCTGCTACTATATGCCGGATACCGCGTATCTACGGATACGACGTATTCATTGATGACTAGCCTTATCGAAAGTTCTCTCTTTTATCGGGAGGGGTAATTAACTATAGGGGCTTGCGGCTATAAGAAACCAGAACTCAGATCATAAAGTCCTCGCAAAATGAGGGCGAAATCTCTAGGTAGTGTCTTATCTACAAACCAATCTGCCTTCCCAAAATTTACCCTAGAACTTAATCCATTAAAACTCCCTCGAGAAAAGCAAGCAGGGGAGGCCAGGGCTAATTTTTCGGAGCCTACACGCCAGTTCTTATTCGGTGAAGAAGGTGAGTTCGCATCTTGAATAAACTTAGAGTTCACATCCTGCATTGTGTTGCTGAAATCCCCCTTCCCGTCAGCTCTCTTTCGATAGTTGTGCTCTCTTCCACCGTGCTCTGAGCAATGTAATCCATCATGAACCTGCATTAACAAAGATCACAATGCCATTTACAAATTTATGTTAAGTCATATAAATGGATTTTTAAGTACTCACAAAACAAGTCATTTTGGAACACATCGGTATAGAAATTCAGTGAATGAATGATCTTTTGTCACCCTCCTTTGAAATAAGCGAAATAATTTCCACCCAATTCTCCAAAACTATCCCTGAAATTACCAAGCGAAACGAGCATCCAAATGTAGCATATTAACAACAAGTTCGTCCAAAGGTTGTCTCAGAAAACTAAATATTCAACTAAATATCTAAAAAAGGTTTTTTTCATGATATGATTGCAGTATGAAGTAGATGCCATGGCTTAAAAATGACATGATTTGATTTATTATTTGCAAACAACTATCTGTTTCATTTAAAACTATAATGTGAAATAATGATGAGAATTATTTTCCTGAAAAGAACAAGCTTGCAAGTTCAAAAAACACACACAAATGACACCTCCCGCTCAAGTGACACGCACAAAACACCAAGCTCATTTCCTCCAAAAGCCGATCTCTGTCAACCTCTCACAATCAGCTTACAAGTCCAAATACCTCATCTTCTCTCTCGGTCCTAGGCTCTCAACATACAGAGCAAACAATTGATCTCAAAACAACTGAATGAAAAAAAAAAATTACAGGTATTACGTCGCGTAGAGCACGAGAAAATTTGAAGAACTTACTATCACGACCTGGTCCGGAGACTTGAATTAACGAGACAAACGAATAATTGGACAGTTAATACACTTTCTACAATTTCACATAACAGTAAAGTCTAACATTCGAAAAATATAGAAGAGCCACTAATAAATGATACATTTGAAACATTACTAAAATCATTTTATACCTGTTCTCATTAAATCATCGTCTTCTGTAGACATATTTTATTCTGATCAATAGAAATGCCTTCACTTCTAATCACATGCCCAAGAAAATTAACATTGTTCAGCCTGAATTTACATTTTGAAAATTTAGCATACAACTTATTCTCCTTAAGCATATGCAACACTACATGCAGGTGATTGAAATGACTTTCTTCATCTCTTAAATAAATCAAAATGTCATCGATAAATATGATCCCAAATATGTCCAGAAAAAGTTCAAAAATTTTGTTCATTTGATCTATATATACAACTGGAGCATTTATCACTCCGAATGACATCACAAATTTCTAATGGCTATCTCTTGTTCTGAAAACAGCCTTAGCTATATCCTCTTCTCAACTGATGATATCCAAAACACAAAATCAATCTTAGAGAAAGCTATAGCCCCATCAAGCTGATCAAGTCATCAATTCGGAGAAATGAGTACTTATTTTTAAACAGTGAGCTTATTTAATTCTTTATAATCAATTCACATTCTGAAACTCCCATCCTTATTCTTTACAAATAACATTGGAGCTCCCCATGGCAAGGAACTTGGCCATGATTAATCTTATATCTAACAATTTCTTGCAGTTGACTTTTAAGTTCCTGTAATTCCTTAACTGCCATTATGTAGGGTGCTTTTGCTGCTAGTTCTGAACACGGTAATAAATTGATAGTGAATTCTATCTCTCTTTCTCGGGGTAATCTTGACAAATCGTCTAAGAACACTTCTGAATATTCTTTCACTACAGGTATATCTTTCAATTCTTTAACTTCTTTAATTGCATCTCTTACTTGAGCAAGAAAACCCAGATATTCCTTAGCAATTTGCAAGCTTCCATATAAGTGATTATTATTGAAGAAATTCCTCTATCTCCATAAAATTTACTTTATTTTTTACCCATAAATTTAAATTTAACTATTTTTCTATTGCAATCTATAATCACAAAGTGATTTGATAGTCAATCAATTCCCAAATCATATGAAATTCATGTAATGGTAATAGATTTGGAATTGCTTCAAATCTCCTCTCATTTATTATAAATTCAACTTGACATAAACTATTAACATTTATTTTGGACTCATTTGGCATTAATACTTCTAGAATTGTGGGTACTTCATGAACATTCAATCCAACTGTTTTTATAAATTCCTCTAAAATGAAGGAGTGAGAAGCTCCTGTATCAAAGAATATTTCTACTGACTTTCCTTGAACTTTTATCATACCTATAAGCTTATATAGAATTTAATATACACATATATTACTTTTTCTCTTATTATTTATGCATTACTTGATTAGTTATGCTATTAAATAAAATTCATATGAATTAAATAAAAACATACATGTAATTACTTCAGGTGAGTCATTGGCATCTTGCTGAGATAGTGCGTACACTCTAGGATGAGTATTTGGTCGATATGGACTTGGCTCTGGAGTGGAAGCAGCTGATTCTATCATCCTTGGCCAGCCAATATTTCTCTGAGAAAGTCGAACATTCATTCTTGATTCTCCTCATGGTTTTTGCCCCAGAGTAGGGCAGTTCTTGGCTATATGTCCAGGTTGATGAGAACAAAAGCGTGTATTTGTTCCAGAAAGACATTCTTCTTTATGTTGATTTCCACATTTGTTGCAATTATTCAGGCTCATCTACTGCTGGGCTTTGGCTTCTTTCAATTAGACTTCCTAGATAGGGAAATGGATCTACTATGAGAATCTTGGGAAGTTCTTATAACCTCAACTTTCTTTTTCTTCTAAAATTCACGCCTCCTTTGGGCATTTTGCGTATCCATTTCAACCCTTCTAACTCTCTCCAATAATACAGAGTAATCTTCATTCCCAAGAGGAACAAGAGATTACCTACTTGCGTCTTTCAATCCAGATAAAAATCGATGACACTTTTCTTCTGCAATATAACTAGTTGTGGTGCATATCTGGATAAGGTAATGAATTTAGCCTCATGCTACATAACAGATTTGTCTTCTTGCACAAGTCGTAGAAACTTATCTTGCATTTGCCTCCTCACAGAAAGAGGCACAAGCCAGTTTGAACACTTGAGTAAAGTCATCCCACTTGATTTGAATGCTAGGTACCTCCAAACCTATCCTGATGTTGACTCCATCATCTTTCAACTTCGCCATCAAGTATAAAGGTTGCAAAAAAAAAAACTTTTCTCTCCTCTAGACAGAACATCCCTTCTAAAATCTTCTCAATTTGTAATAACCAGTTTTCTACCTCAATTGGTCCCTCAACCCCCTTTAAATAACGACAATCTAATGTACTGGAACAACTTTAAATATTTATCCATAGTCATGCTACTATTATTACCACTTCCTGGTGATTGATTTCTTGAGTCCTGAATCAACTGAGTCATTGCCGTCATCATTTTGTGTCAGTGCATCAGGATTAACAGTAATATTAGGCACTGCCATTTCCATATCTTATTCAAGATCATTCTGATTCCTCAAAATAAGATCTCTATGAAATTCATAATTTAATATCAAATCAACTTTCTTAACATTAATAATCAATCTAATGACACTTTCAGTATGATTCATATCATAATTGGTCTCTGGTACTTTTGTCACAGCTTGGTCCGGAGACTCGAATTAACGGGGCATAAACAGACAGTCAGATAATTAATACATTTTATGCAATTTTGCATAACAGTAAAGTCTAACATTCCAAAAAATGCAGAAGAGCAACTAACAAATTATATATTTGAAACATTATTAAAACCATTTTAACCTGCTCTCATTGGATCACCGTTTTCTGTAGATGTACTCCTCTTTCAGCCATTTTTGCTTATTAGAAGACTTATTTGAAAATTTTAGTTTAACAGTTTTAGTTTTCATGATAAACTTAGTGGATAATCACACTTCTAACATAACAGTTATACATAAAAAATATAATGAATTATATGAATTTTTTTTATGTTTCTTTCCAATTAACATATATATAAATATATGAATTGATATGATATAAATCTTCATTATATATCTGTCAAATAACATATTTCTTTTCAATTAATATTCATCCATTTTCTATTTTCTCATTAATTCCTTTTCCTTTTCTCATTTAGTACAAGAGCATCGTCTAAAAGTTGTACCAATGAAGGTACAACCATTTTTCATTGAAGACTTTTACCTAATGGAACCTCATTAACATAACATTAAATACTCTAAATAATCCTCAAAATTTCTATTAAATCAAAATAATTACCTCATTAGAGCTTTCCTTCTATCCTTGCAAATTTCCTTCTTTCACTGTCGAATTGAGATAAAACTTTCACCTTATTGAATTTCTTTCTATTGAAAATCAAATTGTATTTCTTCATATTTCTTCAATTAGAGAGACCAAAAAAATGAAAGTGTGTCATGTCAAAATAAATCACTTACTCTTTTTTAAGAAGAAATTTCAATTTCCAAATTCAGTCTCTTTCTCCTCAAGCCTTTCGTCATTTACCTTTACAGAAGACATTCCTTGCTACTTAGATAAAATATTACGGAATGATTTGCACATAATGGAAAGAATCGACAAGCAAACCTTAATTCTTCTTCTTCCTCTCTTTCACTTCCTGTTCTCTTGATTTTTTTTCTTCTTTAGCGATAATGAACGTAGAGGAGTCGTTTATTTTCAATCTCGTGTGAGATTGCTAGCTCGAAAAAAAAAATCCAAATAAACCCCATCCATGCTTGTGTGCGGTCTGCCAGGCCTGTTTGCATTAACTGGTTCAATTGAACCGGCCGGATTGAACCGGTTCTTACACTTACTGATTACCTCACTGAGAGCATGGGAAGTCGGTGTAAGAAAGAGGTTCTCGAATAGAGCATGCAGGAAGATCATGCGAGGAGAGTAGTTTGCTGGAAGAGGGATTTCTCAATGAGAGAAGTTTCGGAATAGAGCACATGGGAAGAGCATGCGAGGAGAGGAGCACAGGAAGAGGGATTTCAGCCGGAAGAAGACGGAGTAAGGTTGGGAGGAGACGGAGTGGTATATTTGAGGTTAAAATTGTGTTTGGGTGGTAGAAATGAAATATTAATTTTTAAGACGTTAGATATGTAAAATAACTGTTATATAGTGGTATATATTTAAATCGCCCTTTGTATAAACTACATAATGAAGTTAAGCAAATCATAGAAATGGAAGAACTGGATGGAATGCTAAATAGGTTACACTGTGTTCAATCAGATTAATTTTAAATCACAGCTACGTTATATATGGAAGGACTCGTCCAAATTGACTATCAGCAACGGAAATTTTTTTCCAGAGATGAAAATAGAACAGCTCACTATGCTGAATTTGTTCGGGTTTATTTATTTAAACCCCGGAAACTAGCACGCCATACTGAATTTATTGGGTTTTATTTATTTAAATATATTGTTATTGATATGGCAGTGAACAAGCTGAATAAATTCATATGGTTATTGTTCTAATTGGTTTATATAAATTTTTCTGTGCGTCGATGTTGTCATTTTTCTAAATCTAATTGGTTTTTCCTTATTTGAGTTTAAAATAAATTGCATTGCAACTTAAAGAGGTGATATTTTTTTTTTTGTAATATCGTCTTTTTCATTGATTTATTACTTTTTGTTCGGAGCTGTAATGATCGGGTGTATTTTCTAAGAATTTTCAGGGAGATTTTCGGAATAAATTGTTTCACTTCTCAGTTGAAAGATCAAAATATATTCTATAATGTTCTTTCCTTGAAATATTTTTATTCAATAATAGATTTGAGTTCTAATTTAATTTTCTGTGATGATTGCATCGAAGGATGTTTATTTATAAGGATTCTGGAAAGTAGTTTTCATTCAAATATTTGGCATGCTCGTCTAGTTTTCTTATGAACCGGTGCACATACAGGCCTCATTAAATATGCGCATAACCTCAAATTTCTCTCACGTTTCTGTCTTTCTGTTGGTTCTCCATTATATGGTACATATTAAGTTGTAGTTTAACTTGAAATGCCACTTAGTACCTGTTTAGGCTCATCTTCACCTTACTAGCAATGTCATGACTCTACTTTAGAGGCTGGGGCGGAATCAGCCTTAATTTTCAGAGGGTAAATTTATAAGTAAAAATTTAGAGATTTTTTTCATATATATATATATATCATTTTTAGTGACTAATGATTATTTGTATTTGAATATATAATACATTTTGAACATACTATCAACATCTTATATAATGATAATTATTCTTAAACAAAAATTAAATAATACCTCTATACAATATGTCGGGGGTCCAAGGGGGCAACGCCCCCTTACAAATTTTGGTTGTAAGGATATTTTTGAATTATCTTTACTATCTCTTTGTATTTGGCTCATCGTTCCATAACAATAACACCTCTACACAATGTGTTTAATTATGCTGTGAGAAATTGTCTAAAGACCATAGTATTTTATAACTTTTAGGGGGGCAATTGCCTAAAATCCCTTGTAATAACCTCTCTACACAATATGTATATTCTGCTAAGAGGCATTCAATTAAAAATCATAGTATTTTAATTTTTTTAGGAGAGTCAATTTCTTAAAGATTCCTATAATAAAGAGTAAAAAAAAGCTGGAGGGGGACAAATTACCTAAAAATTCATGTAATAAACAAACTTTTAATTTTTTTAGGGGGGCGATTACTTAGAGGCATACTTTATTTGTCAAATGATTAGCGTGTAATAATTCAAAGTATTCCTTCGTTTTTACCATTCTTCTTCTTTTGCAGGCTGTGATGGAGATATACAGCATGTACCGAGGTCAGCTGTCCGTTAAAACCACTATTATACTCTTCGAAGCTTCGCATGCCATAGCATCTCATGCTTACAAAATAAACAGTGACAAAGATCTAAGGATGAGGCTGCAAGATCTGAGCTCTATGACCCAATTACAGGACCCACCATTGCTCCGTCTGGAGAACGAGTCATATCAGATATGTCTCTCTCTCTTACAAAACATCGTTTTGGACACTCCAATTGATGGTGATCTACAAATTGAGGCTTACCTTATTGAGCTCTGCAAGGAGGTCCTCCAAGTATATCTTAATGCAGCCAAGTCAAGTGCCCAACCAAGACTTCATTGGCTCATCCCTCTTGGTTCTGGAAAACGAAGAGAACTTGCAGCAAGAGCACCTATGGTTGTGGCAACCCTTCAAACTATTAGCGGATTGGCAGATTCTACATTTGAGAGAAACTTGGCAATGTTCTTTCCTCTTCTCACTGAACTTATAAGATGCGAACATGGGACGAACGAAGTGCAGGTGGCACTGAGCGATATGCTTAGTTCATTGGTTGGCCCTATTTTGCTGCAGTCATCCTGACGTAGAATATGTTCATAATTGTTAGTTGTATAATAAGAGCTTGCATGTCTTCGGCTATTCACCACCTTTATTTTTTTTTTCTTATTGTTTCAACAGGGAATATGTATTTTAAGGCATTGCTTCGTGTTTGATTTCTAGCCATCAGTTTAGGCCAAATATAAAGTTCTTCACAGTTAGCTCTACAACCGCTGTGGTAATTGGACTGCTTCTATATCATCTCGTCCCACTTTCCACTTTGAATAACTGATCTCTCCCATTATTAGGTGCGGATACCGGACGTAGAGATACGTCCGGACATTCACTTAAAATGTGACATGTGGAGTGTGCTTTTTTTGCACTTTTTCGTGTACTTTACCTGCACTTTAGTTGCGCTTTGACCGCTCTTTTGTTGCTCTTTTTTATTGCGCTTTGACTGCGCTTTATTTGCACTTTACATGTACCGTGGCTGCGCTTTTGACGAGCTTGACTTAAAGTTCCGCGGACACATTAAAATATAAAGCACATCCACGTATAAACATTTTATTGGAATCTGGATGTATCTCTACGTCCAGTGTCTGCACCTAATATTTCCCTTCATAAGCCCATGAAACAATGGTGGCGTTGAAAAATAATGCAGGACTTCATCCCTGATATTTGCATGGGTAATTTTAATTCATATATTTAATACAAAATAATATAGCACAAAAATATTGATTCAGCTCACGTACTGATTTTTCCTTGAATTTTCATTGAAAGTTTATTGGGCTATTTCTCTTTTTCCTTGTATCATTATCATATAGATCATGAGAAACTAGAACAGAAGTTCAATGCTTTACCATTACTTGCATTGGGATTCGACAGATGATGTTGTTCATGTTAGGCTTTTATGCCTATTGGAACAGCTGCAATATTGGTATCCATTGCTTGCACTATTTGATTGGTTCCATAAGTTTATCTTTTTGTACCTTTATGGCTTTATGAGGCGCACAATAAAGTAGATCAAAATGATCCAGTTTGGATGTCGCGAAGTGCTGCACTCTGCTCTCTGCTTGAATGGCAACGAGCACTACATATTGTATAAGTTGCTAACTAATAGAGGCAAAGGTTCAACGGGCTTATCAAACTAATAGAGCACTAAATAGTCGAAATTATCTCAAATTTCATGTTTTGTGGTCACCGGGTCTTTAATGAACATTGATATTTAGATGACTCAATATACATATAAGATGGCGGCATTATAATTCTTCTATACAAACATAAAATTAATATTAATCAATATTAAATTAAATATTATAATATTGATACAATTTCAAAAAAATTCAAATGATCAGCATGAATTTTGAGGAAATATTTGAATTGAGTTTATAGAATTAAATTCAAGATTATTCAAACTTTGATTTCAATAAATTTATTGTTGGATTGAACATTTCTAAGAGATGAACCTATCAATATTATAAATGATTTGATTCGATTCTAAATGAGCTCAAATCAAGCCATTGTATTATATTTGAAAACTTCTGAGCATAAAATAATGGACCAAATGTCCTCCAATAATAGAATGCTTATGATCAAATCAAGTGGCTCGATGAGCATCTAATGAGCCTAAGCCCACTCATTTCTAACTTTGTTAAGGCATTCAAATATTTGATAAATGATCTATGATCAAAGGGATCAATATGGACCGTAAATGGAGTGCTTTGGATTATCACCAAATTTAATAAAATGTAAATCTAAAAAATATTATAAATAAGACCTTATTCTTTACAACATACAATGTTCAAGAGTTGAGAAATCAAAAATTTCTTTTGCTTTTTTTAGCCATCAATGCTAACAACAACCACATACAATCACCGCCACTATCTCTAGATTTCAATTAAGACTTTGTTTGGAACAGCTTTCTTGCTGTTTTATAAAGCAGCTTTCTAGTATTAAAATTTTTTAAATTGAAAAATTTTAAGTAAAAAGCTGCATTAGAATGCAGTAAAATAACTGTCCTAAACTAAGCCTAAGATTAAACCATTTTGTTTGATTTTAAATTATATGCTTGTTGATATCTGAATTTTATATTATCCATAATGAGATCAGTCAATTCTCAATTGTAAATAATATTATCCTTTTCAACTTAGAGAAATGAATAATTCTTATATCACTTATTATATGGTGGATTATTAAAATATGATTATGTCCGGTGATTTTTTTGAAAGTTTAATTTATGGTTGTTAAACCACTTGAATTATATGGCATGCAAAAAGAGGGTGAATTGATGTTTTAAAAATTTTCTTTCAAAATTACTTTTTGAAAAATTCAAGCCAAATTCACAACTTAAACTCAGATTTGTAACGTGAAAGTAAATAATAAATAACTACAATTTTTTCTTGATTTTATAGGAAAAGTAAATAGGATGTTTTTCGTTTTCTTTTCTAACAAAAGCTAGAACCAAAACAATCTAAATATTTTTGTATCACATGAATATCAATGCTCAACTAGATTTGCAAGAAAGTAAAAGTGCATGAAAATGAAATGTAGAAATTCAAGTACATAAATAAAAGAAACGAGCACAACAAAATTTTTACAGTGGTTTGGTTAACTTGACATACGTCTATTCAGTGGACTCCGCATCTACGAGTATTACACTAAAACTCTTTAGTCTTTTCTTTTGGCCGCACAACAAAGCGGAGAAGCCCTCAAAAGAATTGCTTCAACCTTTCTTCGGAGCAGCTGAGTAGCCTAATTCCTTTCACCTTCCCCGGAATAACGGAATAGCGGAATCCCTTTCACCTTCCCGGGTGCAACGGAATAGTCGAATCCTTTTCATTTTTCCCTATGCAATGAAGTTGTCGGTTGCCCTTTGACATGAAGAGGTTCTTTCCGGAGTTTCCCTCAAGAAAAGTTTTGACTCAGAGAAATAAGATGGATGTTGTTTGGAGCAATCGTGTGTAGACTATCTATTTCACTCCCTTGATCCCACAGCCAGTGGTTGAGCCAGAAAATTCATTAAGGGGGGGCCTAAATTATTTTATTAAAATTTTTCCTAAACTTTTTTTATCCGGCTTGGGACTGGCATAGACATTTTTAATTCTTTTTCAATTGCTATCTAAAAATGTATAATATTAAATATAAGATAGTAAACAACTTACAATTTATAACGTCTACTCTTTATATTATGAATGAGTTGAGTGATTACTTCGTTATCAATAGAATTATTGCGTCATCGCATATTCGCGGAGGTAGAGAAGTATAAAGTTTAATATCTTAGCGTTGTACGAAGATCCAGCACACAAACAGATGAAATATACCTCATATAAAGTGCATTACATGATGGGACTTGAAAGAATCACTATATAATCGCTTTGAGTCTTCGATTTGGACCTATTTAATCTCGGATTGGGTCGAATTTGGTGTTGTTAGATTCGTATTTTCGAGACGTTCAATTCGGTTGTAAGTTTGCCGAAATCAGAGTTCAGGTGGTCTCTAATTTTTTGAAGTTTCCAACTTGATTTTGCTTCGAGATTCGTGCTCGATCAAGATAATTTTTTTTGATGATTTATCAATAATCTAAAACGATTACTTCATTTTTTGATGTAGATGACTCTTCAAGTCCTCCGAAAGCTTTATATAGTTTACTATTATTTTGTTAAGATATAAAATTAAAACTTCAAACAAGATATCTATAATATACTAGAGAAAACTATATTTTGTAGATTACAAATCAACAAATAAAATATAAATTACAAAACTAACATATGTAGGCAAACATTACTAGATTTCTATAAACTGAAATCATAAAAAAAATAATAGTAAAAAAAAAAAAAAATTGGGAGAAGCTTTTTTTTTAGTATAAGCTGCTTTTTTTCTAGTATAAGGGGGCACGTGCCACGCCTTGTCCCCCCTCCCTCCGCCCTTGCCCACAACACTTCTCCCTCTCTTCACCTCTCTCTCTCTCTCCCTGACTTAAAACCCTTTATTCAAACCCTTGCTTATAGAAGACACACATCCCTCGAGTCTATTATTCCTCCCACCACCTGAGAGATAACACAAAGCCTAAGAAAAACTCTCATTTGCTCCACAACCACTAGTCATTTCATGGATCTTACTTCCAAGATGATTATTTTCAATTCTATAATAAAATTAAGGCTTAGTTTGGGATGGATTTTTTACTGCTTCTTGAAACGATTTTTTAGTATAAAAATTAAAATTTTTGTACTAAAAAATTGCTTCAAAAAATAGTAAAAAATCATTCTCAAACGAAGCCTAATTTGAGTAAGACACCATTCAACTCTAACATTTGTCAAGTGAAGTTTGAATCCCCAAATAAATCCACAATAAAAATGAGGCTGAATTATCACTAACTTTAATAAAACTAATTTGTAATGATATAGTCACGTTGCTACCGCTCAAATTAAGGCTTCGTTTGCGACAATTTTTTTATTGCTTCATAAATCAGCTTTTTAATACTAAAACATTACTTTAAGTAGTAACTTAGAAACCCCCCAAACAAAGCCCAGGTCTAATAAAGGGGAAAAACCTCGAAATACTTATGAAGGTCTGTATTGCCACACGCTTTATGCGCAACATTAATATAGAGCATTACGAATCATGATATTTGCGACTATTTCTAAAAGTAATTTTAATTTTTCACTAGAAAAATAAAATTGTAAAAAAATATTATTAGTATTATAGATTTTCTTGAAATTTTTCATGTTTTTGCAGGTTTAATTGTAAAAATTAATTTATTAATATTTCTAAAAAAACTACATGACTAGCATGAATCTCGAGATAAATTTTGAGTTAGAAACTTTCAAAATTAAATTTAATTCGTAGGCAAATACGTGTCAACAAGACAAACCCAAAGATATCAAAAGTGGCCCAATCGGAGCTCAAATCAAACACTTGATGCGTGGTTGAAAACTTCAGACATTAATTGAATGACCAAATAATCTCCAAATTTGATATGTTTATAGTTGAATCCAACAATTTAACGAGGCGAATCTAACGAGCCCAAAATCACTTAATTATGACATTATTAATACACCTAATTGTTGGAAAATATTTTACAATCAAAGGAATTAATATGGAACGTATGAAGGAATATTTTGAATTCGTTTACCAAAATGCTTATATCAAAAAACTTATAAATACATATAGAGAAGTCTAAGTATAAACCTAACTCTATTTAGCTCACATAAATGACTTGATCAATATGCTTTCATATGTCCAATGTTTGCAGAGATATGTTAAGTAATGAACATTCCTTCCACTCTGAGACAAATTATTCTTCCAATACAAATGCCGACATGAACAAGACTATTAAACTATCGATCTTCCATTCAACAGAAAAAAAAGTCCTCACGCCTCAAAAAAAAAAATTTTTTTTTTTCAAGAATATTTGTTGACTATCTTAAAAATTCGCATAAATCAGTCTATCAAAAAAGTCCTAAAGCCTACTTCAAAAATAGTCCTCACGCCTACCCTTGACTTTCAAAGACTCTCTCAAACGAAATAAGAGATTTTTGAATAGTAAACCTCCTGAAAATCCTAATTTTCAACTTACCCATCTTTATTTGTACAAAGATCGTATAATATGATTAGTTTAATTCTCCCGTTCAGTACTATACGATCAGTTCAAAAATTTTCACCGGTCGTCTAGTACGATCTTAGGGTCGTATTGTACGATTACGATTAATATAATCGAATCACAGTTCATTCAGGACGAACTCCTGGATGACGAAAAATCATCTCTATGGGGCGTACAGTACGATTGTAATCATACTGTACAATCTTAAGCCATAACTAAGCCATATTCTATCGATTAATTACATGGTTAAATTAGGCAAGCTTGTTGTTATTTTTGTTTTGTTGTTGTTGACATATCATAAAAAATTTATCTAAATCGGGCACGAATCTTGAAGCAAAATTGAGTTGAAAGCTTCCGAAATTAAATCAAAGACAATCTAAACTCGATTTCAGCAAACTTATAATCGAACTGAACGTCTCAAAAAGATGAACCCAACGACACCAAATTCAACCCAATCCGAGCCCAAATGAGTCCTAGCAAAGACCCAAAGCGCATTCTGAAGTTTCAAACCATATTTTGAATTATCAAACGGTTTCCAAATGTAACATGCCAATAGTCGAATCGAGCGGCTCGACGAGGCAAATCCAACGAGCCCATGATCATTGAATTATGAAATAATTAAGGCATCCAATTGACTAATAAACGGTCCATGATCAAGGGGACCAATATCGACCGTTCATACAAACCACTCTCATTTTGACCTTGATCATCCATATATTTACAAGCCATGCCAGTTTCAAAAAACTATAAATAGCCCCCACTCTTCCCATGAGAAGGAGGGAAGAAGAAGGAAAGAAAGGAAGGAGTTTGGGAGCTCTCTTTCCATTGACCGCCGTCGGGTTTCCTGCTGACCACCGCCGGAGTTTGTGCCAACCACCATCGGGATTCCTCCTTACCACCGCCGGGGTTCTTGCTGACCACCGCCGGAGTTCGTGCCGACCACCGTCGGGATTCCTCTCGACCACCGCCGGGGTTCCTCCCGACCACTGCTGGAGTTTTCTTGCTGACAGTCGCTGGATTTCCTATCCACCATTGCTAGAGTGCGTGTCAATCACAGCCGAAGTTCCTATCAACCATCGACAGACTTTCTTTCTGACCGTCGCCAAAGTTTTTTTCAGAAATTGACCAGTTTAAAAAACAAGTCGGGTTGACCTGGCGGGTTGCCGGGTCAACCCGTGAACTCGTTTAAAATTAACTTCCCGCACTGCCCGCGACGCTGCCCGGCTGCCCGCGACGCTACCCTGCGCAGTCGCGCAGGCCCCCGCGCTGCCCCTTTCGCCTGCCCGCGACGCTGCCCAGCTCGCCTGCCCGCGTGCTGCCCCGCATGCCTGCCCGCGACGCTGCCGCTCACGCGCTCGCCTGCCCGCGACGTTGCCCCCCACCCTCTCGCCTGCCCGCGACGTTGACGCCGCTCGCTTGCGCTCGCGTTCGCGGCTCGCTAGCGTCCGCTCGCGCTGTCACACAAGAGTTTCGGGTCAACCAGGCAACCCGCCGGGTCGGATCCGGGTTCGGATTTCCGACCCGTTTGTCTACCCGGGTCGGATTAAGATCGACCCGTTGGAACCCGGGTCCGTTCCAGGTTCAACCCGAAACCGACCCGTGACTCGAAATTGACACCCCCCCACAGACCATCGTTCCGCGAAGGAAGGTCAAACACCACGTATGGAAAGGACTTTGGGAAGTGACCTCCAGGTTCCAACTCGCGACTCTTGAAAAACAAAAGAGGGACGCCATTACGCCCTCCATGCCTCGTGGTTTCCTGGGACGTAAGTGAAATCTCACATGAAGTAGGGCCCTGCTGAGATCTCATTTTTCTTGAGCTGCCATTCCTGATTCCTCTGTATCGGCATTCCATCTTCGACGTCGGAAACTGATATCGCTTTTTTCTTTGGTAAAGCTTTGAACGATCTCTCAAGTCGATCTCTATAGAGTATAAGATTTCGTTGTGGTTTCCCTAGTGATCTGATATAAGAATGTTACGATTTGGACTGATTAATTCTTTCATTTATCTCCATTGCGGATCCGGCTGATTCTTTCGTAGTTTATTATTTTATATCTTGGTACTATTTCTATTTGATGTTTTTCTTATATAGAGTCTGTGTGGAGGCTGGGGTTGGTTTGCTGAAATTTTCTCGTTTTTTCTTGGTTTTGTGCTTCCAAGGCTGAGAATTGATGGATTATGTTCGTCTATTGGCGAATGGGTTTTGTTTGCTAGTAATTGAGGGTTCGATCCTATTTGGGATTGTTCGTAATTGAATCAGTGCTTCTTTTTGCATTTCCAGTTTTCATATTGATCTGGGGTATGTTTGCATCAGTCAATTGGGAATTCTATGCACTAAGTGCCGGATCTATGATTTCACATTCTTGTCCTACTATTTTGGTTGAGAGTAACAGCATTGCATTACTGGTGGCTTTGTTCATCCTCTCCCTCTTATTTTTCTTATATTGATGTTTCTATATAAATGTGATTTTAAGTCTATTCGCTGTTAGAACATAACGAGTGTACTCGTGAGATTTCTCGATCATCTTAGCAAGGCTAAACTAGTTTAAAATGCCGTTACTCGTGAAGATTAATAGTCATTTCCTTGTAGGCTCTGGAACTCATTTTTTTTTATTTCGTGTTTCAGGAGATTTGAAATTTTCTTCTGGAGCAGTGTTTTATAGAATGGAAAGTGAAGGTAAATGCACAGATGAGAAAGTAGCGCCCAACATACCAGGTTCAGAACAAAAACAAGATGAAAGCAGAGATGGCACCTTAAATTTTGTGGGAAAATTTGCTAGCTCATTGACTTCAGAAAATAGCCAAAATGAGACATTTGATTACCAGGGAGAAGTTGAAGGGGAATTAAACAGTAAAGAAATTCCAAGCTTAGTCTGTAATGATGGAGCTGGATTAGTGCAGCAGGCTCATGTGTCTAATGGTTTGGAGGATGAGAATATCAGTAAGCTGAACCGAACAGAAGATTATGAAGCTCTTCCTGAAGAGAAAGAAGTGGATCCTGTATTTGATGGAACAGAGGGTCTTGAAATGGAAGCAACCGGGAGGTCTTTTAGCCTATCCCCAGAACAAGACTCAGATTTGCAGGCATCTGCTTGGCCAGAAAAAGCTGTTGCTTTTAAAAACTTTGTGAAGGACAAGGGATCAGTTGCAGTTTCGACTGTTTTACGTCGCCTTTCCGGAAAGAAAGATGATGATTATGTGGTGCATTATGATGCGGAAGAGAAAAATGATGTTGCAGTTAAGGGAATTAAAGAGGAAGAAGATTCAGGCACTGAATTTAAACTAAAGGATGTTTTAATGAAGGCTGGAGATATATCCACATGGAATCCTCTCAACTATATTAAGATTGGACGAGATGCAGATATACAAAGCAAGCTGGAACAAGTAGAAAAAGTTCATGATGAAAAGATTGTAGAAGAGAATACTATGAAGGGGAGAATTATTATATACACAAAGCTAGGGTGTCAAGAATGCAGAGAGGTTAGGTTATTCATGCATCAGAAGAAGCTTAGGTATGTTGAAATTAATATTGATATCTATCCTACCAGAAGACTGGAGTTGGAGAAAGCTACTGCGTCATCTAAAGTTCCGCAGGTGTACTTTAATGAGTTTCTGATTGGTGGTTTAGATGAACTGATGCTCTTGGATAAAGCTGGGAAGCTTGATGAAAGGATAAATATTCTTGCAAGGGATGAACCATCATCTGCAGCTCCTTTTCCACCATTGCCTGGTGAAGATGATGCCACTGGTAGTGGAAAGATTGATGAGTTGGCTACCATTATCAGAAAGATGAAAGAGTCCATTGTAATTAAGGATAGGTTCTATAAGATGCGAAGGTTCAGTAGTTGCTTTCTTGCCTCAGAAGCTGTGGATTTTTTGGCAGAGGATCAATATCTTGAAAGAGACGAGGTTAGTTGACTATCTTGCATAAAATTTTGTTTTAAAACCATTCGAAATGCTATTTTTTCATGTGATATTTATATCTTTATTTATTATATAGCTTGAAGTTTCTAGTGTATAAACTAGGTTAACAATTCTGTTGATTGTTAACTTTCGGTTGATTTTTATTTTTCTTTTGGTGGTAACTAAGTGTAGAATGTATATACAAATATACAATACACGGTCTAGGATTGAAAGAAAGAAACCATGCAAAAGTAAAAAGGAATAATAGAAATAAATAATAATACGATGAATCCAAAATTTTTATTCTCCATCATAAGGAAAGCTGAGAAAACAAATTAAGGAACTAGTTTGGAGAGAAGGAGAAATTTCCAGAGCTGGAATTTCTTCCTTCGTGAATTCCATTTGGATTCAGCCAATTAACAACTGGGAATTATTGCTTTGCAGCAGGGAATTAGTGGTTTTCCGTTTTGGAGAGGTTCGGTAGTTGGCTGTGCAGCGGGGAATTATTTGGTATCCTTCTGGAAGAGATCCTTCAACTAGGAGAGTAAGTTCTGGGCTGATTTATGGTTCTCCATTTGCTGGAAGCATCTTGAAATTGCAGGGAACCAGTCCACTGCCATTTTGGTTGCTTATAATGAAATTTTGGATGGAGGAGAGAATATTCCCTTCTAATTCCAGACATGGAATTATGATTTGACACTCGCACTCTAGCTAAAATTATATGTTCATCACTCTTAATTTGAAAAAATAACTATTGAATTGTACTTTGATGGGGGTTAATGTGGAGTGCAATTTTAAATTATAAAAATGTTTAAGGCTCTATCTTCCTAAACAATGCATAAGGTTTCTTGATATATAAAAATAACAAACCTCACTTAATATACGCAAATATATATGTCAAATCAAGTAATAAAGTGATAAAGTAGAGTGTCGAACCCACGAGGAAGTATGTTTTTCATCAATCAACTATTACTGCTTACAGTAATTGCAAAATTATCCTACTGAAATAAAATTGTTAGTTTTGGAAATTCAATCACTGAATAAAAATAGTAAAATAATGAATATAATATTTAAATAAAATATTTTGGATTGATGAATGTAAATTATATATCTTTTCTAATAAAATTTTGTTCTTTAATGTGATTTAGAGCATATGCATCTTTAGATCTCTGTCAAGCTTATAAGGGTGAGAACGATATCTATTGATCTCGTATAATTATATCATCTCTTTAAGAACCTAGCATATTTTACATCCAATGTCTAGGTATGCAAACATACTATTTTAATATTTATGGTTGTTCTTGCATTCATCCCTCGAGGTTATACATCACACCAGGTTTTAACTACACATATGAACATTATGTGCATTAAATAAAGCGCGGGATAATATTGAAAATATCATTTAACTTTAGAGCACAAAAATCTTCATTAGTATTTAAAATATTTTCTACATCATCAATCCAAATTTATAGAATTAGCCAGACAATTAAGAAAAGATAGCAAACTAATTTTCATAAAAATCATAGAAGAATGAAAATACAAGAGAATGATATCACCAAGAAGGATCAATGAATCTCTTTTACACTACTTCCTTAACGTATGGAGTTGCTTAAACAAACACTGACTAAAACACTTTAATGATTGTATTTAGTACTTCTCTAATGTCTCTTAGATTTTACTCTTACAGAGATATAAAGAAATACTTTGAAAAGTACTTAATACAAGTGTCTGAATTCTCTTACAAATATAACATAATGATTATTCATAGGAACACACAAATTAGACAACTAGTGTTGTGGCGCTTGAAAGATTGGCGCCGCAATGCTCATAAAATGAACTTACACCGCTGTGCTGATGTTTGTGCTCCACCGCGACACCTACTAACGTGTATCGTTTACTTAGTGAACAGTCACGCCATTTCGCTGACATATCATGTCTTTGAAAGTTACAACTACTATGTTACGGTGCTGCTGATTTTGAACGCAACGACGCCTTAGTGAAAATTTTGGTATTGATGTATGATAGATTATGACACCGTGACGCTTGAAATAAGTGAACATTGCATTGCGAAGCTGACCATTTTGACGCTGCGAAGCTGTCCATTAGAAAAGTCAGTGTCGTCGTTTGTAGTGCACCGGTGGTGCCTTTAATGGCGCTGCGGCGTTGCTTTGTCCGACGTCACGACGCTGGATGATACTTAGAATTTGATTTTTTTTTTTTGTATTTTTCCTGCACAACATAACTAAAATAATATATTTTCATTAAAAATATAACACATAAAATAATACATTATTTACACTTATCAAATTCTCCCAAGCTTGGATTTTGCTTTAAATTTTTGATCGTTGACTTCAGTTTTAAGTATTTTGGTTTTTGGTAGTTTTTAATGTCTCTCGAATTTTGAATTTTATGGGCATTTGGGAGATATTTTGAATATTTCGGGTTTTCTCCGATTGAAATTTTCTATCAACACGACCATCATCAGAGTATTCATAGGCAATTTCATTTCACTGATTGAACTGATTGAACCTTGTCGACTATGTCTACTACCGATAAAGGATCAGATTTGTTGTGGGCTTCAGGCCTTTATTAGTGAATTTTTCTTATTATAGCCTTGAAGGTCTAATATGAACGTATAAAATAAATGTCCCGGTCGACACCGCGATCGTATATTTGTTTGATGGTTTTATCCACTCACATAGGAGGATCGGGCTTGAACTTAAGTTTATTTCTTGACTTGCGCAACATCTTCAGACATCACGTGTGTTCATGCATCACGCCCGTTGGACCCCATCCGGGTATTTAGTGGGCATTTTTATAATTATCTATTGAATCTTGTCGACTCTATCTAATTGTTGACAGATAATCGGGTTTGTTGACGGTTTTATGCCTTTACTAGTATATTTTCTTCTTATAGATCTTGAAGGACTAATATGAATGTATAAAATAAATATCCTGGTCGGTACTACGACCGTATATTTGTTTGATGTTTTGAGCCGTGTCGACTCCTCTTTACCAACATAGATGAATCGTGCTCGAACTTAAGTTCATTTATTGACCCGCGTAGCATCTTTATACGTCACATGTGTAAATACAACATTCTCGTCGGGGTCCATGCGGGTATATGATTAGATACATATTTTCTTGTACTATGTTTGCATACTTGTATGTATATTTACAATTTTGCCTATATACTAAGATGCTTGTATGTGGACTTTTGCATTTATGTGTATACATGCAATGTGTGAGGGCATTTTGAAATATTTAACACTGATTAGCTGTACCGGCAACCATCATTTAAATGTGTGCAACGTTCTATTTTAGAGCTTGTAGATGCCTTCTGTCTGCTTGTATGAGCGTTGCGAATTCGGTGGCGTGACGTGTGATTTATTGTGTCTCTTTTGGGATTTAGTAAACGCCTTATGTCTGCTTGTATGCATGTTGCAGATTCGGTGGTGTGGCATTACATTATGGTTATTTACTCGTTGCTTTATACATATATACTGTTATGCATTAACGAATCTCCTTCACTAACGAGTCTCTTGCGGTTTGTTGTAGACGCTTGCATTTATTGTTGTTGTTTTACATTTGCCCACAGAAAGCATGCTGAATGTATAACGGGCTTCCTTCAGTAGCTCGTAGGCATTTACATTTGCAGCAGTCATTTGACATTTTGCTCGTAGATGACATTTGATGTGTATGGCGGGTCTCCTACAAGGGCCCGTAGACACTAACCTGCTATACACTTGCATTTGCTACATGTCATCCGTCTTCATTTGTAAGGATCTGTGCATTTGCCTTTCATTGAGTGTTTATTGACTGTGAGGGTGTTGTAGTATTCACCACTTCTTACTAAGATAACTTGTGGGTGTTGCTTTATATGTGTTGCAGGCATGTTCCCTTTGACTGCAGATAATACATTTTACATATATCTGTATTCATCGAGGGCCAGCCGTCCTTGCAATATGTTTGTTGTTGCTGGCTGTAGAAGCATCCTGACATTTATTGTATATCGTTCGTCGTACCTGTGGGTGGATTACTATATGCATGAAATGTCTTCTACTTTTGTTTGTAAATATCTATATGCATTGTGGGCCTTCATTCTTGTTTGTAAGTAACATGTCACATATGTATCTATGTGCACAAGTGATTCCTTATATTCACAACCTATCCCTTATCATCATTTGCATGCAAGTCGTTATGTTCATCTGCAAATGGTTGTTCACCACCAGTTGAGCTATATTTGCTGCTAATTCCTTCATTGCTCGTTGGCATTCATATCTCAACTAGTGTGCTCTACATGAATGAGTCACACTATCCATTAAAAGTTTCACATTATGGTTTGCAAGTATGTCATCAGTTTTCGTTGATTATGACTTATAGATGAGCCATATCAACGATTGCGAGCCTTTCAATATCTTTAAAAAAAGTTTGTGGTCCATGCCATAATTTTGTTCATTGTTACTTGTACTTCAAACATTCTTACAATTCTTTAATATTCATTTAAAAGCATTGTATCATTGCATGCATTTCAACTGGCAATGATGCCCTTTAACATCTATTGGAAGTCTTGCGTTATTGCTTGTAAGAAGCTTCAATATGTTCACTGTATATTGCCCTCCTTTGTTTGTAGATGGCCTGCCTCATTTGTATGAAGTAATTATCGTAACCATTGCATGTCGGTTGTCGTTGTCCCCAGGAAACTGTTATATTCATCCATAGGAAAGGGCTTCGCTGTATTCATTGCATGTTAATTAAGTTCAATGTTCTAAGTTATTTCAACTTAAGTGTTCTGCATTGAGTAGCTTGTTCACTATTTATCATTTGCTTGTTCATCAACATTCATTTAAATGACTCGGGCTGTTTTTTAGTATTCACACTTTTATTATGATTATGCATTTAATGTTTTAATATTCGGTTCCCTATTATTTTTGTTCAAGTTCATATCCTCTATTTGCATTGTTCAGGTTCAAGCCCATAGTGCATTTTTTGTAAATTTACAAGTCCCCTGTGTTCATTTTTTGTCCCATGCTGTTCATTTAAATTCAAATCAGGTCCTTTGTTGTTTGTATAAGTCCTATGCATTTCAGTGTGAATTCTGGCAGCTTCCTGCCGTCTCCTCATTTAGGAAAAATTTACTGCAGTCGGGCCTTCCCTTCTATGCTAAGAGAGCGCTTCAGGTAGGTGTTGAGTGACACCGCGACTGTAATCTTCAATCCCACCATGCTATGAGAGCACTTAGGGGTCTTCGAGGTACCTGTTTCAAAAAAGGCGTAGTTTTCTTTCCCTGTCGGCAGTGAGGCGCATTGGTACTTAAGAATCGTCCCCTTCACGCAACGAGAGCGCTTAGAGGTTTACCCGTCTTGCCGCAAGAGTCGCACCGGGTTTCCTCCCACTATGGTACGAGAGCACATAGGGTGGTCTGCCGGTGCACCGCAAGCGCCGAATGTGGGATTTAAATTAAGAATTTTATACCTTTGGAAGTGGTGGCGGTGATGGCAGTGAGAAATGTGCACAAAACCCTCTCCCCCTCTTTTTTTTACTCATCAACATTCTTTTTATCATCATCACTCTTCCTCTCTTCTTTTTTTTGGAGACTTTACTCTTTTTCCTCTTTTTTTGTATGTATATACACATGTATATATACACATATATATGTACCATACACGTACGTTCATATATATATATATATATATTAAAATTAATAATAAAAATATGAATAATCATCAAATAAAGGTACTATTATGTTAGAACACACTAACTAGTAAACAATAATTAATGCTAACAAAAGACGAACAACTAAGAAGAAATTGGAAAAGCATTTTACTTTTTTTTTTTTGGTGTAAGATGGCTGCTTGGAATGGTAGGCTGAGTTTTGAGGTGGGTTGGGCTAATTTGGTGAGTTGTGTGTAGTAAAGAAGGGATAGTGGGCTCAAATAGAATAGGCTTGATGTAGGATTTTTAGCTGAAGGAATGAGAACAGTTGATTTTACTGTGGGAGAGTGAATGGGCTCATGGGCTTTCGAATAGAGGTGTGCTATTGGCAAGTTGGGGACATCGAAGCTTGGAAAGCCTATCAGAGATATGACCGTCGATCTACGGCCACGATTGAGTCGATGTATTTCTGAGTCGTATTATGTATTTGTCTTTTATTGTTTTATGTTATGTTGTATTTGTTTTGTTATCTTTTTCGCTTTTACCCCTTAAGGGAGGTCGAAGCCCAAAGGGCGTTGTCGTCTTTTATTTCTTGAGTCCTTTGTACGAGGCTATATATAGCCCTTATGTTTTCTTTTGATGCTTAATGATTGAGTGATAAAAGATTTTGCCATTGTTTGAGTTCTTTGTGAGATCTTGAGAATGCTTGGAGAGAGAGATTCCTAGGAGAGGGAATTTGGATTACCCACCAACCTTGGAGACGGTCGGGTTCGTGGTTCTTCTTCTTTATCTATTTTATCCTTTCTCTTCTTTACCTAGTCGCCGACATAAAGTTCTCCAAACCCCTAAGGTGCTGACAACCTAATCCCCCACACCACTCGCCGACTTTATCCCATCACCACCCCTCCACCAAAATCCCCCCCAACCTAGCCGCCGGCCACACCTCTCCCATCTTCCCTCCACAATTCAAATCCCTTCTTGAATATCTTCCATAAGTGTTCACTCTTAATTTAGGAAGGTCTAATTTTAAATTTCAAAATAATTTGAATTTAAAAATTCTTTCCTAATTTAAGAAATCTATTTTAGGAAAGTTAATAAATTAAATCCTATTTGAATTTCAAATTAATTTGGATTTAATTAAATCTTTCCTAATCCCTAAATCCCAAATAAGAAACCCAAATCTCTCCCCACAATCCCCTCCTAACCCCTTGAAGCCGCCAACCCCCCCTATGGAATCCTTTGGGATTTGTTTCCAAAACCACTAAGCTCTCTCTTGGAAATAATTCCTATTTTCCCCACCTCTCTTTGCCCGAAATTTTCAAGAGCTCCACCTCCTTAATACTTTCCAAAAACTCATATTTAGCTTTGGAAATAAATCCCCAAACCCCCTCTTGCCGTCACCCCTCCCTCACTTTCTCTTCTTTAATTATTCTCAATCAAGGGATTAATTAAGGAGATGTTTGAAATACTTTTCCCCCACAAAATCTGAACCAAAACTTCAATTCCTCTCCCTTCTTCAGTAGCTGGCCATCCTTCTCTCCTTCCCCCGTTAAAATTTAGAGAGAATCCTCTTTCTCCCTAGTGGAGTCTCCAAGGGAATCAACATTGATCTTTGTCTACACATCATTCTTTCAACGCCAATGAATGACTGATCCGAAGCTTGACTACGGCTTCGCTTACGACAAATAAGGGCACGTCAACATCCTCCAATCTACTTTCTTCGACTTCAACCCGAAAGTTGATAACTCTATTGAAAAGTACGTGGACCATATCATCTTCACACTATCGAAGGCCATCGACAAGCAACTTGCCAATGTACAGTGGCAAGTTGTTTCCGGACAACCCCAAGGGTGAACTTCTTCTCCTTTTCATTTACTTTCCCTAATCCGCTCATCTTGTAGGTGGTGATCTAGTCGCAAGGAATCGTGCTTTGCCTTCTGCCTAAGCTTAGTAAACGTAGGATTGAGTGTGCTTTCTCTGTTGCTATCTTATTGTTATATTAAAGATTTTTTTTGAAAACTACTTAATTCGCATGTTGTTGAAATTCTAAGTTGTTTTTATAATCCAAGTGTTTGGCATGTGACTTGGCCTAAGCGTAGCTATCCCTCTTACGTTTTCTTTTGTCGTTTTGATTGCTAATAGTTTTAATCATAATTATTTTTATCAAGAAGTCATGCAAGTTCTTGTTGCATACATTTAAAAGCATTGTAGTCCTGCATCATTTTCATGATTTGCTCTTAATGCATGTACTAGGATCCATCGTAGAGTTTTCTTTATCATTGTTACGCTTGGCTGGTGAGTGTCGAGGAGAGGAAATCGGGAGGCGGATGGAAAGAAAGTAGTGGACGTTCCAAAAATAGGTTGTCGATGTGCTTGTCGACGGTGTCCATGAATCCTTGGAATTGTTGTAATGTTATGCCGATGCAAGCAAATTGAACTTCCGCTTGTAGAGATTTCTCAATTTCAGAGAATTGTGAGTCTTAATTAGATTTCATGGTACATAAAGCTTCCGCCAAATCTGTCTTCTTCATATTGAGACATTGATTAAGGTATCCACACAGCTGAAATCATAATCTTCTTCTTGAGAGGAGAATTTGTGCTTAATGGGGGTGTGAGAGAAGCCAAGAAGGGCATCTTGGGTTCAAGAATATGATCCTAAAGTCAGCTGATAGGGCTTGTTTGTCTCTAAAAACATCAGCTGGGAACATTATGAGATGGTGGAATTTATTCTTGTAGACGCCAATGGGGCGAACCATAGTTTAAAATTGCGCAATAAGAGGTGCGCCTCTGTGCAATTTAACCCCCAAGAGCCTCATTGCTTAAGCAATTTTAAGTCTAGGTGAGGCTTATGCCTCAAGATCCATGAGGCGCGCCTCAGAGGCCTAATTGCATAATAATGGGTGAGGCGCATGCCTCATAGAACCGGGTCCCACCCACTTAAGTTCCTAATAAAAAAAAAACCTATTTGCTTAGTATTGCTCGATACCGGAACTCGATACTGCTCGGTATCGAAACTCAATACCACTCAGTACCTCTCCGCAACACTCGGTACCATGTTCATTATCAATGCTCGATACTGCTCGGTACCGAGGGATACCAAATGGTACCAAGCGGCACCGAGAAGCTAGAGAAAGCTTTAAAACAACTCTTACAATAAAGCGGAAACCCCGCAAGGTCGCTGCCCCTTGACCCTGCGACCTGACCGGGCAGGTCGAACCCCGCCAGGGGGCAGCGCCCCCTTGGACCCTCGGCATATCTGCGACATAGATTCAAGGTATGATTTTCAAGTAATAGAAAATCTTGGGTTTAAAATTTTTTGAGATTTTTTATTTAATTTTGCATTTGTGCATTAGGAAATATGATTAGGGGAAAAAAAAGTCGGTAACATTGAAGATGATAAAGATTTGACATTTATAAATACAATTAGGAAGATGCCTCCCTTGAAGACCCATTTAGTGATGGGACATGATTGGATTTTAGATGTTCTTTCTTATTTCTACTTTGGGAGTTTTGATAGACTAATATTTGTGGTTTTGTATTTTGAATTATGCTCTGAGAGGCATATATTACATCTATTTTATTGTTTTCCGCTAATTTCACTTCTCATTTAGATGTTTTAATTATATGATAGACTCTTACTGCTATTTACATGCTATAATACTTAAATTCTTATTTTCCCAATTCTTCGTTCGTGAGGCTTACGCCTCACACCTTGAGGCTTACACCTCGCCTCATGAATGAAAAATGCCTCGAGGCTTATTTACGCAATTTTAAACTTTGGGGAGATAGTAAGGTAGATTGGCAACACTTGCTAAAGTCACATAGACAGTAGGGTAGATTGGTGGACAGTAGGGTAGATTGGCGGACATCAGGGTAGAAGTTTAGAAAGCTGGATTGAGTTACCTGGAAGGAGGGCATTGCATGGGTGTTGGAAATGCCAATTGTGGTGGTGTGAGAGGAATGAAACACAACAAGAACACCAATTTGGTATGCTTCTTGATTAAATCAAGTAGGGGTGTCAAAACAGGTTGGCGGGTTGGGTTTGGGTCAACCCGAAATGACCCGGTCAGGTATGGGTCAACCCGAAATGACCTGGCAACCCAACTAACAAGCCAAGTAGCCAACAACGACAAGGAATACATTCCTTTAAAAGAAAAACTAATTAACCCTAAAAAATAGAAAGCTCTAAAAAATTGAAAGTATATATGGGATAAAAATGATGCCCGGATGACAAATGAAAAAAAAAAAAAAAAAAAAAAAACGGGAGGTCCAACACAAACTTAGATAAGATCATTCGAAAGAGCAAGAGCTAAGAAATAATGAAAAAAAGAAAAATCATAAATAAAAAAACTAAAAAAAAAAACTAGCCGCTGGTCATGACTTACGAACATAACAGCCAACAAGAAACAAACTAAACGAAATAAAACTTAAGAGGAATTGAAACTAAGAAAAGCTCTGAGCTGGACTCTGGAGGTGGAGGAGACTGGAGACAGAGGAGAGGAGAGGGGAGAGCTGACAGGCGAGAGACAATATGCATAGAAATGAATAGCAGGCCAACGGTTGATACGCGTAGAAATGTATAGATTGTATACCATAAACCTAAATCAGATGGCTCACCGCTCACATGATCTCACCGCTTGGTGCCCTGGGTCAATCCGGGTTAAAATTGTATTTTCAGGTTGAACCGAACTTAACCCGGAATTTCAAACAAGTTGGAATTGGAGGCCCGATCCCTGCCTGCTTTCCAAATGGGTTGACCCTAACCCAAAAAATTAGGGTTTGTTTCGAGTCGGGTTTTTGTGTCGTGTCAATTTTTGACACCCCTAGAATCAAGAAGGTTATGACACCTTTTGAGTAGGTGTGGACTCCTTGAGGAGGTGGGGAAAAGAGAAGAGAAGTGAGAAGAGAAGAAACATAATTGTTATTTTTCTCTACCAAAATTATGACAAATGGGAGTTATTTATAGGGCTATACATGTGGTTTAATGGGGTCGGTTGTGTAAATAATTTTAATAAACCAAGTTACAATAGTAGACTGATTGGTATGGGTTCAGTTATTTTTTTTTAAATTATGTGTTTGTTCAGTCCTTAGATTGGTTTCTAGCCTGGCTCTTGTATTCTGACAGTTATTGGGTCCTTTGATTTTGTTCAGCATAGAGGTTGTCTTTTGATGCTATCTTCTTCCTTCCTCATCGGTGGTACACTATAATGTTTGAATTATTGTCATTAGCTTGTTCTTTTGCATTTTTGAGCTGTTCTTCACTTTGATTTTGTATTATATTTGCATCCAAGGGAATATTTTGGCGCTTAAAAAACAATCGCTATGAAGTATAATTTTAGTAGTAATAGATCTAGTGGGGGGTTTGTGACTTTGAGCGATAAAGTCATTAATAAAAGTACACGTTTTAGATATCTTGGGTCTATTGTTCAGAATGATGGTGAAATAGATGGGGATATTATTAATAAAATTCAAGTTGGATGCATGAAGTGGAGGAATGCATCGGGCTTGTTGTGTGATAGAAAAGTACCACTTAAACTTAAGGAAAAAATCTATAAGATGTTGGTTAGACCTGCAATGCTTTATGGTGCAGAATGTTAGCCATCAAAAGAGAAGCATAATATTAACTTAAGTGTTGTAGAGATGAGGTTGATCAGGTGGATGAGTGGCTTTACTCTTAGAGATAGGATACAAAATGAGCATATACATGAAAAGGTTGGAGTAGCTCTAATGACAGATAAGATTAGAGAGAATCATCTTAGATGATTTGGTCACATAAAACGGCGGCCTTCCGATGACTCAGTTATGAGAGTAGATGTATTAGATTTAACCTACCTTAAGAAAGGTAGAGGTAGACCTAAAAAGTCTTGGTTAGAAAATATTAGTAATGACTTTTCTTTATTAGATCTAAATGAGAATTTGACTCTTAATCGGACACAATGGAGAAAAAGAATTCATGTAGCTGACTCCACGTATTGGGATAAAGGCTTGTTGTTGTTTTTGTTGTTGTAAACAATCGCTATGAAGGAATAGATGATGAAGAAATATAAAGCCAATCATCCAAATAATTGGGATTGAACTAATGATGATGATGCATGGATATCCTTTCTTTGAATCTATACTGTTGAATATATTTCTCTTTTGGTTTTCTCTTCCAAAATGTTACCTATTTTTTTATTTTAAATATTATATTTATTTCTGATGAGCTGAGGATGCATTGTGTTCTTCGATGTGAAGTTTAAATTTAGTTGCTATGTTACTTTCTTGTTATTCGGTCCTTTCCAAAAAAAAAAAATTTCTCCTCTTCATGTAGGCAGTTGAATTGGGAAGAAAGATGCTCAGCCAGCACTTCTTCAGACATGTACTTGAGTAAGTTTTTTAAAGAATAATATCCTCAACACTTTATATTGTGGAGTGGAGTTGAGGCTACATATTTTCTTGATCGTTTTAGCTGTTTTTTCATTTCATTATTTTCCTTTGACTTATACAGCGACAATATCTTTGAAGATAGTGGCCACTTGTATCGTTTTTTGGAAGATGACCCCACCATAATAACTCAATGCTACAATGTCTCAAGGGACAGAATTGATGTTCAGCCTAAGCCTATCATTGAAATTGCATCAAGCTTAAGATTGTTGTCCTATGGTATATATGAAGCTTACGTATCTGAAGATGAAAATCATGTTGACTACGAAAGCATTTATCATTCTGAGGAGTTCAAAAGGTGGGCTCAATTTTACCATATATTAGCAAGAATTTAGTGAATAGAAGAATGTGTGCTTGTAACTTGATATTTGTTGACTATGGTATTTTCATTTTCAATAATTTGTCTATAACCTTTGTCAAATCATCGGTAAATTATCCATTTTGCTCAGTAGTCATATAACTAATATGAACTAGCCTTATTATCTCTGCAGATTTTCCTTGTCTTTCAGCCTCATAATTTCAGCGGAAACCCATCAATTAGCCTTATTAATGCTTTTGATAAGCTTCATCGTGATTTTTTTTTCTGGAAATATGTTATTCTTTTGATATCTAGAAATTCCTTTCAGGTAATATGGTTTGGGATTTCATAAGCAGGTTCAAGTCCCATATATTTCATATCATCTGATAAACATTTTGTTTAATCGGTCATCATTCAATTCTTCCCACAAAGCTCTTGTTTAGTTGGCTATATCATTTAATCATCCATATATCATGCATTTTATTGTTTTTTTGAAGTTCACATTGTGCATTTAAATTTTCATATGATGAACTTGATTCTATCGTAAGTTTCTTCTTTCCTTTTTCTCTGAGTTGTGATTAATTAGAGGAATTTAGTTAAAGAAAGCCTAATTTTGATGGTTTGAACTGTTCTTTTAAATTTTTTTTTTTCATGAAGTTGACATGAGCTATCTAGAACAACCAAATACATTATTTTCTTTTCTTTGATATTTGTTTTATTTCTTTTCTTTTCTTTGGGGGATGACCTATAAGTGTTGGCCCTACCATATACTGGACCTGTCAGTTGCTTGTAAGCTACACTTTGACAAGGCATTGGCGAATTTATGATGTTGGTCAAGAGCATGATTTTTGCAAAATTAAATAGAAATATTGTTTGATTTGTTGAAATTCTTTTGTAGGTACTTAAGAATAATAGAGGAGCTTGAAAGAGTGGATTTGGACTGCCTATCAAGGGAAGAAAAGCTTGCCTTTTTCATAAACCTATATAACATGATGGTTATCCATGCCATATTGACATGCGGTTTCCCTGTTGGACCCTTGGATAGGAGAAAGTTTTTGGGAGATTTCAAGTATGTTATAGGTGGGTACTCCTACTCCTTGTCAGCTATACAGAATGGTGTTCTACGAGGCAACCAACGGCCTCCATACAACCTCACCAAGCCTTTTGGTCCAAAAGACAGACGCTCTAAGGTGATTTTTTTTTTCAGTAATATATTTTTAGAAATACATGCACTAAATGCTATGTTTTATTTTTTCCAATCATACAGGAGTGGGAAAGAGGCTTGTCGTTGTTATAGATCTAGCATACAATAATGCATTCTTTAGTTAAATATTATTAGTCTAAATCACGCTTGTTCAAATAAAATCTGATTGTGTAGGCTCACTCAAACATGTTGATGAATATGTGGGCTCTTCTCATCAATTCATGGGTACGTGAATAAATTCATTAATTCATTAAAGAGGCTTGTCGTTTCTTACATTGTTTCTCAAGGGGTAAGGGTAGAGTAGAGAAGGCTTCTCAATTTTTTTTTCTATTTGGAGTGAGATGTCGGTAAAAAGAGAATGAAAGGGTGGCCTATTATTTTCTTATAGAGAGAGGGAATGTGGATCAAGTAGATAGACGGGGAGGATCCAATTTTAGGAGGTATTTTTTCATAAATTTGTGCGGCAAAAAAATAAAAAAGAATGTTGGAGGCAAGTTATGTTGGATATTAGAGTTTAGGAGTTTGAATAAATTAAAGAGAATGTTGGAGGCAAGTTATGTTGGATATTAGAGTTTAGGAATTTGAATATAAGTTAGTCAGAAAATCTTATTTTTTAGGAATAGAATAAATGTTTAAATTTGCTTCAATTTAGATTCATGTGTAAATTTTAAGTAATTCTTAATTTTAGGAAGATTTTATGGATATTAGACAATCAAATGTGAAAGAGAGGATTGTATAATGAGAATTATGTGGGAAAATATTAGGGGCAGAAGTGTGGAGGGACTTGTGGAGATAATACTTCCATTTTGGTGGCTAACAATTGAAAAATGAAGAGGTAGAAGCACACATTCTATTGAGAGTTGAATATATTTCTTGAATCCGATCTTTCATCATAATACTAATCATTGATAATGATTCCTAGAATGATTTTTGGATCTAATGTCAATATATGTAGAGTTGCAATAGAAGAGCTATGCAAGCTTTGAAGGAAGGAAGGGAAAGGACGAGTAACTCACACAACTGTGAGCAACTTGGTTGCACAAATCGAGGAGGAAGCTGCAATCAGCAAAGAGTCATTTTTATTGAATAATCATAATCTGCCTATTACATAATCCTAGAACCTCTTATTATAATAAGAGATCCTATGAGTACGATAATTAAACTTAACAATAAACCGGAAAAATATCCATAGCCTATGAGAATTAAATAAATACTACTAATAAATGAAATATAATACTAATTCAACTATATTGTTGACATGACAAATAATCCTTACTTTTCCTACGTCACTAACTCAAAATTTTAATCATAGTGTTTCTATTATAGATGCCACTAGCTCAAATTTCATTTTAGTTAAACTGTCTATTCATATTTCTTTCTTGATTTTCATAGGGTTTCTTCATAGGGTTTCCCATTTCAAAACAGCCTGATCATGAGTTTTAGTAAAGATTTTAGCTTAAAATTGTGGTTGCTGTAGTGCTTGGTCCTTGCATCATTTAATGCTGCATCTTAGTGGCAGAACCATGTAATTTGGTTATGGAATTTGGCACTGAAAATCAACATTTGTTTCATGAAAGCTCCCAATACATATAGGTCTTAAACTCAGAATATGAGTTTTGCGTTAACAACCTTAGATGATTTTAACATCAAATTTAGGGCTTTTAAAAGTTGATGTTTGTGCAGTTTTTGACCTTACGTGTTTAGGATGAATTTGGCAACAAACGTTGTGGAATAATGCATGCTTTTGGAATGGAAAACAGTTCATAGATGAAAATGTCATGATTTGTCTGAAAGCACCAAGAATTTTATATTAGATGTAAAAGTGAAAAGTTGTGTTAAAAAACATCAACTTTTTAAAAAAATTTTATATTCCAAGGAAATGATTTTGATAATTAGCTTTGACATGTTTTTTTGTTGGCAGATGCAATGCTATTTTTCTACATAAACATGGTGTAGATTCTTAGATGATGACTATAGTGGAGATTTATTTTGTTGCAGCAACTCTTAATATAAATTAGTCAGAGGGAATTTAGAAATTTAGCATTCGTGGTCCCATATACATTGACGGGACTTAATGGCGAGAGGATCTAGAAAAGAAGCCACACTCTCTTGTGGTGCTATAAGGTGGATGTGGGAGAGGTTTTGGAAGGGTTTGGAAGTGGATTAGGGCTGGGGATAACATGGTTTATGGGTTAGCGGAGAGTGGGCTTGAGGAAGGAATTCTTTGAGGAGCTTGTGAGTTGATGTAGGCTTGGGTGGGAATGGTATAGTGGTTGTTTGTGGGATTTTGAGGGAAGACGGGGAGGTAGTTGAAGGGTTTGATGAAGTCTAGGGTTCAAGGAGAGGGCCAAAACCTGATAAGGAGAAACATAAGATTTTGGTGCCAAAGGAAGAGGCTGATGGATAACTAAGCATTGTAGGAGTGTTTTGGAATGTGGGTAGGTTTATGGATGGGTAATGGTGGCGATTAGGGGTTTTGGAGAATGTGTAAACCAAGAGCTAGATGAGAAGATGAATAAAAAACAGAATATATAAAATTTTGGACTCACCTAAGTGCAAAGAATTTGGATTAGTCATCAAGCTCCATCAATGGATTTGCTCGCAAGCAATATTTCATTATTCATTCAATAATATTCAAGATAGAGTACATTGGCTGGTTATATAGAGAAAAATACTCATCCCGTAGGACAATTTCGACCTAGCCTAAAAAGGGAGGAGAGTAGTTCTAATTAATTAAATCTTTATTCCCTCCATTGGAGTGACCAACCAATGCTATTTGGAAGGATTTGAAATCATTTCCATTACATTATGTTTTTGAGGGAAGGATAGCTGATCATTCATGTATGAAAAATAGATTGACACTTAATTTGAAGCATGTGTTTAATTCAATGAGTTGAGATTTGGAGAGAGGTGGTGATGATGTTTTAGAAAAAGAGACTACTATTACTTGGGTTGCTGCATGAGTCAAAATATAAAATTTTCTGAGTGTGATGCGACGATATGCAAATCGAGATGCATTTTTTTATTATCACGAGAGAGGGTTGATACACTCAATAAGTTATTTTAATATTATTTAAAATTAACTTCATATATTATAATAATAATAATAATAATACTCCAAAATTTGATCTCAGCACAAATATCTTGCAAATCCTGCAACTCAATCCTTGATGAGTCAACTTCCTTCCTATATTTCGGCTCCACCTTAGCTGCAATTCCCATAAAACCTTTGACCTCCAGGTTATCCTCGCCTCACCTAACATCACCACTACCCTTGCAACCTCATTTGCGTAGGCCACGCCCCCCATTTTCCTTTTCCTCCCTAGTGCCACCACATCTTGCCAGCTCCTCACTGTAATAACCCGTTCCAGTGGGTCGAAGAAGTCGAAGAAGATGAAGGAGATGGAAGGAGCTCGCTCTGTTGTTGAGTGTGTGTCGGTTCCAATTTGTTCATCGAAGATGAACTGAATGTGACACTCCTATCACTTGGAGTTGCAAAAGCTGAAGGGAAGAAGATGAAAGGGATGAACGAAGCTGATATCGATCGGCTTCGTCAATTGGAACCTCATTTGCCTATGCCAAGCCCCCTTTTTCTTTTCCTTCGCTTTCCTCACTAGTGCCACCACATCTTGCCTTTGATTTGCTCCCGACCACCTCCACATTTAAATAACCCGTTCTAGTGGGTTGAAGAAGTCGAAGAAGATGAAGGAGACAGAAGGAGCTCGCTCTGTTGTTGAGGTGCGCCGGTTCCAATTTGTTCATCGAAGATGAACCAAATGTGACACTCCTGTCTCTTAGCGTCGTAGAAGCTGAAGGGAAGAAGATGAAAGGCATGAACGAAGCTGATTTTGATCGGCTTCGTCAATTGGAGTCGAAGAAGGCGAAACTACTCAGGTTATTTCATTCATATGGAGAAGAGGAAGGGGTCTAGCCGCTCTATAAATTAAGGAAGAGAGGGAGATAGGGTGAGACCGAGAGAGAGAACTTGAATGATGAGCATGAAAGGAGACGAGGACAGGTGAAGAATCGAGAGAGGGAGATGAAGAAAGATGAGGTAACATTTCGCTTTTTTATTAATATTATTGAAAAAATTAATATTAAAAAAATATTTAATATTTAAAAATATAAGTTTATTAGAGTTTTGATTGAGAAGAGAATAATAAAGATAATTATAACTTATTTAAAAAATATTAAAGTTTGAAATTTAATATTAGAAATTAGTTAATATAAATAGAGCATATTTAAAAGAGTATATGAGATTTTAATAAATTAAATTTATGTTATAGATTAGATTTAGAAGAATAACATATTTACCACTTAAGGATAATTTGTATAGAAAAATGAGAGCTTAGTTAAGAAGCTAATTAAAAATAATAAGTTTATCAAAGGGAGAAATTATTAAATTATATTAGCATAAATAAACTATAATATAGAATTTTCATTTTAGAATATAATAATAGTTAAATTATTATTTTTCATCCATTTTAAATGATTAGCAATAAATTTATAGACAAAATAAATAATTATTATCATTAATTTAATTTAAGCAATAAAATAAATTCTTTTAAAATTAAATTAAATAAATAACTCTTTAGGTACATTCAATAGCTAATTAGAGAGAGAGAAAGAGGGAGATAGATTAAATGAGGATTTTATAAGATAAAAATAGTTCTTTAGGAGCAACTAATTGTTAATTAGAGTGTGATATTGTTAGAATAATCTTACTGTTGACCTATTGCATCTAAAACAAAAAAAAAGAAAATGTCGTACCTGCCCACACGTCGTCGCCGCTCGAATCGACATCCCACACACGTCGACGTCGTTTCATCGCACGATCCCTCTGTCTTGTTAAAACCCGAAGAAATGAGAGCTCCCGCTCTCTCGCTCTCGCTCTTTCTCTCATCCCGACATCTCTCTCACTCTCGCTCCCGCTCTCTTCTCCCTGCTGGATCGGAAGTTACGACATTAGGATCGGAAGTAAGAACGGAGCTCGCCGGCTGTGAGGTAACTTCCTCCCTTTCGAGTCGCTTCTTCGGCTCCATCCGTGGCTGGTTCGACTACGCACCTTCTCCGACTTTCCCTTCGAGGTGGATCGGAAGTCACAACATTTTGATCGGAGCCAACAACTGGAGCCCGCCGGCTGTGGAGATAACTTTCTACCTAACGCGCGCTTCTTCGGCTCATTCCAGCTGTTCGACTTCGCTCCTTCCGTCGACTTTCCCTACCTGAAGGATCGGAAGTTAAGAAATTTTGATCGGAGCAACGATCGGGAGCTCGCTGGTGGTGAAGTTAACTTTCTCCCTTTCACGGTTTCTCCGGATCCTTCGTGGTTGGTCCGACCCCGCACCTTCGTGGCTGAGCGACTTCGTTGCTTTGACGACTTTCTCCACCTGCTGGATCGGAAGTTACGACATTAGGATCAGAAGCAAGAACTGAAGCTCGCTGGAAGTGAAGATAACTTTCTCCCTTTCACGAAGCCTCTCGACTCCCTCGCGGCTGTTTGACTTTGCTTCATCCGACGCCGTCCCCTTCTTGTCGGACAGGAAGCTACGACACTTTGATCGGCAGCAACAACAGGAGCTCGCTGCCATTGAAGGTAACTTTCTCCTGTGCGCTTCTCCGGCCGAATCCCGAACAAAGAGGATAGAGGGAGAGTAGGATTAGTTAATTTTAATTTTAATTAAAATTAATTTTAATTAATTATAATTAGTTTTTTTTATTATGATCATTTTAATTAATTATTGTTATGATAATTAATTATAATTAATTTCAATTAAATTAATTATAATTAAATTATAATTAATCACTATTAATTAGTTATAATTAATTAAATTTAATTAATATTAATTAGTTATGATCAATAAAAAAAATCATAATTAATTATGTTAATTAAATATAATTAATTAAAATTAATTATTCTAATTAATTATAATTAATAATTAATAAATATAATTAATTAGAGATGATTATAATTAATTAATTCATTAATTATAATTAATTAATTCATTAATTATAATTAATTAATATTAATTATAATTAATAAATAAAAAAAATGCTCACTCTTCCTTTGCCTCGACCCCCTTGCCTCGATCCACGAGCCACCGCCAGAGTCGCCGACAACCCCCGCCGGACTTCAAGGTATAAGTTTTGAAACCTTGGCTCTATCTCTTACCTCGTCCCGCGTGTCGAGTCGGCGGTCTGCCTATACACGCTCTTGTAGCGTGGTGGGAGGGGCAACCGGCGCGACACCTACGACAAGGTAGGCGAGAGACCTTTGGTTTCGGATCTTGCCTCGATTTCCGTGCCCACCTCCGCCGGACTTCAAGGTATAAGTTTTGAAACCTTGGCTCTATCTCTTACCTCGTCCCGCGTGTCGAGTCGGCGGTCTGCCTATACACGCTCTTGTAGCGTGGTGGGAGGGGCAACCGGCGCGACACCTACGACAAGGTAGGCGAGAGACCTTTGGTTTCGGATCTTGCCTCGATTTCCGTGCCCACCTCCGCCGGACTTCAAGGTATAAGCTTTGAAACCTTGGCTCTATCTCTTACCTCGTCCCGCGTGTCGAGTCGGCGGTCTGCCTATACACGCTCTTGTAGCGTGGTGGGAGGGGCAACCGGCGCGACACCTACGACAAGGTAGGCGAGCGACCTTTGGTTTCGGATATTGCCTCGATTTCCGTGCCCACCTCCGCCGGACTTCAAGGTATAAGTTTTGAAACCTTGGCTCTATCTCTTACCTCGTCCCGCGTGTCGAGTCGGCGGTCTGCCTATACACGCTCTTGTAGCGTGGTGGGAGGGGCAACCGGCGCGACACCTACGACAAGGTAGGAGAGTGACCCTCGGTTCCAAATCTTGTCCTCGAGCCTCTTCCACCTCCGCCGGACTTCAAGGTATAAATTTCTAACTCTACTCTCGTCCTCGACGTTTGCAGCGGACCGGAGAACCACCTATACGCGCTCTTGTAGCACGGTAGGAGGGAGCCCGGTGCGATGCATACGACGAGGTGGGAGAGCCCTATACACGCTCTTGTAGCGTGGTGGGGAGTCACTGCTGTTCTGGTACGGGTACTGCTGAAGGCCCCATACACGCTCTTGTAGCGTGGTGGGATGAAATTTTGTACGGCCGTGGTGTCTAAGGACACCTACCATACACGCTCTAGTAGCGTGGTGGGAAGGCCCAGCTCCCCAATTTTCCCCCAAACGGGGGATATGCCGGGGTGCTGCCGAAATTTTCACTGAAATATACAAAGACTTGAACAATTTGAAAACCTGGTCGGGCAACAATGCAGAAGACCTGTACTTGAATAGAAATGTACAGAACTTGAACTAAATGAGCAGAGGACCTATACGATGAACAGTGGACTCGTGGACCAGAACCTGAATCTAAATGATTTCTAAAGGTCAAAATCAAATGAAATAAAATCAAACTGAAGCCCAATTCAAATCAATTTGAACATGAAAATGAACTTACAAGAACTCTAGTGGACTTTGAACAAAATGTGAGCATGCAATTAAATTCAAAGGACTGCAGGGGACTTGAACAAGACTGAACATCAAACAAAGACTTTGATTTGGGCTGGATTCGAATCCGAATAAAGCAGTAGAACTCGCACTTGAACTCAGACTATACGACATCAAGTGGGGACTTGTAAACTTGATGAATTCAAGTCTGAATGAGACTGAATTTGGATCAAAACACATGCAAAGATCAAAGTTTGGATCACACACAGAAAACTCAAACTACAAGCCTTGAATACAACGAACTCCTACAATAGTTCCTACGAGGTCAAATGCACCACACTTTCAAGGACAACGAGGGAGATTCAAGCATGAGTTGAACTTTGAACTCGGGTTCGATGGAATACATAGACTGGAACTTTGGATGAACGAACCAATCAAAGTCTAAGTGCACAGTCGTCCAAGCTAACAACAAGTTGCAAGTAGGAGATGAAATCTCGATGCACACGAAAGACGAATGCAACGAACTCCTACGACAATCCCTACATTGCCTGTTGATTGAGATGGCAATATTTGGGGATCAGCAATCAAAGACCCGTCTTCTACAAATGAGTACAATCAACAAACCCACCCGAGATTGGTGAAAGGGTGGATATGATGCAGAGACAATGGGTCTTCTACAAATACCTTCAGGAGATCGTAGTTGATACAGCGGTCCCCTGCAGATGCACATGAATACTTGTGGATAACAACAGTGTGTTGCAAGTACAATGGATCACTGTGGGCACAAGTACGGTCCTCTACAAATGGCTACAAACCACCTGAGATTGGTGAAAGGTGGATATGATGAAAAACGACAACGGCCCTCCTACGAATACTCCTAGGAGGTCGTAGCGGATGCAATGGGGCTTGCAAACAAAAACAAGCAACTTGTGGATAACAATAGTGGGTACCTCGTAGACACAACGAGCCACTATGGGCACAAGTACAATCAACAACCACCTGAGATTGGTGAAAAGGTGGGTGTGATACAAGAACAATAGATCTTCTACAAAATACTTTCAGGAGGTCGTAGTAGATGCAGCGGTCCCCTGCAAAATGGATACTTGTGGATAACAACAGTGGGCATATCGTAAGCATATCGAACCACTGTGGACACAAGTACGAATCCCTACAAATGAGTACAAACCATTTGTGGATAACAACAGTGTGTATGTCGTATGTACAACGAACCACTGTGGGCACAAGTACATTTCCTGCGACGATCCCTACGAGGTCAAACAAGTACAACACCACCCGAGATCGGTGAAAGGGTGGATATGATGCAAAAAGAATGAGTCTCCTGCAAATATTTTCTAAAAGCTCGTAGTGGATACAGCGGTCCCCTGCAAATGCATACGAGTACTTGTGGATAACAACAGTGTATTGCAAGTATAATGGATCACTGTGGGCACAAGTACGAATCCTTGCAAATAACTACAAGCCGCTTGTGGATAACAACAGTGTGTACATCGTAAGCATGATGAACCACCGTGGACACAAGTACAGATATCACCTACGACATTGGTGGTCAAGATCTTCAAGTATTTCAAGTACAATAGCAACTCGATGTACGAAAAACTCTACTACACTAAAGATCTTGAATGGAGATATTCTCAAAGCAAAGTGACAATCAGTGAACTTCAAAGTTCAAAAGAACTCCTTCCCCGGTGAATGAGAAAGGGGGAGTCAATATCAAGTCCAATACTCCAAAGTTCAGAAAGAATCCCCTCCCCGGTGATTGAGAAAGGGGGAGTCAACATCAAAATCCAACGCCACCGGATCTGCAACATTGATACAAGCAGACAGAAGGCGTCCACAATCTATAATGCCACGCCACCGGATCCGCAACACTCGTACTAGCGGACAGAAGGCGTGTATAAGCTCTGAAATCAAATGTTGTGTATTCAAATGTCAATTTTCTACACAACTATAAATATTTCAAAATACCCCTGCACGTGCACTAAAAACTGTATGCACATAGGTACACTAAAAGGGGTATATAAAAAAATAAACCCGCATGGGCCCCGGCGAGCGTGTTATTGGAACACACGTGACGCCTAGGGATGCTGCGCGGGTCGATAAGTGAATTCAGGTTCGCACCTGATCCTTCTATACGGACCAATAGGAGTCGACAGAGTTCGAACCATTAAACAAATACATGGTTGTGGGGATCAATGTATTTGTTTCAATACATTCATATTAGGCCTTCAAGGCCTACAATCAGAAGAATTCATTAAATAAAAGGCACAAAGCCTACAAGATACCCGATCCTCGATCAACAGCTTGGTCGAGTCGACAAGGTTCAATCAAATGGAAATGACCCCAAACACCCCGATGATGGCCGTGTTGAACGAAGATCTCAACCGGAGGGGTTCTCAAATATTTTCAAATGCCATCCCAAATGTCCCTAAAATCCAAGCTCCACCCAAAAATCCAAAATTCCAAAAATCCCAAATTCTAAGATATTTAAATATGAAATAAATCCGTCAACGCTTAAAGCAAAATCCATCCGCCCTCCGCAACAGTTTGCCGAGGCGGGCAAATTCAAAAACTACTTCAGCTCACAAAGAGCGAAATGCCTAGTCGAAAATATCACTAGGATCCATTCTCAAACAATCTTCTGCCAGTAAGGACGTGGTACGTGTCCTCTAACCGGCGGTTGACCGCCAAATGGCCACCGCAGGATAAACGGTTACGACGACCCGGGGCCCTCTGAACCGAGTGGTTTTGCCGCCAAATGGCACCACGAAATACCGGTTATGGCCAGAGCCAATACGCTCCTTATTGGCATCAAATCTTTGAGATATGAATCAATAGGATATGATCGATAGGGCACAAAGCCCTCTGTAAGCTAAGGTGGATTCAAATTTGTCCCCTTAGACAAACATTCACCCCAGGTCTACAAGGTCCCCTTGGACGAAGCAACCCATGGCTGCCGACAAGGATCCTTCTGTCAGGTTGGGTCGACTACCTCCTCTGACTAAGTAGACCAGGGACCATGATGGCCCGGGACGACGGAACCATGGGATCTTGATCGGGCCCATCATCCATTCCCCCACCATCCGCTTTAAGTGCAAGATGGTGCAATTTCTATTTTAAATATCAAATCTGCCCAAATTTTCAAACTCTTCAAATTTTCCCAAATCTTCCAAAACCCAATTCTTCAATTCCCAAATCCAAAATCTTCAAAATCTTTCCAATCCAAACTCATTGCTGCTACTATATGCCAGATAACACGTATTCTATACGTATCTGATCGATGACTAGCCTTAATCGAAAGTTCTCTCTCGTGATCGGGAGGGGTAATTAACTATAGGGGCTTGCGCCTATAGGAAACCAGAACTCAGATCATAAAGTCCTCACCAAATGAGGGCGAAATCTCTGGGTAGTGTCTTATCTACAAACCCATCTGCCTTCCAAAATTTACCCCGGAACTTATTCAGTTAAAACTCCCTCGCCGAATAAGAAAAGCGAGTGGAGGCCGGGGCCGAATTTTCGGAGCCCACACTTACAAAAATTAGACATAATTATAGGCGCCCAAATGGAGGTGTCAGAGTAAGGACAAATAGGACAAAGGTTAATCAGCTAAACTCGAGCTGAGTACTTATGTTCCTAATTTATGGTAATAATATAGCTTCTTCTAAGTGCATTTAAGTATTTGTCGTTATTAAAAACTATTTATGTGTTGTTTTTTGTTTACTGCAGTTGGTCATATTGAATTAATGATATAAACTTATCATGTATTATTTATTATACATAAGAATATGATATGATATAGAGAATGCAAGTAAAGTTATTAAGCAGAAATACTTGAATGTGCATGTAAATAATGGAGCACAATCCTTCTATAGTACTGGTTGGGAACATAATATATATACGCGCGTAAATGAAAAATGTTATGAAAAAAAAATGGTAAAAGAAGTAACTTCATTGGTAATATTTTAGACTGTCTCCTATGACGGTTGTATTAATTACAGAAAAGGTTTTGACATGATATAGTTATTATATACATGTATATGATATGATTTATAGTCATTTTCATATTTAAATGTTATTAAATAAAATTGTATTATAGTTACAATAAGCATGCATATTGTTCTAAAGGCTTTGTGTTACTGTAATTTAGAAGCTCGACATACTCACTGAGTTATGACTCACTTTATAATTGCAAAACATTCAGGGGTATTATTCAAATAATCTAAATGAGTGAAAGATAAGAGAACACGTATCGTAAGTGCAACACTCGAAGATAAAGGTAATTGTAAAAAATAGTTATCTTTTTAATGCATTTGAGGTTTTAGTGGATCTTTCAATGTATTGGAAATAATTAGTTAGTAAATGAATATTTAAAATCATTTGACCGTCTACTCTTGTCACATTAAATTAAGCCTCCGGAACAGGTCATGGCACACACTCTATACCCATTATCTCGCCTTCCTCATCTCCAGCTCACTGATTTTTTTTCTCTCCACTTCATCTCTCTTTCCTTTCTCTTTCTCACTAAATCTTCTCTCTAAAAATACAGAAAATTTTTCCTTACTCTGTTTTCATGCTCCTCATTTTCTCTCTCTCCTCTACTTTTCTCTCTCGAGAAAGAGATAATAGATAATTAAAAAAAGAGAGAAAAAGGGTAAATATAAAAAAAAGAGTAGAAGTTATAAAAAAAGACGGTAAAATTTTGTGTTTTCGCTTACCCAGCAAAACTTGGAACTTGTATGTACTTTTCTTAGCACAACAGGGCAAACTCATAAGTGGCGTTTGCCAAGAAATTGGTAAGACATGTACGCGTTTTTTTAGCGTCGTTAAGAAATTAAAGTACCTTCACATGTTTTCTTGACACAGTAGGGTAACATTGTATATTTCAAAACATGTATATAAAGACCTATCGTCCTATACATGTCTTTCTTGACGTAGTGGGATAGAAGACCCTTAGCCATAGTGTCTTACGACATTAACCTTGCATTATAGGCGTGGTGGGAAGGTCTAGCATTCCCGATGAGGCACCCTACATGAGGAGGTTGTGGTGTCAAAATTTAGATTGAGCATTGCAAGTTCTAAGCATGTATACAAAGACCCATGCACTTTTGGAGTGGTGGGAGAGAAGACCCACGATTGTTGTTTCTTACGACGCTGACAATGCATACTTTTTTGGCATCATGGGAAGGCTTGACATTCCCAATAACTTTCCCTACATGAGGAAGACACCGGAGAGTTGCTAAAATTCAAACTGAGCAAATTAATAGCGAACAAGACCTTAAATGATGTATAACAACAACAATAACATGCTCTTTTACCACTATGTGAGGTCGGCTATATAAGTCATTTTTCTCCATTATCATATCAAGAGACCTTAAATTATATATTCAAGCAAAATGCAGTTAAAAATGTGGGGCCTGCAAATTTTTGGAGCCCACATTGTAATGTTGGTGTTGTTAATAATGTTAATAAAATATTGAAATACGAGTGTAACTAAAACAGTGATATTTTTCATTTTGTTGATCTTTAAACTTTGTTTTGTGCTGTTTAAATGTTGTGTGATTCTTTTTAATTTGAAAAATATTGATTTTAGGTGGTTTGAATACACATTTTATATTAATAATTTATAAAAAAAATCGTTGTGTCCATGCTATGCCATATCATGTCTTCTTTTTTATGATTTTGTTGTCTTAATGTCCCTATCGTGCTGTGTATTTTCCCGTGCTTCATTGGTTAACTCTTTCTCCAACCGAAGTAATTAGATGGCTCATCAACTCAGTAATGTTAAAATATCCCTGATTACATTGATGCGTATGCTTTATAATGCTTTTGTGGAAGATTAAGAAACCATACTTACGTTCCACAGTATACCTTTTCATCTATTATCGATTCAAGTCGTCTCACCAATCATTACCAGAACTAAATTTTTTGTGCTGTTATTGTACGACAAAAGTCTATTTAAGAGTAAGAAGAAGAAATCTCATGATGGATGAACACTTCAAATCAACACATTACTTTTTTCTTGTGAATCAGGTGGCTCTTCCATACCCAGAACCGCTGGTACACTTTGCCCTAGTATCTGGCACCCGTTCCGGGCCTGCTCTGAGGTGTTACTCACCCAACGACATAGACAAAGAATTGGTTGAAGCTGCACGCATTTTTCTGAGGAATGGAGGGGTTGTTCTAGATGCTGAAGCCAAGGTTATCTCAGTAAGCAAGATTCTGCGGTGGTAAGAAACTCTCAAATCACGTCTTAGGTCCCATTCTGATTGCTTGTAGATCCAAATTATATACTAAAAAAGTTAATGAAATTTATTATATTTAAAAGGTTTACTGGATGCAGGGGCGGAATCCCTTTGATCCGGAGGGCAATTGCCCCCCCCCCCCCCCCCTAAAATTTTTTTCTTTATACGATTATTTAGGTAATTTGTCCCCCTCAATCTAATTTAATAGGTTTACCGGGCAGGTCGAACCCTGCCAGGGGGCGCTGCCCTCTTAGACCCCCAACATATCTGTCAACAGTTAATTATGAGTTTGCCCCCCCTGAAAATTATGGTTGGTTCCGCCCCTATTGGATATAATGACAAATCATAAGTTTAAAACTACAAAATTATTTAAAATTGTTGGTTTTGGTTGTCTCACAAAATGAACATATTTACAAGCAATCATAATATCTACTTAGATGGAAATCCTTACTATCCTTCATTACTTAGCATGAGATGACCTTGTGTATGCATTGTTCTTAGAAAATCGGGATCGGTAGTACAGTTCTGTTAATATTGAATTATCTGTGTTGCTATAGGTATAGTGTGGATTTTGGGAAAAATGAGGTTGAGGTGCTGAAACATGCGGCAAACTACTTGGAGCCAAACAAATCGGAGGAGCTGCTGGAGTTGCTTGCAAGCACTCAGCTGAAGGTTATCTATCAGCCATATGACTGGGGTTTGAATTTCTAGGGAGATTATTCAGTACTTGTCTACTATTGGGAAAGAAGCGGAAGGAGCGATTCTATGCGAATTTTGGCACATAATAAAAGATGGATTAATTTTGGCATTTTTATATATCATTTAGTTTCACCTTTGCGCTCAATTTGTTATTTTTTATTGTTTTTTTGAAATTTTGGATTTTTAAGACTTGAAAAGAGAAAATACGAAATATCATATTTTCTTTGTCAATAATCATAATTTCTCCTTTTTCCTGAAGGGTTGACTACCTTTTTTACTTGATGAGATTTTTTTTTTAAAAATCACATTTTGGAGTGGTTGTCTTGAATGATAGCATTGCTATTCAGTCCAACAGCATTGAAAGATTCGGAATTTATTTGTGTTTAAGGTCTTGTTTGGGATGACTTTCTTAGTGCTTCTTAAAGCAACTTTTAGTACAAAAATTAAAATTTTTATGCTAGAAAGTTATTTTAAAAAGTAGTAAGAAAGTCGTCCCAAACAAAATCTTAATCACAAAAGTTTGTGAAAAGCTGTCCAATTCAAGAATTCCATATAATACTGAACATGATGAATTGGACTCAGGATTTCATCGCTCATATATGAACTGTAATGTATGAAAATTTGAAGTAGTTTCTTGACACTCCTCTATAAGCTTGTTCATGCTTACCATTTGTTCAGAATTTTCATGTTCATTTCTTAGAACTTTATTAGATTGCGGTGACCTATCTCTAGCTCTGCAAAACACACAACTTTCCAGTGGAGACCCAAGGCAGCAAGCACTAGATTAACCTTGCCACCAATGATGACCTGGGAGTCATCCACCTTATAAATTGACTGGCACATTGAAAACCATCACACCACAAGGCCTAATGATATCAATCATCATATTTCCAGCATTTAAACAAAATTTTTCTGGCATTTCCATATCACCCAAAATCTCTACAGAATCCCATTTTCTTAAGCAAGTCAATAATAAATTTCATAAAATTCAAAATACAAGTCCAATTGCATTTTATATGAATTTGTTTTAAGTAATCAGCTACTGATTACTGTAAATCCATGAATGATAATTTACATAAATCATACCTACCAATAATCTTTGCAAGAGCAGAACCCATCCCTAAAATGATGAAACCTTGTTGCATCTCTCACCACTATCTCCCTTCCAGTTAATTTTGAGATAAACTTTATCGCATTGTGGCAATCATTGCATACCCTCAAGTTCTTCATTATCCTCAACATTGTATTTTCTGGAGTGCTCATTAGTCCAAATGCAATAGCAAGCTTCTCACTGTGAAGACTAAGCATCTTTTCCTTGAGCTCATCGTCCACATCATGCAATACTGACTCGGTATCAGGGACAAATCCAGCCTTTTTTATCTCTACCCACATCTTTCTTGCCATCTCATATATGGCTTCCCTCATTGGGTGCAATCCATCTTCTACTCCAAACACATGAACTTTGTTCTTGATGTGAATCCAACTGTATCCTTTCTCTTTCTTTATCCCGTTATCTCTCATCAACCTCCATATTGATGCAGCTTCTTGCCATCTACCACTTGAAGAGTATACATTTGCAAGCGCAGAATAAGCTCCGCTGTTCTCAGGATCAATTGAGAGCAATCTCTCTGCGGCAATCCTTGCCAAATCGGCATCTTTGTGAACCCTGCAAGCAGAAAGTAGTGACCCCCAAGCGACGGCATCTGGTTCTACTGGCATCGATTTTATAAAATTTTGCGCTTCCTCCAGTTTTCCGCAGCGAGCAAAAAGATCGATCATGCAGGCATAGTGGCTAGGTGTTGGCTTGATCTTATGAATATTCTGCATTATTGAAAAATATTCCTTTCCTTTCTCTACCAATCCTGAGTGAGTACAAGCAGATATTACCCCAACATATGTGATATGATCAGGCACAACACCATGGAAAAGCATTTTGTCAAATAAGCTTACAGCTTCTTCTCCCAAGCCATGCTGTGCTAGAGCAATGATCATGGAGGTCCATGAGACTGGTTCCCTAGTCGAGATTATTTGGCTGAACACCCTTCTTGCTAGTTCAATGCATCCAGATTTTGCATACATTGTTATTAGCGCGTTACTTACAGAGACTGAAAGCCCTTCTTTTGACCTGACTGCCTTGGAATGGATCTGTCTGCCATGCTCCAATGATGCCAAACTTGAACAAACACTCAAAATGGCAGAAAGAGTGTAATTATTTGGCTCAGGACCTTCACTGACCATCAAACTGAAAAGTTCCATAGCATCTTTGTAGAAACTGTTCCGCACATACCCAACGATAATCGCAGTCCATGCCACGACATCACGGTGCTTCATAGAATTGAAAATTTCTCTAGCTGGTTGCAGGTCTCCAAGCTTGACATAACCTTCAAGGAGAGCTGTGAATGATATCACGTTTAGATCAGACACAACAGTTTTCTCTACAAGCCTATGAGCATTTTCAACTCCTCCTGATTTAGAGTACATTGAAATCAAAGCATTGGCAACCTGCCCAACAAGCTCCATCTCAGTTCTAATGAGGTAGGCATGGATTTGCCTACCAATCTTCAACATCTCAAGATTAGCACAAGCAGATAGAACACTTGTGATTGTGAAGTCATCTGGGGCCATTTGTGTTTCTTTCAGCATTCTAGAGAAGAAGATAAGAGCTTCAAGATCCAATCCATTCTGATTGTAGCCTGAAATTATTGCATTCCAGGTCACAATGCTTCGTTCGCTCATCTCTTCAAAGTGGGATCGAGCAATGTCCATCCGTGCTGATTGCGAGTACAATGAGATCAACGTATTCCAGCTCGATACACTCCTCACTCTCATCCTATCAAAAACCACCTTTGCCATCAATGCATCGCCACATTTTCCATACATATTGAGAAGGGAATTTGCAACAGGAATGCAACTACTCATACCTAACTTAACGATAAAAGAATGCACCATCCTCCCAATGAAGTGATCCTCAATTGCTGCACAAGAGGAGAGAATATTTGTGAATGTGAATTGGCTCGGCGGGGATCCAGCACGAACCATCGCCAAGAGCATTTGCAGAGCTTTCTTGAATCGACCCGCCTGGTTGCAGCCGACAATCATGGCAGTCCACGAGACTGAATCTTTTTCAGGCATTTGATCAAAGTATATCCTTGCGGTGCTGATCTGGCCGCTTTTGGCGTACATGGAGAGGATGGAGTTCCAGGAAAAGATATTCTTTAGAGGCATTTCGTCGAACACCTTACATGCGTCGGAGAAGAGACGCACTTTTGAGTAAAAGTTGATGAGGTTGTTGGTGAGGTAGAGGCCAAGATGGAGAATGCCGGCTTTGGTTATGTAGGCATGGATGGATTTGCCGGCGATTCGATTCTCGGACTCGAGGCATCGCCGGAGAAGAGAAGCCCAATGTTCAGTGGGATTCATTGAATAGAAGGTTAGAGGTAGAAAACTAGAGGGAGTCAGGCGGAGAAACCATGAAGGAGAGGCGGTGAAAGCAATTTTGGCTAAGTATTTCTACGCGAACAAGTCGATTACAAGATGTTGGGGGCGGGAAGCGGTTTTTGCTGCCATAGTATGTTAGAACTGGGAGAGCTTGATTCTGCCATTAACCTATTTACAGTCGCCGTTTGAAATATTTTATTTGGTTTGGTTAATTATGTAATTACATTTTTGCATATGCAATATTGCCTTTCTTTTGAACCGGTTCCCTTCTCTGTCATTGGAGATGGCTCAACCTTCTCTCTTACTTGGGATCTCTGGATTAATTTGTTCTCTTACTTGGGATCTCTGGATTAATGACAAATCTCTTTATGAAGTTATGGTATTCAAAGTCTTCAATTCTCTTCCCCTAGACTCTCACAGCAAGCTTTCTTTGATCATTAATGGTGAGGGTTGGAACTCTATGTTTATCCAACCTCTATTAAGAGTGTAAACGAGTCAAGTCGTGCCGAATGAGCTGAGCTCGTTAACTCTTAGTAAGCTCGAATTCGTGCTCGACTCAAGCTCATTTACTAGCTTTAACTTGGCTTGTTAAAAAAAATTACACTCAATTCATTTGAAAAGCTTGAATGTGAAAAAAAAAGACTTAATTGTTGAGCTTGATTGTTTAGTTTTAATTTTTTTTTTTTTAAAGAAATTTTACTTTTAATATACAAATAAATTAATAGAAATAATTTTAAAAGACTAAAATATATTATAAATGTTAATTTAATATTAATTTTTAAATCTACTTCTATTTTAACCACTAGTCCAATCCCAATTTATTCTTGATCTTTCTCTTATTTACTGGTCATGCCACTCATAGAAAACCATGGTTTTAAAAACCGGACTGGACCGGCCGATTCAACCGGTTCAACCATGAACCGGCTAGCCAGCCGGTTCTGTTATCACTTATAACCGGCTTCGAATCGAACCGGACAAAAATCATCCAACTGGTCGATCAAATCGGGAACCGGCGCCGATTTTAAAGAAATGTCCGGTTAAAAAAAGGCGGATGTGAGTCGTTCATTTAGATCCAGCGGCTAATGAGAAAACACAGAAAAGGAAAAAAACCTAAGAACTTTTGATTCCCTCTTTACTGTAATTCATTTCGCTTGCTCCTTGTGTCCAGCTCGTCTCCGGCAGTTTGTCTCCGACATAATCCTCCAAGCCATTCGCGAACTCGACAACGACATTATCCTGATCGTCTGAGGCGTCATCCTTGCTTTTTCTCCTCGTATTAATCGTGGATGTAAGTTTTTTTAATCCTAAAATCTTTGATTTTTATCAAATCTTTGGTTTTCTGCTGAATAGATTGTTAGATCAAACAAAAAAAAATTAAAATGTGACGAATGCGGATCACGCTGTTTCTATTTTCATTCTCAATATGATGCATAGCATAAATGAATGAAGGTTATTTTTTCTTTCCTTTGAACTCATTATTGCCTTTACGCTTTCAGATGAATCATGTTAGATTACTCATTTACTTGCTTCTATGATCATGCTCTTTTGACATTCATATTCAATAGAGGGCTTTGATGCAGAGCAAAAATGCCTAAAGTTTTATTTGGATATTTTTTGCAGGGTGTTAATACACAAATGAGATTTTAACCACATCTGGGTCGATATCTTGCAGCTGCGGCAGAGAACATTGTGGCTATTATGGATGTTAAATAGAACTGGGGTTTCAACTATGAATTGCTGGTACTCATCGTCAAACTGAGGTATGCATTCATTTCTGTTATATGTTATTTAATTATTAGTTTATATTTTATTGATTTTGTTGTAGTATTATTAATTTGTTTTGAGTTGTTATATATGCTTAATAAATGTCAAAATAGTGTCATAGGAATCATAGGATGTTAAATGGACACAGAGGTGAAGCTAATTTATTAAATTTTTAATAATATTATTATTTATTACATCATCAGGATCAAACCCGGTTGAACCGATCGAACCGTGAACCTCTCCTTCATCTGGTTCGTTGTCTGGTCCGATTTTCACAACCTTGTTGAAAACTATAAATAGATCCCTCATTTCTCATGAGGGGGAAGCCCAAGCAAGAAGAGAATAAAGGAAGAGAAGGAAGATACTCCTCCTCAATCACTGCTGGACATTTTACATAGCAGCCGACCGACGTAGGAATTATGCAAGGATGCAAGAAGAGAATGAAGAAAAGGAAGAGACTCCCCCTTGACCACCGTCGAACTTCCACCCAACTGCTAACTGACATCGGAATTCTGCCCGACTGCCGACTGGTGCTAGAGTTCTGCCCAACAGCTGACTGATGCCGGAGTTATGCTCGACCTTCAATTGAAGCAGAATTTTCACCCGACCACTAGAACGTCGCCGAATATTTTATCTCTGTTTGTAATTGAATTTCAACCCGGGAGCTAATTATTTTCATATGATCATACTCAATTTCAAGGACGAGTTAGCCGCTTATAATCTAAGAAACACTAGTGGTATCCTTTCAACTGTGCGTGACCCCGTAGTTTTTTACTTTTCCAGAGTTTCCACGTAAAAATTATGGTGTTCCTTTTTTATTTTGTTTGTGTGCTAGATATCCATACAAGACTAAGATGAAAAATTTTCTAACTTTATGGCCGCTTATATTCTAGCCCGCAACAATACGTATGTGTATTTATGAAAAAATTAAGGCTTTATCAAATTTTCATTTATGATAAGAAATACAAACAAAAAGGTAAAACCTACCGTATATATCCGGAACAAATCTAAGGTCAAAATATGGAGCTGCATTAAAGAGAAAATGCTCGGAGGAAGCAAAGAAAACAAAGCTCGGCTAGATGAAACAAAACTCGTGTAGGCAGAGACGAATAAAGTACCCCAAAACACAAAATATTTTTTAGGCTAGATTAGCTCTCGAATTTTATCCATTAGGATTCTCCAATTTATTTTTAACTATCTGCTATGAATTTGAACTCTGTGTGGGGAGAAATTATTCTGTGTGGAGACCGAATGCAGGACGCTTTCCGGACACCAATCAGAATGCTTCACGTCAATGGTACTGAGCCGCAATATCGAGCATCACCGAGCCACGGTACCGAGCGAATGGGTGATGTGGTGCATTCTGATTGGTCTTCAGACGACATTCGGAATCCGTACAAAATAATTAATCCTGTGTGGGAAATGTATTTGAAGCCATAAAAAAAATGCGGCAAGCTAATTTAAATCTAGTTTAAGTGCTCACGAATAAAAAATGAATTAATTAGCCATCACTCAGTCAACAACTTTTTAAGCTGGTCGTATTCCATGATATATAGTCTAAAATTTTGTGTTTGGTACAGCAAGACTTTGACAATCGCTAATAGGGCGGTTCAAAGAATTAGGTAATAACCATCTCCTTATCTCGTAAATGTAGGGTTGACAAAATTAGTAACCAATATTAATGCTGACCATGACTTCATGGCAAGAATTTGAGGATTGATATGGCGTCACGAATGACCTTTATATTCCCCTGGCTTGGCCTCCAAGCTTTCCACCTGTACAAATACCCCCACCACCGCTCTTCACAGGACAAAGAGAGGCAGAAGAGTTTGCTCAAAGTTCCTTTTGTATTTTTCAAGTGATGGCCTCCATTGTAGCGCCCGGGTTGGTCCAAGCCTACGTGGAGAAGAAGCTCCACGAGGAGAAGATGAAGGGAATGAAGGAAGACTTGGAAAGAAGCAAAGATAGCATGATCAATGAAGAATATGGTAAGAAAAACAGAAATCTCTTTGGTTTGTTGGGGAAGAAGGTCCACCACAATGAGTTTCCTAACCAGGCTTCGAGCTCAATGGATTGATCTAATTAGACAGCCATGAAATTAACTATATAATTTGTACAAGTCTTCCTTGTTGGGCTTAATTAGATAACTGTTCTATATTCTTTTTAATGTTATAATTTTAGTTGTTTGGTACTTGTATCTGTAGGAGGAAGGGGCTGCGCCGTTTTCTTTCCCTTTCTGATTTATTTGTTTTGTAAATCTTTTGTTAAAGAAAAAAACAGCAGAATTGTGCAGCCTAAATTAACTTCTACTGTATCCATCTTAATTAATTTGACAGGAAATAAAAAACAATTTATAAATATTGCTGAAGTTGATTATGTTGTCTGAGTTTTAGTTCGATTCGTCTCAATCGTGTGATTTGGTTTGGACGGCTAGAATTGATTCCATCCAAGCAATTTGAATGTAGTCTCAGATGCCGAAAAATTATCGATTGAACGGTTGCTGTATTTGCATCGATGGTCGGAACAGGATTCACAATGCTAATCTTGACAGGCCTAACAGCTCCAGGATTAGATAAATACGTTAGCTTAATAACGACGATAATTTGAGAAAATTCGAGCACCTATTTGGCCGTTGAAATGCGCTAACGAAACAAATAACATAGAATGAGAACTATATACAAAGTATGAAAAACCTATAAAGAAGAGGCACATTTTCAACCATTATCTCTACAGAAGCAGCTAAAAAGTCAGTGGTGGAGACCGGAATTGAGGTTGAACATTTAGAGTTACCTTGGGGGGGGGGGGGGGGGGGGGAATTGAGAGTCTCAAGGCCTTCAAGTAAGAAATTTCAAAAATTAAATTGGGGACCATCCAAACTCCAACTTTAGCAAAATTATAGTCAAATTGAACATCTCAACAACACCAAAATTGACTAATTCTGACATCATTGGGGCGCATAAATGTTTGACAAACGCTCTATGATTTAGGAGATCAATATAGGTTGTCCGATATAGCACTTCAAATGTACATAAGATCTTCTCCATATTTACGAGATAAAAAACTTTCAAAAATTTTATAAATAAATCTCCACTTTCCACATGAAAAGGAGGCTTGGAGCCTTTGACTGGAAAATCGAGAGAGCTTTGAGGCTTCAAGAATCCTAGAGTTCTATCCAAGCACACTACTATCGGACTTTCGCCAAACTACCGTCGGAGAACCAAAGCTTGTTCGCCAAATTTCCGCCTGATCATCATCAAACTATTGTTTAGCAGCCGACTTAGGTCTCTTCGACCACCGTTTGGCAGCCAACTTTGGTCCATTCCAACCACCATCACCCACCAACTACAGTCCCTCTAACCACCATCACTCGCCGACTACAGTCTCTCCGACCACCGTCACCCGTTGATTATGACTATTTCGATCACCATCGCCCGTTGATTGACTATCAGTACAAAAAAAAAAAAAAAAACTTTTAATGACATTTATATTTAGACATTTTTATGTAAGTGTCTTTAAAAATATTTATTAAGACATACTCTAATTTGGCGCTAATAGAGGGATTTGGCGCTGAGAGAGCGATTTGGCGCTGAGAGAGGTATTGTGCGAATAATTTTTCATTCCCTCTTCTTGTTCTTTCATCCAACGCATATTTAGGCATCTAATTGAGGCGGTGTGCGTTATCTTCGTCTTCCCTTCCTAGTCAATCGGCGGCGAGCATTGCAGCTCTTCCTCTTCATAGATCGCTTCTAATCTCTGCCCCGTCTTTTCTAGGGTGCCGGTCGGGACCTTCATAGATCGCTTTGGATCTTCGGGGTCAGAGGAATAGAAGGACGGGGAGAAGGAAACATGTGGTTCTTGTGGGATTTAGGACTCTTCCAATTACAGCTATCCTATAAAGCAAGAATAGAAGCAAGGTCAGAAACTGCTCATTCAATCTTTCTCGCCTATTTCTTCTTCGCCTTAGCTCACATTCAAATCTATTCACGTCTTTTTTCTTTTCATTGTTTAGGGTTCTTGAGGTTTTTCAGAATTTCCGAACGATCAACCCTTTACTCGCGTCGAACGCCCACTGTTTGTACACTGCGGAAAGGTAAATCTTCCGCTGATATTGAAGTTCATTTTATTTTTTGATTCGTTGCTTGATTCTGGACGTTGGTCTTTCTGTACGGTCATTCTGACCACCGTCGCCTGCCCACAATATTCCTTCTAAACTCTGTCATTTATATACAATCCTACTAACCAAAGGAACAAGTCAACGCTTTCATGAACAACTCTCACTTCCAATCAAAGGAACCAGTCAACACTTTCAAGAACTGCTCTCATGACATTGAATTCTTTTAGCCATATAAAGTGATGTATATTTTCTACATTGACCCAACGCCTTTTCCTGAGGAAGGCATATTTGTAATCAATTACATTTATTAGTGGATTAATTTCAAGTAGCTAGCCCTCGTCATTTTTTTACTTCTAAGGATTTTTTATGTAAAAAAAACAAACAAACGGCCAAAAAAAAATTGTTTAGAGGGAGGCGGTTATATTAACCGCCAGTTTCAAATATATATATAACATGATCCCACGCACCAAAAATAATCAATTTCATTTTCAAACGAGCCTTTCCAGGCTGGCTACGTGACGAAAGGGAGAGACTATAAGAATTTGAGATAAGTCTGTTGCGTTTCCTCGAGCTCTGCTAGGATTTTGTTCTTTTGGCCGCCCCTTCTTCGCCTTCGGGGAGGATCTCCCCTAGGATGTCCTCCTCCTCTTCTCATTTCCCCCCTCTAGCTTCCACCTCCGCTCAGCCTCTCTCCCTGCTAGATCCACCCTCGACTGGAAATTTCTAGCCGCCTTCCAAGCTTCAAATATGTGGATAATATATTTGAAGCCATCAACAATGCGGCAAGCTAATTTAAATCTAGTTGAAGTGCTCACCAATAAATAATTAATTTGCCATCACCCAGTCAACAACTTTTTTAGGGAAGCTGATAATATTCCAAGATATAGTCTAAAATTTTGTGTTTGGTACATCAAGAGTTTGACAGTCGCTAATAGGACGGTTCAATGTATTAGGTAAGAACCAACTTCTTATCTTTATCTCGTAACTTTAGGACTGACCAAATTAGTAACCAACATTAATTAATGCTGACCATGACTTCATGGCAAGAAATTTTTTTTTTCTTTTTTTTTTTTGTTAAGAACGGGTCCGTCTACTCGCTGTGACATCATTAGGAGATATGTGACAACGTAACTAATCCCTTGTGGAACCTCGGGGCGAACCAACGGGCGCCGGGCCCATACTTTGCTACTCCCTTCAAAGGAGACAGCTGCTGAAGAGGGGATTCCAACATAAACTAAAGGATTCCAATCATGCGGGCCCACCATCCAAGCTAAGCCCGGTGGGTCATGGCAAGAATTTGAGGATTGATATGGCGTCACGAATGGAATGACCTTTATATTCCCCTGGCTTAGCCTCCAAGCTTCCCAGCTGTATAAATACCCCCACCACCCCTCTTCACAGGACAAAGAGAAGAAGAAGAAAAAGAGTTTTCTCAAAGTTATATTAGTATTTTTCAAGTCATGGCCTCCATTGTAGCTCCCGGGTTGGTCCAAGCCTACGTGGAGAAGAAGCTCCACGAGGAGAAGATGAAGAGAATGAGGGAAGAGTTGGAAGGAAGCCAAGATAACAAGATCAATGACGAATATGGGAAGAAAAAGAGAAGTATCTTTGGTTTGTTGGGGAAGAAGGTCCACCACAATGAGTTTCCTAACCAGGCCAGGAGCTCAATGGATTGATCTAATTAGACAGCCATGTAAATTAACTATATAATTTGTACAAGTCTTCCTTGTTGGGCTTAATTAGATAACTGTTTTTATATTCTTTTTTATGTTATAATTTTAGTTGTTTGGTACATAGATCTGTATGGAGGAAGGGGCTGCGCCGTTTGCTTTCCCTTCCTGATTTATTTGGTTTGTAAATGTTTTCTTAAAGAATAAAACAGCAGAATTTTGCAGCCTAAATAAACTTCTGATGTATTCTTCTTGATTAATTTGGCAGGAAAAAAAAAACAATTTATAAATATTGCTAAAGTTGATTATGTTGTCTGAGTTTTAGGTTCGATTCGTCTCAATCGTGTGATTTGGTTTGGACGGCTTGAATTGAATCCATCAAAACCATTTGAATATAGCCTAAGATGCCGAAATGTTTGCCATTCGCAATGCTAATCTTAATGGGCCTAACAGCTCTAGGATTAGATAAAAAAATTAGCTTACTAACGACGATAATTTGAGAAAATTCGAGCACCTATTTGGCCGTTGAAATGCGCTAACGAAACAAATAACATAGAATGAGAACTATATACAAAGTATGAAAAACCTATAAAGAAGAGGCACATTTTCAACCATTATCTTTACAAAAGTAGCTAAAAAGTCAGTGAAGACCGGGATTGATGTTGAACATTTGTAATCAATTATAAGGTGTCTATAATGAATATTGCACCTCTCATTTTTATCTGTTTGTATGGTTGACTTTTATTCGTAGTCAAGATGCTAAGCTCTATATCTTTTTACCGCCACGAACGTTTCAGGACACAACATTTTCATAATATATATAATTTTAAAATAATTTAAAGATAAATTCTGATATTATAAATATTCAGGGTGTCAATTGTTGACACGACCCGACCCGGAAAAATTCGGGTTAGGGTCAACCCGTTTGTGAAACGGGTTGGGTCTGGGTTCGAATTTCCGATCCGTTTGAAAAAACGGGTCGAGTTCGTGTTGACCCACTAACCCGCGGGTCGACTCGAATTAACCTGGAAGTCATCCCGCGCAGTTGGAGTCCGCCGACGTCGTGAGTTGGAGTCCGTCGTCCGCGTGAGTTGGGTCGACTCAACGTCGCGTCCGCGTGAGTTGGAGTCCGCCGTCCGTGTCACAGGTCGTGTCCGCGTCATAGGCCGCATAGCCCCCGTCGGTCCAGGCATCCCGCGTTGCCCGTCGGTCCAAGCATCCCGCATCCAGCCCGCACTTCAGCTGCCGCTGCCGCACTCGCTGCTCCGCACTCGGCAGACCCGCTCCGCTCCGTAGGTGAGCAGCCTTCGGCCCTCCCGCTCCACAGATGTTCGCGGGTCGGGTTGTGTCAACCTGGTAATCCGCATAGGTCAGGTCCGGGTTGACAAACCTGACCCATTTGCAAAATCGGGTCGGGTTAGGATCAACCCGTTTACAGTCGGGTCAAGTCGGATTCGACCTGAACGCGACCCTTGACCTGAATTGACACCCCTAATAAATAATTGCTTAAATTTTCTTTCAAATTTCAAGGAACTAGAGCCACAAACCGCCCCTCTAATTCCACCGCAATCACCGATGGCCTCCCAAGTCAAAGTTTTTTTTTTGGACATTTAGGCCAATGAAGGCAAACTCACACACACAATGCATACACAAGGACTCGAATCCAAGACCTCTTAGTTGGAAGTCTAAGCTCTCAACCAACAAGCCAAGATGATCTGTGTTCCCAAGTCAAAGTTATTCCTCCCTTTGCCTTGGCTTCCAAGCTGCTCATATGTACGAATATCCCCACACCAACTTTCTGGGCTTTTTCGCGCGCAGGCACCAACCAAAGGAAAAGAGAGTTTATATTGTGTTTGTCTTAATTTTTTTGTTGTCTTTTTATTGCAGGGATCTATCAGCAAAGTTTTGGCAATGTAGAGCTGGCTAGTTTAGATGCGTATAGGTCCTTACATCTTTATTTTCTCTCATCTCAACCAAATATGAATGGTCAGCATCACTCCCATGTTTTTTTTTTTTTGGGGGGGGGGGGGAATTTGGGGCAAAGTCCGTATCATTAAAATGGAAATAACAAAAGGCCTAAAACAGCTCTATGACCAATTTACATGTACAATGTAAAACAAAGCTGATACAAAAATAAAACAAAAACAGGTAATAGGCCAGCAGAAAAAACTGACAAAAAGATCTAAAAGAAAGTTAAGGAGGACTCAGTAAAAATTGGACCCGACCAACTCCGAATTAGATGAAAGTAATGGAAGAGAGCCACCAAAATTGGGAACCATTTGTTGCCAGCAGATCAGTCCACGAAAAATTCTGCAAGGTGCACAAAAATAGCCAGGCCAAATGCAGAATAAAAGATCTAGAGGTATGACAAGGCCATCCAAGAGGAGATCCCAGTAGAAAAATAGGATGCACACATAATCATCCCTAAAATGACCTTAAGAACTAGGGGAAGGCAAGGTGAATCGCTCCAAATGAAGTATACAGAATTCCCAAAATGTCTATCATTGCGTTCCCTCCAAATGAAGTTTACAGAACAACAGATCACAAGAAAACAAACTTTTTTTCATGGATAATTCAAGTGTTGTAGATCACCAATAAATTGAAACAATTACAGCAAAGTCGGTCTGAGAAGGAAGCCATCCAAAAATAGAAGTAGAGAAAAAATAACAAAGAAAGAGAAATCACATTGAAACATTAAATGCATAATACTCCCAGGCTTTTCAATATAAACTTTTTGAAATCTCAACATTATTAATGACCGTGTTAATTCAACTAAAAATTTTAATGACTTTTAAGGCCGTCATATGCAAATCTTTCTAGGATATTTTAAGGCATTTTTTTGTTTATATATATATATATATATATATATATATATATATATATATATATGACAATTTAGCCAATTTGATTGTTAAAACAATTATAATTTTTTTTTTAAGAATCTACAAAAAAATTATAGTATAATAGAAATTGTTATAGTAGTCCGTGCATAAAATAAAAATGCAAAAATACTATCCCCTCGCACTCTACAATTACAAATGGATGTTATTGCTCGTGAACTAATGGAGTCATCAATCAGCAAAGGGCTTGCAGAGCTAGCTAATTGTGACGCGTTTTGGTCCTTTCTTCTTTGTTTCCTCTCGCACTCTACAACTACAACAAATGGATCAACGTCAATTCCAATTTCACCTAACATAACTTTTCGTACAATCTTTTTGATTTGTTAGACTGTCCATCAATAACTATGCAGCTCTTTTTCATTTATTGGTTGAAAGTTTTGATTATCAATTAAGAGATTTTGAATTTGAAGCTTGTATATAACATTTGTGTATGAGTTTACTTTTAATTTAAGAGTTCTTAAATTTAAAACTTACATATATGATGTGTGTATAAAATTTGCTTTTAATTGATTCAAAAGTTAAAAAAAATAAAAGAAGGCTGTCTACCAAAAAAAATGCCCATAGATAGCTAATATTTTTAAACTAGGTTTTATTTAAACTTTAATTATGTAATTAAGTACTGGAAAAAAAATCAAACGGGAAACTGACTTTTGCCTTAGATTTGTTGAGTCACCCATTAAACGGACGATTTGATATAATAAATTTTGCAATTTAAATTTGTGATCGAGCTTCTACTCCCTGCATTCACAGTTGCTTCCGTTCCTTTGAACTTGAACCCACAAATGTACCATTTTTGGAACTAAGAAGTTCATTGCAATTCCTCGTGAATGCACCTTGGTCTTTACCATATTCAAATATACAAAAAAAAAACAATAGCAAAGGTTATGAAGATGAGACTAACCAACCCGTTCATTTAAAATAAAAGAAGTATACTACATATTATCTTATAGATATTATGAATTTTAACCAAAATAATGTAACAAAGCAAAATATGTAAACATTAAAGGAGAATGAGTCTTTCGATCATCTTAAGAGCTATCATCAATGAAAGAATAGAGAATAATCATTGAATCATGACAAACCAATTGAGGGTGGATTTTTTTTTTAAATTTCAGAAATATGTAAGAAAAGATAAAAAAAAATAAAAAATTTTGTTACATGTGTTAGAAAATTGAAAAATATATAGATGGGCTCAAGTGCTAAAATACAACTTTGAAGTAAAAGAGATTTATTTTCAATATAACGATAATGCCCTCTAATGTCTTTACTGACTAATCTAACACACCCCGACATTTAGGGTGGACTTTCTTCTTTAATAAGCCAAAGAAAGTCATCTTCTTCCCTTCTTTGTCGCTGTTTTTGCTAACTTGGCCTCCTGCAAACTCTTCCTCCATTGTCTTCATCTTCTCCTTGTAGAGCTTCCTCGTTACATAGGCTTCCATTAACCCTGGCGCAATATTAGACGCCATGATTAAGAACAGCTAGCACGACTAAAAACTCTTTATCTTTTCCTTCGTTTGTGGCTGTGGAGAAACTCTGAAGGTTGGTGTGGGGGTATTTATACCACTGGGAAGCTGCTTGAAAACCAAGGCAAACGATGGAATATTCTTTATTTGACTTGGGAGGTCACTTGTCTCCTTCTTAATAGCGAAAGGAGGAAGCTTGGATGTTAACCTCACATTACTTTCATGAAGTCATTGACAAGCAAAAGTTTGGCATGTAGAGAGAGCTGGCTAGCTCAGTTGCGTGAAGCTCCATTCTTCTTAATTTCCCTTCGCAGTGACATTCTAACAACTATAAATGGTCAACATCAATACTGGCCAGTTTCCCCCAAACATACTCTATGTGCATGCAATCTTTCCTTATTTTGAGAAACAATCATAAAAATTGATCGGTTTTCCAATCGCGGAAGTTCGTCCATCCACCGAAAGAGCTTTGTTTTGAGATAAAATTTGCGCAATTTATTATACGTGGGTGGCAGCTACACACGGTTAGATGAGGATTATCAGGAAGATTACTGTTTACGCAGCTGTGTACTTCCATCTCACAGACCACACCTAATAATTTCTTCAGTATTTTGATTTTATTAAGACTGATGTAACTGTTTTTAAAATTAAAAGTGAAACTGTTACTATGAAAAAATAAAATTTCAAAAATTATTATGGGTGTATACTACAAATCCCTGCATAGGGTATTCATACTCATACCCACCCATATATCCACCCATACCAAACCCCCGAACCCAATGGGATTGGGTATGGGTGGGTATGAAAACATCCATGGCCTCATGGGTGGGTATGGGAGGATACTCAACATCGAGAGATAAATAGATTTACGTTGTTAATTACTGTATGTCGTATATAAGTGCAATCATTACTACGTTGTACTCAACACTGAATCATGTTGCGTCCACGATAAATTCTGATATGGGACTCGAAAGTTTGCATTCAAAAAAAGGGCAACAAGCCTCAAGTTCATTAGTCCATGATGGATTGCATTCAAAAGGCATCGAAAGTGGGTGGCTATGAATTGATACAACGTCTGGAAAGTCGCCATGGGTGGGCAAAGCCCGCCCATGAGAGTTGGTACCCGATGGGTACCCATCTAGGTCCCGTGCAGGGCTTTGGTATACTAGATTGATTTCTTTTTGAAGAAATTAAATAAGAAATTTCTTTTTGTTACCGATTCTAGCTAAAATGATTGTGAAAAACTCTTCATCAACCATTCAATCTGAATTTTTTTGCCCCCTTCAACAACAGATTTACAAACCAAATAAAACAGGAAAATAGGATCAACGGAGCACCTCCTTCATTCTAAATATACAGTGTTTAAAAAAAAAAAAAAAAACTACAACATAAAAGAAATGTAGTCTAAACTGAACCAACAAACAAATACAAACTGTAGTTAATTTCCATGGTCATCTCATGATTAGATCAAGCCATGGAGCTTCCGGCCTGCTTGGGAAATTCATTGGGGTAGACTTTCTTCCTTAACAAGTAAAAAAAACTGTTCTTCTTCTTATTCTTCCCATTTTTGTCACTTATTTTGACATCTTGTCCTCCTCCGAGCTCTTCCTCCATTCTCTTCATCTTCTCCATGTGGAGCTTCTTCTCCACGTAGGCTTGGACCAGACCGGGAGCTACAATGGAGGTCATTTTAAATTAAGAAAACCTTAAGTAGAAACGCTTCCGTTTTTCTTATTAGTCTTGTGAGGAGGGCGATGGGGGTATATATACAATGGGGAAGCTTGTTGCCAAGCCAGAGGAATATGAATATGCTTTGACTTGACTTGGGAGGTCACTTATGGCATTTTCTTAGCTGGGGAAGGGGGAAGGAAGAAGGAAATTGATACATCAATCCTCACATTATTCTCTTGGGATCAGTGATCAGCATTAATATTGGTGACCTGTTTTATTCCCACAACCAAAAGATAGAAAAGAAGAGTGCTTTGTTACCGAACTTCTTTGTCTCTTGCGGGAAATTATTAGGTCTAGTCCCGGGACCTAAATTTACATCCGGATTAGTGCGCTTTTTATGTAATTTTATTGTGCTTTTGATTTATTTTTATAAAAGGACAGTTAATAATTGTATATTAGTTGTCATTTTGTTATCCTTTTATTTATTTGAAAAGCGCAACAAAAACACAGCAAAATGGCAGCAAATACTCAATGAGTAAGATATTTGGTACGTTTTTGCTGCGCTTTTGCTTTATTTTTGTAAATATTCAACAACAAAGCAGCTAATATATAATTAAAATTATGTATTAGCTGTTCTTTTGTAAAAATACATTAAAAGCACAGAAAAAATGTATGAAAAACACATCAATCGAAACGTAAATTTAGATTCCATGACCGGACCTAATAATTTTCCGTCTATTGTATTCTCTTTTTTTTTTGGTAGTAAACAAAAAAATTCAGGCTATATGTCGGAATATCCACCTCACCCAAAAAGCTGGTGGAGCATAATGACGAAAATGATTTAAAATAATTATGAAATTCAAGTATTTACACCAACTAGACAAGCTCTTCAAGTTTCTAAGGGAGCATTATTTTATTATTTGTGTATTTATTCTAATCATATAAGTAACTATCTGGGCTTGTTTATCGTAGTCATGTTTGGGCTATAGAAATGTAAGCCGAAATTTTTGGCCCATCGATTCGGTTGCCTGCTAAACAACTCTGATCATGGCCCAATTCCCTTTTATCTCCTTTTTGTCCCTTAAGCCTCTTCATATTCCCTCTTTCTTTAAACCACTTTTAAGCAGGGGCGGAGCCAACTTAGTTCTTAAAGGGGATAAACTTATAAAAAATAAATATATTAGATAAAATTCAAAACAAATTCTTATATTGCCTTCTAACAAAAAGCAGCGTCTTTTTATCATACAAAAAACATCGTATTTTTACATGTTATATTTTAGCAAATCAGGATATTCATCAAACTATTTTGGATTTATGTGTACCATAGGGCATAAAGTTACCTCTGATTCATAAGTAGTCTTTTATTTTCAACTAAAAGCTAAATAATGTTTATGTGAACTAGGCACTACAATTTCCACCCCAAAAATTATTTTTTCAACTATTTGTTGTAGTTCTCTCACATTCCCTAACAATTGATAATTTATGTGTTGTGCTTACTTAATGAGATCGCAATGGATGAGATTGGGATACATGATTAATGTTATTCTAACCCCTCTTTAGTTTTTAGTGTGTGTATAATAGGATGTAAAACATCCCTAAATAAATTATTGAATGTTCTCTACGCCTCTCAGTTGTGAATTTGCAGAACAACAGAAGGTAAGGTAACAAAAACGGCACACCACACAAATAAATGAAGCACGTAACAAATGCAAATTTTGTTCGACCATTCACCATTGCATTACTTTTAACAAAACATGAAAAATATACTAAACTTAAAAAAAATCATTGAAAAAGGTCATGATTCATGAAAATGAGTAAGATGAAGATTTAAAAAGAGGCTCACCGGATAAGCCAAAGAAAGAACTGAAGAAGATGCTTCGATGGCTACAAACACATAGAACAGTTGCAATTATGGATGCCAATGACCGTGGACACATAAGCACGAAGAAGAGATAGTTGGTCACCGATAACCGAGAGGGAAGAGGCAAAGAACTGTTCACGGCACGAAGAAGATGAAGAGGGAGATGGGAGGAAAAAATTACGAGTGCTAAATGTGGATTGGGGCTCTTTCATGCATATGCAGGCGATTAGGGCAAAAGAGGGGGGGGGGGGTACGCATATTACTTTGTTAATCTTATTATAAAACCTTTTTTTTTATGGGGAAGGGGCATTTGCCTTTAAGCCACCCTCTTCGCATAAGGTGTTGGATCTAATGGTGTCTGAGAAGTCACGCTAAGATTTTGATACACATTAGGACCAAGCACAAGAAGTAAGTGAGAGGGAAAGAAGAGACTATGGTTATGAGAATCCCTTGAAGTTGACACTTTCCATAGAGAAAAAGTGAGTCAAATTGAAGTTAAAGATGGTTCTTAGGAGGGCGAAAGTAAGATGCTACGGTGGGACTATTTTGGCAAAAAGTTTACAATCACATATATAATCAGTGGCCTTTTTATTTATAAATATGGATTAAGCTTAGTGATATTGGATGAGCTACATAATAATTTTTTTTAAAAATATATGCATAAGTGGATTCAATATACCTCTAAATGCAGAGAGCAAGCATGATTTCTAGTATTCATTAGATGGAAACTTCAATCATGTTCCATATATAGGGTGAGTATTTTTAATGAATTTTTTTTCTAGTTAAGCACTCATAGTCAACAGGCAATTAAGTGCTCTAAACTAGTAGTCAAGATCTTCGATCCGTAGCTTGGACAAGTATGTGTATTCGAGAGTTCTAGTTCTTTGATGACTTGAGAATTTGATCAACTTTATATTTGATTTGTCTTGTTGAGAATTGAATTATAAGAGACTTTGGTTGGTTCAAGTTCGATGACTTTTTTTTTTTGACATTGAGGTCATTTAAGACAAACTCATACACATAAGACATACATAAAGACTCAAACCCAAGGTCTCTTAGTTGGAAGCCTAAGCTCTCAACCAACAGACAAGGTGAGTTGTGTATTTTGATGACTTCTTAAGCTAGGTTTAGACTCTTATGATAATTGATTAATCTAATTAAAACAAGTATTGTTAGTTTTGTGTGGAATCTGATAGTATCGATCAATCATGTTATGTTGTTGCCTTATATCTTAATTTAGTCTGTAGGGCTCGTTGGGGGGTTATAGGGTTTTTTTTTTTTGAAAAAGGAATACAATAAAAAAGAAAAGGTACATCCAAAGACCCCACATCAGGCCACAACAATAACTTATAAGTAGAATAGCAAAAACCCAAAACAAAGAAAAAAAGGATAGGAATCTAAAGACGCAGACTCAGACCAACGTCGGGTTGCCGGGGAGGGGTCATCCATAGGAGAAAATAAAATAAAAAATGAGAAGATGCCAACTCAATGAAACGGGCCACCCAGGTTGCCAACCAAACCCTGGCCATCCACGACGCTTGCAGCAACGTTGCTTCCTCATCGTCCATATCATAATAGCTTGAATGGGCAAGCCAAACCAACAACAAAGCCCACGGCAAAACCAAGCATCAAGCCAGTCCATAAGTGTTGACCTCGATTTTGTCAAACCATGGGCATGAGGGACTAGGTTGACCAGGTCAACTGTTGACTTGGTCAACCCAAGGCTTATTGGGTCAATTTTGACCCATTAAGGCCTTTTGAGCCCAAATCAAGCCCAAACCAAATTCCAACTCATTAATGGCTCAAACCTCATACCCATTGGACCCATTTGACTGAGTTGACCAAGTCAACACATGACTTGGTCAATCCAAGTCATAATGGGTCAGATCGACCCATTAAGACTCATTTAAATCCCTATTAAATGACTATTCAATGCTCTAATCAAATCCCTTCGTTTTGAAATCAAAACCACGGCCTCCTAGCTCTATTTCCCTCCCAAAATAGCTGGTGATTAGATCTAGGCCGTTCAAGATAGGTTAGGGGGTTTAAATAGAAGAAAATTAGGTTATTTTAAGGATCTTTTTTTCTCTTGCTGGATCGAGAGACCATCTCAGGCTCTGAGATCCGACGAGAGTGCTCCCACATCCTTCCTCCACCTTCCCCCACCAAATCCCGGTGTCTTAGGCTCGCCGGCGGCGAGAAATCCGGCGAACCCGAACGAGAAACCGTTCCAAGGCGATTTCCCGTCGATCGAGACCGCTTCGGAGTTCGAGCCCAGGAGAAAGATTGTTCCTGCAAGTTCCACGAGTCCAACGAGTCCAAGATCGCCTGAATCCACCGTGCGGATTGAGGTATATCGCAAACCCTAGTTAGAAACACTTAGGGTTAATTAGCGTCATGATTAGTGCATATTAATCCAAATAAAATACTCCCATGAATGCTCTTCACTAGTAGAAGCTAGATCTAAAGTTTCGTTGCGTTTCGTTCAGCCGTTTGAGAGAACGATGTGAAAACCTCCCTAAGCCTTCGGTCCGGCCGGCTGCATGCGCAGGATAGAGTTGGGCCGTCGGATCTTTGATCGACGGGTCTGGTTCGGTCGGACGGCGGATCCGTCTGACCGTTTGAACGATCCCGCGGATCGTTTAGTGGCACGACTCGATCTGAGCCGTCCGCTTCTTAGGGCGGGTGATCCGACGGCGGTCGGTGCAAGCCGACGTGGCTAAGTGGATCGGCGGGCCCGTCGGTTGATTGCCGCAATCATTGCGGTAATCATTGCCGGTGGCGCAATCATCGCGCCGCCAGGCAATGATTGACCGCGGTTGTTGGGACGAACCAGAGGCTGCCACTTGTCACGCCCGGAGCCGCCGCCGCCTTTTTATATTATTTAAAGTATTTTTTAAATGTATTTTAAGCTATTTTCACTTAAAAAATTGCCAAAAATCCGTTTTTGCTCCGATTTCGACGTGCATTACCTCTTTGGACTCGTATCGTCGTCCTCTACACTACAAAAGTTTGTTTTTATAAAAATGATATATATATTTTTAATTATTTAAAAAACAGTAAAAATAACCTTATTTTTATTTTATTTAAACTATTAGTTTAATATAATAATTATTTAATAATTATTTATATTAACTACTATTAGTTTAAGTTATTATTTTACTGTTTTATAATCATTAATATTGTTAATTAGTTTTGAGATTATTTCTGATTATATTTTATTATTATTATTATTATTATTATTTAATAATTGTTTATTTGTAAATATCCTTTATTGACTTAAACTTCAAAAATTTGTACCTTTCTCGTTTTCGCTCCGCTGTCGACGCACAGCGCCTCGTTTTGAACGTATTTTGATTCTACACATCCTGGAGTTTGCATTGCACAAATATTTTTAGTATTTCTGTACTTATTTTGAAAAAACAGCAAACTGTATTTTTTTTTTATACTATTTTTATTATACTTAAACTTCGAAATTACATAACTTTGTCGTTTTAAATCCGCTGTCGACGCACAGCACCTTGTTTTGTATGTACTCTGAATTCTGCATATTTTGAAACTATTTCCAGATGAAAATTTTGTCTGCATTTTCTGTCATTTCAAAAACAGCAAAACTACACTATTTTAAAATATTATTTTATTGTATTTGAACTTGTAAATTTCGTATCTTCGTCGTTTTAACTCGGATTTTTGCGTATAACCCCTCGTTCTTTTCAGAAAAGCGAGCTTTATGTTTTGAAACCATTTCCAGCCCCTGATTTTGGCTGTGTTGACAGATCACTATTTGGATTCGATTATTCGGGTATTTCTGATATTAAATATTGATTATAACATTATTTTCAGGATACAAACTATTTTCAAATCGCTTAAGACTTCGTCTGAGTGACCAGTGGTTCTCCCCTATACTTATGTAGATATCAATTGATCTATTTCCAATTACATTATTTTCCAAAAGTTTATATATTTATAAGTATTTTAAAATATTTTAAAATTACCTATATTATAAATTCTAATTTTGGGATACCCACTATTCGATGAAATTTTAAGCATTGATTCTATGTGTGAAGAGCAAATCATGGGGGAGAGGATTAGTGGATGATTGGATCCCAATCATTCACTAATCCCTTCATTAGGTGTCTTTCCTTTCTTGCTTATTGTAGATTGCATGTGTAGGTCGCACCACGAGCACTTAGCTTAGGCCCTCCTAGATCTAAGGACATGGTGTGTTTATTTCATTTTTGTACTCCCATGCATTTATTATCCCGAGGGTTAGTTAAAACATCACTTTAAACCTTGATAACGTAGTGACACCCTAAGGACAATAATTAAGGACCCGTCTAGCGAACTTAGAAGTTTTCTAGGAGCTAGGATAGATCCCGAATTGACATGAAAACTTCAACACTTAAACCTAGTGACATCATAAGCCTTTCATAATTTTTTTTTTTTTTTAAATTTTTAGGAGCTTTTAGAGCCCTTAATTAACCAACAATAATTAACCTACTAATTAAGGCCCCGAGACCTTCCGGAAATTACAATAAATACATTTTAGGTCACAAAATTACCCGTAATACCTCGAACTATTTAGAATCTGACCCTTGACTTTAGATAAATAGGGCTCCTTAGTTTGACTCTAGGTTGACCCATAATTTGACCTTAGGTAGAAATTACCTTTTTGCTCCTAATAAATTATTAAAAATTATTAAAAATCCCAAATCTTCTCCAAACCCTAGGGAATCACTTTCTCAGGTCATACCCGACCTTTGGAAGTGATTCGACTCAGTTTGGGGCTGATTTGGGCCAAAACAGTAAAATAGGGTCTTCTCTTTATTAATTTAGAAATTTCCATAAATACCCCGATCTTTAGAAATTCATAACTTTGCCTAGAAAACTCCGATTTCAGTGTACTACCTGTCTAACTACTCGTATTGAGGTCTAGTATTTTCCTAAGATGATGGAAATCCCAGACTTAGCCTTTTTTCCCATAGTGACTTTTTGGACCCCTAGCTTAGTTCCTGGGAGGACCCGGAACTTTCCAAAATTGGCTAATGCAATTTAAACTTCAAATATGAATATCATAAGCTCTTAAAACTGATCAACAAACTGAAATAATTAAAATACATCCTAATTCATTAATATTTGAATTTTAACAAAAATACCCTTTTCAGACCCCCAACATACCTGAACTCTAGATAACTTTAACTAACTACCCTGCTCAGGATCTATCCAAACCACACCAACCTTACACACACATAGAATTGTTTGCTAGGGCACCACTTTTAGACCTAGGTTAGGCCGCTGTGTTTTATTTTCTGCGGTGTGCCGGAGCTTTCCGTGGTTTTCATTGCATGCTGTTTGAAAAGTGATTGATGTGTTTGCTTACTTTTTCTGCACTCTGGATGTGAACGTTAGACTTACCCATAGGTTAGGAGCGCCAAATATATATACTGTTCTTCCGTGCAGGTGGCCATGCTCAAGCTGATAAAAGGGGGAGCATTGTTATGATTTCTAATAGTGTCTTATGCAGGTGCTTGTTCAGCTCCCCTTAAACAAAATGAGGGCTAAATTAATAATTATAACTGCACAGATGGAGCTGCTTAGCCCTCATAATTAAGAGCGTGGCTTGGCACAGGGTCTATGGTGTTAGCATTTTATTTCCATATAAACTGCTTGGGATGATTTTTACTAGGATAACCTTGCAGGGATTCTTAGATTTACTGTTTTCAATTAATGTAATTTATCTGTAATAATTGTTAAGAGTTGTGAAAGCAACTTTTGAGTTGGGATATTCTTATCCAACTCGAATTCTAAAAGAAGAAGGCATCCCCAAAGGGGAGAGTCTTCTTCCATTTGGAAGATCGAGCTGGATGGCTTTAGATATCCAAAGAGAAAAGGCAATACCCCCCTAAAGGGGGAATTGTCTCTTCGTTTGGATATTCAAGCCACGACGGAACCAAGGAGTCCAAGGAGGAGATCCAAGGAGTCCAAGGAGGAGAGATCCAAGAAGTCCAAGGAGAAGATATCCAGAAGACCAAAGATTTGAAGACCCAATATCCCACTCGAAGTTGTTGGCGTCTGTCATAGGCTTAGAAATCCGGGTTGTTGGCAGTGGTGCCCGGCCACTTTACTTTCTGTAAATTTTGGTTGTAATAAGGGCAGTTTGCCTATGGACATTTAGTTGATTATTTTTGTGAATTTATATTGATGTGCTTACCTGATTGTGCTTAGAAATATCTGCTTTTTCTAGGTTTCTTTCTTGCATGCCGATTTTGTTTTAGCCTAGATTGCGTTAGGCTCTTTTAAGGATTATAAAAAAAAACTTTTCTACTCATAACTAATTTCCAAAATTTTAAGACTTTAAATAACATAGAAACCTAACGAACTTAGGGAATTGCCGGAATCGTCCGGGGTCGCATGCACATTACTGCATTTCTTCTTTCCTTGCTATAAGACATCTCCCTGCCTGCGGGTAGAGTCCGGATAATCTGGCCTATGAGGATGAAGTGCCGGACCTAGGGAGACTCAGTCTTTTCTAAAAATTTATTTTCTATAAGCCTGTTTTTAAAAGTTCTATAGCATTCATGAGCTGACAATTCAACTAGCATGCATTGCATTAGTGACCAACTAATTAAAATTTAATTGCATTAGCTAGGAGCATCTAACCCACATAAGTCCAGGACCACTTAGGAAATCCTCTAGATGTCGGTCCTATTTCCAATAACCGTGCCACCCACCCATCTTTCATAATTGACTGGATATCATGGTTTTAAAGCGACTAGGTGGTTAGCTGGCTCCCCCAATCCAGGCCGGGATAAGTCCAGGTTTTGCACTACATTAGCTAGGACACGGGTCTTAGTGTTTCGTAGAGCACTAAGCCCAACCTAGATTTAGGATTCGAGGTAACTACACTCGGTCTCGTAGTATGCCTAAAATAGTAGGTATGTCCCTTCTTTTCAGGGACTCTAAATCCTACTTATCTGCGTCACAGGATGACGCCACCTCCATCTCTTCTCTCACGTATGTGATCGAGTGCTTGATTTATTTTCTCCAGTTTTCTCCTTAGTACCCTAGCGCCTCTGACTGTTGGAATGAGCCACGCATGTCTGATTTAGCCCTTTGGACCTTTCTTTTCTTCTGAGTAGGACTTCTTAGTCTATACCTCTGTGTCAATCCCATTTTAGGAAGGGATAATATATGATCCTTAATCGAGAGTTTTCTCAGGCTCCGGCCTGGGATGTAATTAACCACGGGGGCTTGCGCCCGTGGGAAACTTGGTTCCCACAATCTACTAAACCCCATTCGAACTTTTTCGGGTGGGGGAAACCCGTGACTAGGTCGTGTATATTACTATCCATCGAGGTGTGTTGGTGACAGCCTCTATCCTCAATGGTTAGTCGTATGCACGATCCAATCTGCCCTTCCAATTGACCCGTTCGCGCGGTGCTCTTTCGGAGGTCCACAATAAGGGAACCCCAAAGGGACAAAGCCAACATGCAACCCAGAAAATGAATCAAAATTCCAAGTAAACAATGCCCACGGACAACCAACCAAATAGCCAAATAAACCAGGGAAGTAACCCAGCAAAGACACCATCACCGACCTCGTATGCCCCTCCCACGAGCCCGAACATGAGAGGCAACAGATACAAGAGGTTGATCACGTAACAAGTTAAAAGGGTTCCCTGGGTCATCATCCCCAGACGAAGCCAAAGACACAGAATCAGAATCAGTATCGAACGAACCATGAAGCCAATCCAAATGCACACGAATATCAATGCCCGAATTGTCCCCCATATGATACACTAAGCCTTGAGGATCAATTAAATTAATAGGGACATCCACAAAATTGTTATTGACTAAACAATAATTCAAAGGCGAGCTAGAGGTTGCAGACTCATAATCCACACAAACACCCGCACCTAAATTATCAGGAACAGAAGAAGTCACATTCGGGCAATCCAAACCCACAGGATTTAAAGTAATACCAACCAAAACGGGAGGGGCGAACCTCACAGACAATAAAGAGTCAACATAATCAAGACCCTCAGCACTATGACACGCACGAGGGGCGGCAACAAGAGGTTCCTGAGAGGCCAAGTTAATACCTTGAGGAAGATAAGGTTGAGCATCAGGGGATAAAAGAGCGGCAACGTCAACACCAATAACACCAGACGCAACTTTGTCCACAATATTATCCACATCATCCAAACTGACCAAAACAAGGGAGATAGAAGCGTGAGCAGGCAAAGCTAAAGAGTGCACCACAGGCACCGGAGTAATTATACCATCCGGAATAGGCATAGGAGAACCAGAAACATAAACTTCACCATCTAAACTATCAATAACAGTATTAACAGCCAATCCACCTTTTTCATTAATCAAAACCGTAAGAGCCGTAGGAAGTAAGGAAGTAGGAAAATCGCAATCCAACGTAATAGAAGGTACCTCAGCAATAGGAGGGGCAGCCACATGATTAGGCAGAGGGTGAAGAACAGTGCAATTGAGTTTAGAATGACCCAAGGATTTACAATGCAAGCAATAAGCAGGGAAGGGATCCATATTGACCGATTCAATATAGCCTAAATTCTCGGATCCAATCCAAATTTTATCAGGATAAACCTTGGTAACATCTAATTCCACCAGGACACGAGCAACTGAAGGCCGCCTACCAGAGGAAGTTGCCTGATCAATTTTCAGAGGTTTACCAAACATGGAACCAGGCCCTTGTAAAATTCTCGGGGCAAAGAGGTGCGACTTGAGATTAGAAAAGGAAACCCAAATTGGGATAGTAGGGGATTCGACATCAATGTCAAAGGTAGGGAACCATTTGAAAACCTTCATGAAACAATTGTTCACGAAATCTGAACGATGGGAGAAGACTCGACAGTAATACATGTCATTTTCAAGCTTGATAAGAATATACTTAGAGTTAAGAACAGTGACAGAGAAAAATCCATTAAGTTTGAGATTGAAAAAAAATTACGAATCGCTTCAAACGACGGACGATGAGTCGAAAATTTTCCAACGAGTGCAAACTCAAAAGAGGCAGCTAGGGCTAACACTTCGTCATCCGAAATCCAAAGTGAAGGAAGCCCCCTAAAAGATGAGATCTTAAGATCAGGGAAAGATGAGATTGAACCAGGAGAAGAACCCGCTAAAGCCTCACGAAAAGACAGAGAAGAAGGGAAACCAGATAAGAAACCATGATCCAAAAGCCTAGCTGTCAAATTATAGGGGGTTCTCCTCTTACTTTGGTTCAGGTAGGGCTGTCGAATTCGGGTCACGTGTCGAGTTCGGATCCAATCACAAATTGACCAGGCATTATTCAACCCGACCCATTTTTAAAAATGGGTTAGTTTTTCAAACCCGAACCCAACCCACCAAGTGACAACCTTGTGTGTGAGTTTGTCGCCAAAGGAGGCGTTGTTGTCGCCAAGTTTAGAGCTTAGAGCTAGGCATCAAAAGTTTGCTTTTTTATGTTCTCTTTTAGTCGTTGTTGTCGCCGGCCGCTCCTTTGTTGCTGTTTGACTTCGCTCCTTGGATGATGTTCCTTCGATCGTATCAGAAGTTACAACATTTTGATCGGAAGCAACGATAGTCGCTCGCCGTGAAGGTAACTTTCTCCTTTTTTTGTGAAGGTAAATTTCTCCTTTTCATGGGCTTAGAGGTGTCTAGGGTTTGCTTTTTTATCTTCTCTTTTTCATCGTTGCTGACTTGCTGAAGAGATTGCAAGAGTCGTCGGATCCTTCGTTGTTGTTCGATTTCACTCCTTTGATGTTCCCTTTTGGTTGGATCAAAAGTCACAACGTTCTGGTTGGAAGCAACGACATGAGTTTGCTCACTGTGAAGGTAACTTCCTCCGTTTCATGCACTTCTTCGGTCAAGTCCAATAAATATGCCGAACTAAATGATTCTAGGTCAAAACTGGGTCATTCTCAGGTTTTCAGGTCAACCCGAACTCGATCGGGAATTCGAAACGGATCGAAAATCAGGAACCGAAACCAACCCATTTCATTTTTTTTAGAGCGCCCCAACACTGTATAGTTTGATGGAAAAAGACAGAGAACGAAGCACTGAGGCATTGCCGAGGGTGCACTGTTGCACTCCAGACCCCGACGCTATAGCATTGTTGTACAAACAAGAGACAGAAAAATGATGACCAAATGATTCAAAAATATCATGTTTTTAGTCAACTCAAGTGTCTCGAATAGATGAATCCAATAAACTCAAAAGTATCAAATTCTAATATCATTAAAGCGCTGAAAAAATGATCTTTGATCGAGAAGTCTAATATGAGCTATCCAATTGAGTGTTTTTGAGTTTTGGCTATATTTGCAGAGCATGTTACTCCAAAAAATTTATAAGTGAACCTCGCTTTCTACATAAAAAGAAACTTAGGGACTTGAACCTTGTTTTGAGACTCAGGAGAGCTCAAATGATTGAAGAGTCTTTAATCTTCACTTAAGGATCATTGTTGTCGGACAACCGTTGTCATATCATCGTCCAGTATCGCCTATCAGACCATTTTTCAACCATCGCTATCGAACAGTCGCTCAATCTCCGCCATCAGATCATGATCACTACCTGATCGTTAATATTGAATCACCGCCACCGAACTTCCATGGCCTGACTATGCCAATATATAATTGGATAAATACAATTTATAAATATTTATAGTTGAAGGTAAAACTAATCCGCATTATATGTTTTTGAACGTAGAATTAGGCAGCTTCATAGCTTAGTATAGCATTTAATCAAATATTAATTGTATCTTTTTTAGTCCCATGTCGTAAAATTAAAAAAGGATTTACAACTTCTTGTATGTTAGTATATGACTTATTCATAGCTGAACTTAGTGACGAAAGTTTGTTACCCATGTGGGAACTTTAAGGTTGTTGAACAAGTCGTGTTTACATGCTCAACATGAAGGCAAATTATTGGGTCAGGTGACCGAACGCAGAGATAGGTCCGGATATTAATAAAATATTATTTTAAATTTAGCGCAAGTTAAAAAGCGCAAGGTGACGCGGCAAATTTTTATTGGATGTCCGAACTTATTTTTCGCCTCCAGTCACCTTACCCAATAATTTGCCCAACATGAGCATTTAGCAGAGTGACTGATAACAAAACCGAGTGGATAATTGTTCCGTCAATTAACCATAACACTGAACAGCAATCTTCTTTCGTAATTTCCGATTTTAAGAAGTAGTAAAAAAATTTCCAAATAAAACCTTATTCTTGAAGAATTAATATGTTTGTGAATGAAAAAATCATTTATTAAATTAATAATATAAATGTTCTGTTATTATCTTCTGTGATAAAATAATAAAATTAAGATATTTATATTATTTAAAAATAAATATAATTAATGATTTATAGGACATAAAGCTGTAACTTGATTAACTTTTATTTGGTATTATTTTCGCTGAATAATTATATTTTAAGTTATTGTGGGAAATCCTTGCTGCACATAATTTATCAGTGCTTATTTAGAAAACGCTTGGTAAGCATATTATGCTTTTTCATTAGGTCTAATTAGGGCTGTCAATATTTGACACGACACGACAACCCGACCCGGACCCGACCTGAAAATTTCGGGTTCGGGTCAACCCGAACCAGAACCGGGTCGGGTTCGGGTTCGAGTTTTCGACCCGTTTGAAAAACCGGGTCGGGTTCGGGTTGACCCGGAAACCCGAAAATGACCCGCTGCCCGCCCTGACCGGAGCTGACCGAAGCTGCCCGCGCGGAGTCCGAGCGGACCGGGTCTGACCGCGCGTCGCGTCGCGTCTGCTGGCGCATCACGTGTCGCGCGTCGCATCGCTCCCGCGCGGAACTGCGCCGCTGCCGCGGGCCGCTGGCCTGCCGCGCCGCTGCGGAACCGCTGCCGCCGGCCTGCCGCGCCGCTGCGGAACCGCAAACCGTGCCGCCGCCGGCCTGCTGCGCCGCTGCGCCAGGATTTCGACCCGAATTCCGGATCGTGTCGGGTTGACCCGAACCCGAAGCGGGTCGGGTTCGGGTCTAGGATTTCGACCCGTTTGCCTATCCGGGTCGGGTTAGGGTCGACCCGATTGAACCCGGATCAATTTCGGGTTCGACCCGAACCCGACCCGTGATCCGAAATTGACACCCCTAGGTCTAATCTAATTTCTCCGGACATACTTCTCAGTATTAGAACAAACCTGATGTAATTATATTATAGATTACAACGTCGCATTATTTCATCGGTCTTGTATTTGCCTTTTCACCGTACTAGTCTATATATAGCTTGTCTGTATCCCATATACTGAGATAATTAAGTTGTTCTTTCTCTTGTTCTGCTTATCGGCCGGTTCTATCGTCCGGTTCTCTTCTTGTTCTTGCTCAAGAACAAGATTCGCTCATCTTCTTCATGGTATCAGTAATGTTCATTAACGTAATACTTTCCTCTTAACAATAGTTTTTCACTTTTTTTTTTTTTTGGAGCAGGCTATTTACCCGCCACTACTTCAAAGTGAGTTTTTGGCGGTGTAACTAATTCCTCGGAAAAATTTTGCGATGCCACCCACCGGCAGCGGTCCCACACACTTGCTTTGCCCCACTGAAGAGACAAGGCCGTAGTAGAGGAGATTCGAACCCGGGATGGTGATTCCCAACTGTGCTCACCCATCAACCATCCTAAACCTCGATGGGTAAATTTTCACTTTTAACACCCACTAACCCATCTTCTCATTATCAATTATTATATTACTATCTTAATTTGAAAGTAGGGTAAATTGGATGTCCACCATCTCAACTTGGAATAATAAAAAATATTAGTGGCTAATTAAAGCTTCATTTTGGGACATTTTTTATTATTTTTTAATTTGGGATAGTTTATTTATTATTTTTTAAAGTAAAATTTCAGTATTAATTTTTTTTAATTATAAATTTTTATACTTAAAAGTTACTTTTAAAAATATTTAAAAAACTGTCCCAAACAAAGCTAAGTGTGGAAGTGCGCTAATTGACTAATTTAAGATTTTGTGTGGGATAGTTTCTTACTATTTTAATAAAAAAAATTAGAACTTCGGAAAAATAATGATTAAAATCTATCATAATTGAAGCCTAAATATATCTTCAAAGCCAAAAATATATAAAAAGTATAATTAGCTGTTCAGCAAAAACAAAGGAAAAGAAAGATTGTTACGGTCACGATTTTCCAATCACAGAGAGAAATCATGCGGACAAACATGCAGCATAGTAAACAATGGGTTAGGAAATATAAATGTTATTTTAGTGAATAAATGATATTAGATGTTATATATATATATATATATATATATATATAAAAGTAGTGTGAATGTAAATCCTCTATAAATATATTGAACTCAAATTTATTCACGAAGATAAAAAATATATATTCTAGCTTGTATTCATTTACTATCGTGTTAGAAATGTGGATAAGTTTTAGACCATTACGAAGATCATCTTAGTCTGTTGGTAGGGGGCTTTGACTACAAGCTAAGAGGTTTCGTGTTTGAGGTTTTCATGTGTTGTGTGTATGAGTTTGTCTTAGTTGATCTAGATCTCAAAAAAAAAAAAAAAAATAGACCATTAAATGATTGGTTCAGCTGCATGAATGTGTTTATGCTTCCTAACTTATGAATGTGTTTATGTTTCCTAACTTAACAATTATATTGACTATATATTCAAAATATACTTGGTAGAATGAGTGTAAGTAGAAGCAGTTAAGCTTTGTGAATAATGATTTTAAGATTAATTATGGGTAGTGGCAAAATTAGGAAAAGATTAATGAAAGAATAAAAAATTTATACCCAACTAATCAAAACCTTCATTCAACTGTCTCTCATGTCCCATATGTTATCCAATTTGTTGTGCAAACAATCGTAGCAGAAACAATAAATCACACAACATAAACACGACAAGCACGGCGATTTACTTGGTTAGGAGAAGATGCCTAAGTCCACGAGGAGGGGATGATTATTTCAATAAATTGGAGAACAATAGAGGATTACAATAAGATCTCTTTTCCTCTAATCCAACAACAGCCCCCACGGCTTAATTTATAGATTTGAGATAGAATAATTTAGGAAAAAGGTTCCTCAAACAATCTCTAATCAACTCCCAATCAAATCCTAATCAACTCTCAATTAAATATTCAATTAAATCAAATAACTAGGAAATAATTAATTCCCTAATCAATGAACTATTAAAGCTTTATTATGATTTAGAAATAAATCTAAATTAACAATCTATATCTCATCTTTCACTTCAAAAAGTAGAAAATTAAAAATCAAGCTCAAATATCGAAACAATTGCAGCTAGATGGTTGCTTACGTACCCCTCCTCAAAGAGATCAAGCATAGCGTAGTTCTTCAAACAAGTGAACAATCAGTCATGAGTCATGCACCACTGCCATGGTGACTGCATCTCCAACTCTGCATCAATTCTATCCTTCATATACCTCAGGATACTCTTCACAGCTTATCAATGACTCCTTCCTAGATCATATATGAACATGATCACAACGCCACCTGCTGGTGCAATATATGGATCGAACTGCTCCAAAATCTAATGAAACTATGCAATAAACGCTTGATCTTTATTTTTAAGGCAGTAAACCTAAACATTCCTTGAGTAATCATCAATTATAGATATGAAATATATATTTCCTCCCAGCTTTGATGTCTTTGAAGGTCTCCAAAGATCACTATGCACGTAATCAAGAATTCCTTTGCTGTTGTGTGTTGCAGGCCTGAATTGCACCCTGGTTGTCTTCCCGTAAATGCTATCATCACAAAATTTTAAGTTGTGAACTGTATCTCCACGTAATAGATCTTGTTTGCTTAATTCTTCCAAATCTTTTTTGGCTTACATGCCTAAGCCTCAAGTAAAATAACTTCGTGCTATCAATAGGTACAGTAGTGATGTTTACAGCTGAGCTTTTCACTGTATGTCCTTCAAGTGCATACAGACTATTTACCAACACGCCTTTCATTATCACCATGGATCCCTTTGATATTCTTATAGTACCCATAAGTATCTTGACTGAGCATCCATCTATATCAAGCATTCCAATAGAAATGATGTTACATTTAAGCTCGGGAATGTACCTCATGTTATTAAGTTTTCTTATACATCCATCATAAATCTGAATCGAAATTGATCCCTATCCCAAGATTTGTCGTCGCTTAGGAGAACATTGCCTCTATCACCAATTTCAATTTATTTTGGTGTCAAATGAAATGAGCATCCATAATCTATAATCCAATCTTGATATGAATGTTTTACTGAAAAGCAACCAGAATGTCTAATGATTCGTTTCCATAAAAAGTCACCACAACTCCCGCATTGGCTTCATCATTGGATTTGTTTGATTGCCACTTTTGTTGATTTGGACAATCTCTTCTAAAATGGCCTTCTTTATGACAATGGAAATATTTACTTGCCACTCTTGACTTCGACCTTGATCGATTTTGATTTTCTTTCCTATTCTTGTTATTCTTGAACTCGGTTCTTCCTCTTGCATATAAATTTTTTGCATTTTTGTCTTCCTTTGATTATGAACTTCTCTGTAATTTTTTTATATCATAGCCAACTTTACTTCAGTCATTGTGTGAGTTTCTTTTCCATATAGCATGGTGTCTACTATATGTTCATATGTCTTCGGCGGTGAGCTAAGGAGGATGATTCCTTGGTCTTCTTGTTTGATTCTCACATCAACGTTATTAAGGTCAAGAATCAACTTATAGAAATCATCCAAATGCTTTCTTAGATCTTTAGAGTCTTCCATTTGGAGTGTGTATATTTGTTTCTTTAGAATCAACCGGTTGGCAAATGACCTCTTCAAATAAACCGATTCAAGTTTCATTCATATCTCTAATGGAGACCTTTCTTCAGTAACCTCCCTTAAGACTTTGTCACCGAGAGAGAGGAGAATCGCACTTTGTACCTTCAGTTGCATCTCCCTCACCATCACCTAGAGAGAGAAGAATCGCACTGTGTACCTTCAGTTGCATCTCCCTCACCCTCAACCTCACCCTCACCCTCACCCTATCCATGATAGCCACAATATCTTTTTGCATAAATGGCTTCTATCAAGCCTTGGTGCACCATAAAGGCTTTCATCTTGATCTGCTACAGACAAAAGTCGTTCTTTATGTTAAACTTGTCGATATCGAATTTCTACATCAACATTGCTCTTTACCTTTTCGATTGGCTCTGATACCACTTGTTACACAAAAGTATTTTAATCAAAGAACCACCGTTCTTGTGAGCTAACCTTTACCCAGTGGATCTAAAAGATTTTTAGAGAAATGCAGAAAGAATACATAAAAGTTATCAGCTCAAATTCCCACACAACAAAAAAGGGATTCTCTTCTATTTTGATGAAAAACGAACCATGTCAAGAAAGTACATAGAATTGCCCTTTTAATAGTCAGACGTGGAACTCTCTCTCTCTAAGACAAGAAAGCAAGAAAGGATAAAACATAAAGCTAAAGCAAAAACTAATTAACGCTAATTAACAATACATTGATCACACATTAATATAATAGTTTTAAACTCAGGAGAGCTCAAAAGATCGAAGAGTCTTTAATCTCCACTTGAGGATCATCGTTGTCAAACCACCGCCTGACAATCGTACCGCCGTCATACTATCGCCCAATATCTCCTATCATACCATTTTTCAACTGTTGATATCGAACAATCGTCCAATCTCCATCATCAGACCACTACCCAATCGTTAATATTGAATCACCACCGCCGGACTTCCTTGGCCTGACTGTGCCAATATATCATTAGATAAATATAATTTATAAATATTTGTAGCTAAATTTAAGTAAAACTAATCCGCTTTATATGTTTTTGAATGCAGAATTAAGCAGCTTCATGGCTTTGTTTAGCCTTTAATCAAATATTAATTGTATCTATTTTAGTCCCATGTCGTGAAATTAATAAAGGATTTACATCTTCTTGTCTGTTAGAATATGGCTCATTCGTAGCTGGACTTCGTCACGTAAGTTTGTCACCCGTGTGGGAGCTCTGAGGTTGTTGAACGAGTCGTGTTTGCATGCTCAACATGAGCGTTACGTAGCAAAATGACGGGTAATAAACGCAAGTGGATAATTTTTCCTTCAATTAACCATAACTCTGAACAACAATCTTTTTTGTAATTTTTCCTTTTATTCCTGGAGGATTAATATGTCTGTGTATGAAAAAAATCAATTATTATATTAAATTTGAAGTATTATTAGAATAAAATTTTATCCAAATTCGAAATAATATAAATTTCCTGTTATCTTCTGTGATAAAATAATAAGATTATGATATTTATATTATTTAAAAATAAATATAATTAATAAATCATTGCTGCACATAATTTATCAGTGCTTATTTATAAAAGCTTGATAAGCATATTATGCTTTTGGATTAGGTCTAATCAAATGTCTCCGGACATAGTTCTCAGAACATTATTAATATTCATTAACGTAATACTTTCCTCTTAACAATAATTTTTCACTTTTAACTCACCCACCGACTCATCTTCTCATTATGCATTATTATATTACTTATCTTAATGTGAAAGCAGGGTTAATTGGACGCCCACCATCGCAACTTGGAATAATAAACAGTTTTAATTAGTGGCTAATTAAGATTTTGTTTGGGACGATTTTTTTACTGCTTTTTAAAGCAGTTTTTAGTACAAAAAATTTCTTAAACTAGAAAATTTTGCTCTGAAAAGCTGCTTTAAAAAATATTAAAAAAACCTGCTCCAAATGAAGCCTAATGTTTTATTTGGGATAAATTTTTTTATTATTTTTTAAAGAAACTTTTTAGTACAAAATTTTTTAAAAAGTTTCTTTGAATAATAAAACTTTATACTAAAAAGTTGATTTAGAAAACATTAAAAAATTGTCATAAACAAAGCTAAGTATGTTAGTGTGCGAAATTGACTGATTTAAGAATTTGTTTGGGATAGTTTCTTACTATTTTTATAAAAAAAAAAATAAAGCTTTGAAAAAATAATGATAAAAAATTATCATAAATGAAGCCTAAATATATCTTCAAAGCCAAAAAAAATATAAAAAGTATAATTAGCTGTGCAGCAAAAACCAAGAAAAAGAAAGATTGTTACCGTCACGATTTTCCAATCACAGAAAGAGATCATGCGGATAAACAGCATAGTGAACAACTTTTTTTTTTTTTTTTTTTGACATTTAGGCCAATTAAGGTAAACTCACACACACCATGCATACACAAAGACTCGAATCCAGGACCTCTTAGTTGATGCATAAGCTCTCAACCAATAGATCAAGATAAGCTGTGTGCATAGTGAACACTGAACAATTGGTTAGGAAATTAAAATTTTATTTTAGTGAATGTAAATCCTCTATAAATATATTGAACTCAAATTTTTTCACTAAGATAAAAATATATATTCTGACTTATTCACTTACTATAGAGTTAGAAATGTGAAAAAGTTTTAGACCATCAAATGATTGATTTAGGCTTCGTTTGAGGTGATTTTTTAATTGATTTTTAAAGCAGATTTTTAGTAAAAATTTTTTATTAAAAAGTTGCTTTAAGAAGCGGTAAAAAAGTCGTCCCAAACGAAACCTTAGTTGCATGAATGTCTTTATGTTTCCTAACTTAACAATCATATTGACTATATATTCAAAATAAACTTGGTAGAATGAGTACAAGTAGTAGTAGTTAAGCTTTGTGAATAATGGCCGGGTAGTGGGTAGTGGGTAGTGGGTAGTGGCAAAATTAGGAAAAGATTAATGAAACAATAAAAAAGTTATGCCCAACTAATCAAAACCTTCATTCAACATATCACATATGTTGTTTAATCACTATCATTCGATTGTCATCATCCAACCGTCATCTCTTGATCATCATCACTCGATTATCATAATTCATTCATCATCATCCGACCGCTATCTCTTATCTATCGTCGTCTGAATAATATCATATAATCATCATTATCAAATCACTGTCATTCGATCATCATTATCTTATTGTCATCATCAAATCATCAACACCGATTGTTTCTAATAACACTAACTATTACCTCTTCAATATTCTTCCTCATATTTATAGAAATACAATCATGTATTGCATATTTTGTAATCATGTTTTTTTCCCAATTGCAGGAAAGAGCAAACTCTTATACTATACCTTAATAATGGATCGTCTCATCTAGGTTTAGCTTCATGATTTTTTTTTTCTTTTATCAGATTTTTCATGCAAAAATTCGTTACTATTTTGTTGTTATTTGAATGCATTGGATCTTCATGAAAAGTTAAGACCTAAAAATTCTAAATGCAACAATGAAAAAAATTTTAATGAGATGGATCATGTGTTGACATTTTTGGAAACATGCACAAAGAATGTAAGAAGAAAATCGGCAATACCCAAACATAGATTAAATTAATAATGAATAATAGAAAATGAACTCCAAACATAGCCTACAAATATTTGATATGATGTTATTGTTGATTTTGATCACGACTGCAACAACAGTAGTAGAAACCTAAGGACATAAACCATGTAGAGGACAAGATGCCATACACCAACTGAAGATACTATTGAACAAAACCTCCCCCTCTTCGACTAGCAATCTATATGCAGACATCTAGTGCTTTGTTTGGACGGCTTTCTTACTGTTTCTTAAAGCAGCTTTTTAGTGCAAAATTTTTTATTTTTATACTAAAAAGTTACTTTAAGAAACAATAAGAAAGGATCTCAAACGAAGCCTTCATCTCACATCAAACCATGCACACTAAGGCTTCGTTTGGGACCGCTTTCTTTTTGCTTCTTAGATAAGCTTTTTAGTTAAAAAAATTTTAATTTTATATTAAAAAGCTGCTTTAAGAAACAGTAAAAAAGTCGTCCCAAATAAAACCTAAATCACAATACAATGCTACCAACCAAATATCTAGGCACAAGGACTCTAAACAACAAAGTAACCTGCATACAACATTTAAAGCTCCTCACAGTAGTTCAAGCATAGAAAATACAACAACTCGTATAGAAAATTCCTCACAATGGAACTACAAGCTGGAATAGCTAAATTATAGACACATGACAAAATTCGAGTCTAGGAATCTAAGGCTTCATTTGGGACGGTTTTCTTACTGTTTTTCAAAACAACTTTTTAGTACAAAAATTTAATTTTTATACTACAAAATTACTTTAAAAAGTAATAAGAAAATCATCCCAAACGAAGCATAAGACAATTCTCACCAGCCATAGAGTCTTGTATCATATTCAGATATTTCTTATAAGAGCCATTGCGAAGAAATTTTTAGATTTTTATCCCACAAAGCAATCTAAAGAGAAGTTTCGTTATTTGACCAGTTGAAGCACTTGATCGACGCTTCATTTCCTCCCGATCTCGAGCAGCTTCCACAGGCGACGAGATGACGATTGTGGGATGAATCTTCTTCTTCTTCTTCTTCTTAGATCTCTTCGTCTCCCCAACAACACCGCCCTCTTTTTCTATACTCTTGAACTTCTCCTTGCATTGCTTTCTTTCGACAATAAGATTAGCATAAGCCAAAGCCATAGACATGTCTAGCTAAAAATGGAAGAAAGTAACGCTTTGAGCTAAATTTTCTTGTTATATGGGGATTCATCTTCATGAGTGCAATTTATAGGCCAACTGAAGGAGCTTTAATTATGTCAACTTGTTTACTGTTGACATTGTGGGGGATGAGCTTAATTGCTTAATTAGTGGAAGCTTAGTCGGTGATGACTCCCTAATGAGTAATTTTACCAAGTGTGGGTTATTGTGGGATGTCATTGTCGAAAACAATTTATCTCAGTGCTTATCTGTAAACTAATTGTTAAGGGTAATATGCATTGCGATTAGGACTAATCAAATGTATCCTCCTTAGTTTAGATAAGGAAAGAAATACTGGTGGCTAATTCAGTGTGCTAATTCTGCTATTCTGATTGGCCATCAGCTCAATGCCTTTTCTCCACTATCTTGAATGGATATTTGGTCTTGATTATGTTTATTAAACTAAACGTTTGTGGAGAATAAATATATTAAATAAGGGTGCTAATGAGTCAAAGATAAATAAATTGGAGTTTTATTCGGCTCTATTTATCAACAATTGATTTGAATATTTTTGCGTCCTGGAATATTTGCAGTGGTAGAAAAATATATAGTTTAACGTCTTTGCGTTGTACGAAGATCTAGCACACAAGCATATGAAAGAGACAGCGTAGCGTCCATAAGAGACCAGAGTTTTTACGTGGAAACCTCTGAAAAGGGGGAAAAACCACGGGGCCTGGCCCAGTTTTAATGAATCTACTAGTATTTGCTGTCAATTTTAAATGAGGTCATTCCTTGGGAGAAGGCATTGGCTTGATGTCACAAATGTACATCATATAGAGCGCATTACATGGTGGGAGTTACAATAATCAACATAGACATGTTTGTTTAGTCGGTAGGACCATTGTCGATAGGATAAAGGTCAGAAAGACTATAGTAGGTGATAGAGGTTGGAAGGACCGTAGTCGGCAGGAGACAGGGGTCAGAGTAATCGTAGTAGTAGGGCAGTACTATGGTAGAACTTCGGGTGTCAGGTGGTGGTCCGGTAGAAGTCTGGGCCTCAGGTTGTACTCCGGTAGAAGTTCAGACCTTAGGTGGTGGTCCGAAAGAAGTTCAGGCCTCAAGTGGTGGTTCGGCAGAAGTCCGGACCTCAGGTGGTGGACCGCCAGAAGTTCAGACCTCATGTGCTGGTCCAAAAGAAGTACAGGCCTCAGATGGTGATCCGGCAGAAGTTCGGGCCTTAGGTGTTAGTTCGGAAGAAGTCCGGGCCTCAGGTGCTGGTCTGGTAGAAGTCCGGGCCTCAGGTGGTGGTCCGGAAGAAGTCCGAGTCTCAGGTGGTGGTCTGACGGAAGTCCAGACAGTGGTCTAGGAGGCAAGGAAGAAGGAGCGATCTCCGATCTCTATCCTTTTTCCTTAGCGGGGGGGGGGGGGCTTTATTTATAGATTTCCTAGAGTGGCATGGCCCGTAAATAGGAGGAAGATCAAGGGTAATTGGGGAATGGTTTGGATGGATGGCCGATGTTAAATCCCTTGATTATGGACCGTTTTATGGACATTTGAATGTCTTAATAATATCAAAATTTAGCGATCTTGGGCTCATTGGATTTGTCTCGTCAAGCCGCTCGATTCGACTATAAGCATGTCACGTTTGGAAACCGTTTGGTAATCCAAATTGTGTTTCAAATCTTCCAAATGTGCTGCGGGTCTTTGATTTGGACCCATTTGGGCTCGGATTGAGTCGAATTTGGTGTCGTTGGGTTTGTATTTTTGAGACATTCAGTTCAACTATAAGTTTGCTGAAATCAGAGATCAGATTGTCCCGAATTTAATTTTTGAAGTTCCCAACTTGATTTTGCCAAAGATTTGTGTCCAATTAAGATAATTTTTTGATGACGTATCGAATATAAAAAAGCTCAAAATTTTTAAGAAACATAAAATTTTCGTTCTTATTTTTAAACTAATTGTTTATCAAAGAATTATAACTTGTGTTTTTTCTCTTTCTTCTTTTTCCTGCATTTTCAAACACATAAGCATAGGAATATCAATGCTTTCAATATGTATAAAAACTATCTACCATATTATATAATTATTCAAATTTCATATGAATGACAAATAGCAGGGTTTCACGAGGATAAACTTCTACGAATATTTGAACAATTACAAATTATGAAGCTATTCACATGCAATATTCACAACAACATTTTGAAAGTTTTATCATTCTATAGAAATTTCTAATAGTGTTAATATATTTGTTAAAATGCTGAAAATGTCATAATATGACGAGAATGCCCGATGAAAATTTAATTTATACATATTAATATGATCAGAATACTCTATTCTATAATATATTAAAAGTAACATTATGAAGGTTTTCCTAATCTTCAAAAATCTGAGTTTGTACGAAATTTAACCAAATATAACACCAAAATTTCACAAAGAGCCTCAAAATTAAAATATGAAATAGGATAACACTAACTTACCTCAGTTTGAACAATATTGACAACTATCTCGACATACAAAATTGGCTTTAAGACCTTCGAACATAGTCTCTCTCTTCTCTCTTTCTTCTATTTATCTTCTCCTTTTCTCCTGACCAAGGAAACGAATGAAACAAATAATGAGTTTGTGAAAGTACTTAATATTTATATATAATATTTTACCTATCCACGTAGTGGTATGCTGCAAACCAGAACTCTATCAAGAAAACAACACTGCATCGCCAATGCTATAGATCACTTTGAAATGTCTAATATATTATGGACTAAACTTCCTTTTTTTAAAACCAAATTTGCTCACATCATTCAAAAGGAAAACTTTCGAAAGTATAAAGTCTTGCATTTGAAATTTAACTACGCAATGCTTCCGATTATAATCCTTCCTCAATATATCCAACGTTGCTCTCAGTCTATCCATGATCAATCTAATCTTTTTTAGTGACATCATCCACTAATTTAGAACTCATCGATCTTCTCTCCCCCACTTCTATCCAAGACAAAGGTCTCCTACTCCTCCTACCATATAACATTTCATATGTTGTCATATCAATATTGGGCTAAAATTTATTATTTTAAGTAAATTCAAATAAGGGATTACATTCCTCTAATCTTCCTCCAAAATCAGGTACGCACAACCTCCATAAATCCTCAAACACTTATATAGTCATCTTAGATTGATCATAAGTCTGTAGGTGGAAAACTATATTGAAATTCAATTTAGACTTCAAACTCTTATGAATACATCTCCATAATCGGTGGTGAACTTGCCATTCCAACAATCAAAAAAAATTATATAGGATTGCTTATTGAAAAAGACTATACATATCACAACAACGGGTGCATCCCTAGCCTCCTGTTGAGTCAAGCTATATATACTCAGGACTATGTTGGAGTAGCAACAGACTTTCTTTGGGCCCCTCTTAGCTATCACTTTACAAACCTTCCACGTCCTCTACGTGCTCCTTGAAAAGAAAGTATTCTGCTCGGTCTCCAGACGTAGTTATATGCCCGGAGTTCAATACAACATCAACACGTGTATTTATAATATTTATCATGTGTTTTTTTCAAATTTCTCCTACTTGAAGATCCCTCACAAAAAGTTTCGACGTGACTACCCCGTGCTAGCAATCATGCATCTGCTCTCCTCTAACATCAGATCTCAATCATGCATCCTGAAAACTGTCCTGTAAACAAATAATAGATAATTTTGACTGTTTTGATTTTTAACATACAGATTTTTAATAAATTTATTTTATAATTTATTTATAAATATATTTTGGATTCATATTTTTATTAAATTGCTTTGATTAAGTTCTTATTAGCACGTAATTTATAATTTTAATAATTTATTAGAAAATATAAAGATGAAAGTAAGAGATGATATAAATTTCACTTGCTTGCCAATTACAAAATTGTTTTTGGATAATTTAAAGCAATACATTATAGGCATATAGTTTATAATAATAATAGCAATAATATTTTTTATTGATGATTTAATAAAGATAAAGATCTTTGCCTATTTAATTATATCAACTTTTAAGATTTAGATATATGTTTTAATATTTAAGTATATTCATATTTTTAAAACTTAACTATGGTAAATGTTAAACTTAAATACTAAATGTTGCACAACATGTGGATTATTAAAGAGTCTATATTCTTGAAAGAATTTGTGAAAGAATAGTGCTATGTAAATAATTATTCTTAAAAAAAACGTCTATTATTTAAATTTAAATAAATTTGTAGAAATGTCTTTGGTAAACTTTGATATATATATATATATAAACATTGTACAACATATGGATTATTATGTCTATATTCTTGATGTTCTTGCCTAAAAATTACATCATATTTAGGCTTCGTTTAAAACAGCTTTCTTACTGCTTCTTAAAGCAACTTTTTAGGTAAAAAATTTTAATTTGTGTACTAAAAAGCTGTTTTAAGAAATAGTTAGAAATCTATCCCAAACAAAACCTTCATTTGGTAAACATTCTATACAGGTAAACCTATGGCTAAATCATTTGTTGGTACAAAGCTTTATTTAAAGGTACAACTTATATCACCATTATATAGTTCCTAACTCCCTACACTTAAATAAGAAGATGAAATCATTACAAGTTGCAAACAGAACAAAAACATTAATCAGAAGAATTACATCAACTTTCTCATTCAAAAGAACAAACTGCGTCAGTATTTCATACAACCTTGGAAGAGAAATCTTAGAATTTCTTCAACGTTCCAAATCTTTAAGAAATTTAACTGGCAAAATTGAACCTGCAGAGTCGTAAAGCATCAGAGACGCACAGCATTCCCAGTTCCTTGTGTTGAGAGCGACTGCAGAGGCTTGATATACAATTTTTTTGTCAGAGGATTGTGCAGGAAGAACATCTGTTCGTCTTTGGTGCGTTCACCAATTGCTTTTCTGCAAGTTGAAAATGGCAAGTAGATGAAGAATGAGTAACAAGTAATTAGTATTCTATGTTTTGCATTTGTTAGAAATAAAGAACGACCTGCTTTCTGAATGATTAGAGATATCTAATGAAATTAAAGAAGAAACATAAATCGGATAGATAGGATACCATTGTTTTTATCAGTGCTAGTAGGCCTCACCACTAGGTGCATTGTAATTACGCTTTCAGGAAGGTCCCCAACTGGTACTCTGGACTCTGCAAGTGTTCGATTATTCTCTAAAACTCTCCCAGCATTGATCAGCTTCAAATCATTTATTGTCTTTGGAGAAATTTCCTTACCTATCAAAAAGTAATACGTATATAAAATTCGAAGGTGTAGAATATATATGCCAACTGCAAAAGAACTTTGAAGATAATGGTGCTAGACTTTATCTTGGGAAAAAATATCACCAAAGTACAAAGCTGAAACAAAAAGGGCATAAAAGAAAAGAATAATAACACCCAAAACTATTTTTGGTATAATTAAAGTTGCTAAGGAAATAGATTCCTTAGTAAGCATTCTGAACAAGGAATATTATAAGATATGAAAAAGAAGAATCCATTGGACCGGTCCAACTGGTCCGACAGGACAGGTTTACGCGAACAGATGCGGACTTTTCCCCCTCCTGTACGCACCGAACGCACGCACGGCGTGCGTGAGCTGTTTAGGAAGGATTTTTGAGGGACTTAGGAGGGAAATTTGAATGTAGGGAGTGTTTAGGGATTTTCTTTTGATTTGTATGCATTAAATAGTTTGTTTTCCTAATATTAGTACATCTGGAATTTGGTTGAAATTTGAGATCTCTAAGGCTTAGATTTTTCTTGGGCTCTAGCGGCCGTCTAGAGATTTGGGAGAGATAGATCATCCTCTCGAATAGAGGATACTCTATATTTTGGTATTTTCCGTTTCATTTTATCAAATAATACAAATAATCTACTGTTTTCGCAGTTTTGTGTGGATTTTTGATGAGTACTCTCGCTGTTTTTCAAATATTGATAGAAAATACTTGAGACCTACAAGTGTTTCCTATCAAATTCCTCCTGTTATCTTAGGATAAAACATTCTGCTGTTTATATGGTCTATTCTAATCTATCAGTTGCAAATTTTAAGAACACATTTCGAAGGACCAATCAAAAGAATGACTAAAAAGAATAAATGAATTAAAATTATACCATACTTTGTCGTCATTATAATCGCATAGCAAAAATTTATACAACTGATAATTGAGAATAAGTGTTGAATTTCATTTTAAATAGCTTTTAGCATAAGATTTCACCAATGACTACTAACAATCCAATATACGTCACTTCTCTTAAAAACCCATAAGTATATTTGCTGCGGCATAGTTCAGTCAAATATGAGAGTGACCATGCCTGACTCAACTACAATGGCTCATCAAAGGTCTACATAATTTTCAGGAGAAAGTAGCTCAGGGTCATAATGTTTATATTGTTGATTTCATGCCCTTACAAATGTTGTCATGTCTGCAATAATTAGAAACTAAAATGTTTACATCCAAGAATGCCTTATTCATCAAGGATAGTTATATTTTCATCTGCTGTTTGCTTGCTGATCAGTAAATCTCAGTAAGAGACTTAACATCCCTAGAAAAACAGAGAAAATATTTTTATAAAAAATAATTGTTGCATATGATACAAGGTAAAATAGGTAGAGGAGTGGAGTAAATTGTAGCAGACTTACTAGCTTAAAGGAAGAATAGTAGAAGGAAACGAATAAAAAAATTGGAATAATAATGCAATTCTATGATCATAGTTTCCCTCTAACACTGCATCTCAATCCACGCCATTTTTTTACCCTTATTGAGATGTCGTTGATGTGTCAAAATTATATGGTTGTATGATAGAACAGTAAAAAAAGTTTGAAGTGACCAAAGAGTTCCATCACTTTAGGAATTCATCTTATATTAAATATATATCATTTTGTATTAGTTATGAAGGTGCTATTTGCAAATTATTATAGTTAAAATAGATGTAACTGAAATATTAGAGTAATTGAGAAAAATTTAGAAGATAAGAAGCTTAAAGTTTGTACAATAAATATTGAGTACATGGCATGTAATTTTACTTGGACATCAAATAAATATTTTTGGAATATCAAATTATAGTTATCTGTGAGGATATAAGTAATTTGAATCAATTATACAAAAGAGTGATAGATGATGAGGAGAGAAATTTTAGAGTTGAAATTGGGTGGTTAAATAGAGGAATCCCTTAAGAGCACTACATAAAAAATGAGAATATTATGGGGACTAGAATATAAAAGGGATAAATTTCATCAAAATGCAAGCTGACTCGCAATGATATAAAGATTTGTGAGTTGTCTGATTGAAAAAAATGAGAGCATTATGTTGGATGTTTATAACTTTAGGAGGATTGTTGAGCTCTTCTTGAGCTTCTTGCAAGAGAGAGGGATAGAGAGAAGAGAGGAGAGGGAGAGAGGACATATTTTTGGAGGAAAATCTTCCTAAACCTTTATTTCAATTTTTCCCAAATTATACACCAATCTATAATGCTATTTATAGGCATTTATAGGAGTTGGATAGCTTGCGAATCAACCTAATCTAAAACTGGACTAATACATAACATTGGATATATGACAAAAATAGAAAATGGTACATGATTATGTAAGAGAGACGGACTTAGGCTTCATTTGGGACTGCTTTCTTATTGTTTCTAAAAGTAGCTTTTTAGTAGAAAAATAAAAATTTTGTATCAAAAAGCTGCTTTAAGAAGCAGTAAGAAAGCCGTCCCAAACGAAGCCTTAGTAACATTTATTGAGTATAAATTAGTATAAAATAGATTTTATTGAGTGATCATATTCCAAAAACAGAATAGTTTAAGAACATTTGTTGAATAGGAATGCCCGGCGAAAGTATAAGAGCTTGCATGAGAGAGTGGATCTCATGACCCCTTACTAAAGCTTCCTACATATCTAGCACAGAAAGATAAGATGTGAAGCAAACAATTAAACTTTAAATGGAATGAAGGATTCAGTTAAACAAGAGTGAAGTTCTATAAATATTCTACGAGAATTCCATTTCTCTCCGGGCGTTCAGATTGGATGATTTGTCAGTAGAACAAGTTCATGTAAACTAAAATTTCAATAAAAGCTACAGGGCCTGAATCACAGTAAGATAAATAGTAACAGAACATCAACGAGACTTGGAGAAAGAGCAAAAATCAGACTTATCAAAGAAAGCCAAAACTCAAAAGTTCCATCAACGAAATCAATCAAACAAAATAATGACCTAATTGAGAAAATGGAGTAAGCGAGGAAACTCACGCCAAGAACAATAAATTCATTAACTCACCTGCCGGCCATATATTCAATATGTTTTTCTTGAGAGATTCTACCGTTGTAGAAAGATCGTACTTATTGGGTCCAATATCAGTACCATCTAAAAGCCTAAACTTGAGCTCGATCAAATCATCGCCGGCCATCTCAGAAATAATACCATAAAACAAACGCAGAATTCCTCCCTTATACTCTTACGAGCTCAGCTGAGTTTCAGAGACTGCCGCAGAATAAAATTTATTCTGCACACAAAAACCAGTAGAGTTCGCTGGATTTGTAACTACAGGAGAGAGTATGATTAATGATAGGATTGCTATTGAATCCGCGGGGAAATCGCAGTTGATAGATTCAGACGACGAAGGAAGGAGATGGCCACACGGATGAGAATTTACCGATGTTTGCTAGGAAAGTTGGATTGGGCAAAAGGAATTTTTTTTATTTTTAAATTTTGAGTGATGTTGAAGAAATTTTGAGCTGGCACCAACACCGACTATAGATTTTTTTTTTTTTTTTTTTTATAAATGTTAAATACAGCTCTTCTTCAATATCATGACCCAGCAACTTTTAAATTTTTTAATAACTAAATTAACTGGCACTCATAGGCTCACAGCGCCGTAAGGACAGGATAAAGCTCTGGAAACACCAAAGATGTAGCATTCGTGACCGCTTGATTTATTTGTGGTTGAAGATTTCGCTTTCTTAAAAATTAATATAAAGTAAAGCTATGTAATTGTGTGTATATATATATATATATATGTTATGAATTTTAGTCTAATTTTAGCTTAAGTGGTTACTATTTTATCCACCCTTCACTCTCTCTCTTGCAAGAAAGGCTGTTCTTGTAGCTAAGAAGAAGCTTCTTCTTTCTTCAATTTCTTAATAAGTTGTATAAGAGCCTCATTGAGACGATCTTATGGAAGAAGAAAGTTCTTGTAATCAAGAAGGAACCCTACGGTTGGGCCGAGACAAAGGCTTGCACTCGCGGGAGGCGAGGCTCACACGCAAGCTAGTGTGGGTGTTTGAAGTGGAGCTCGCAAGCATGAGTGGGGCCAAGCTGGTGTCGCAGATGAGCTAGCACGGGTTGCCGAGAAGTACGAACAAACTCAAGGCTGATCAGGCAGCTCAGATTGATGCACACAAAACCTCACAAAATTGGAACATTCACGTTAGTGTTCTGAGCAGAGTTATGATGTGAAAGGTGGAGCGGCGAGCGGTGCCTGGTGCCATGCAAGAGACGCAGGTTGGAGAGACTTGATGTCACGATCGGGGTTGTTTAGCTCATTATATGCGGTTTAAATAATTTTAGGTCAGTGAAAATATTTAGTAGTGTAAGGCTGGTCATGATTCTTCATTTTTTTTTTTTTTTTGCTTTAATTATTCTTTTGTACTCATGATTCGGATATACATGTATGATTATATAATTCATGAGTATTATATATAATTTTTGAATTAATGAATTAAGATATACATTGATGTTTTGAATTATAGAATTTGTTTATACCATTTATTACTGATAGATGATATTAAATATTTTTGATTGTTATATAATAAAATATTAAAAAAAATGCTTTCAAATTAAATTTCAGGGCCTTACATTTACAATGGGAGCTCATCGGACTCTCATTTTGAACGAGATCTCGGGGTTAGCATCATAAAGCGAGCTTGTGCATGTGAAGATTTGAATTCTAACAAATTCAAACTAAATTTGTTCATGATGGAATCCAATAAACATTCTGCATGTACAAAGAGGGTTAATTTGGTCTAAAATGAAATTTGAGCACGTCTCTTAAGAAAAACAAAATATTGGATATAATTCTTCAATTTCAAACATCATGTGACATATAAATTTTATTTATTATTTATGTGTGAATGTATCCCCGATGCTTCAACTTTCTTTTATCTTAAAATTAGTTGACAAAATACGGGAAATTCGCAACATCATACCACAAACATTACTATTGATTATTGAATTATCATACATATATAGCGATTGCTTTTTGTTATATATAGAACATTTTTTCCACTTCATTTAAATTATGTACGCATCCATTACATATTCACATCAGGATACCAAAAAAAAAAAAAATCAAATACATTGAGATATATTCGTTTATAAATACTATTGTAGTATTGTCATACACTTTAGCACATTTCAATACATATTTGCAAGATTGTGAAAATCGGACCGGACAACGAACCGGAAAAGGGAGAGGTTCATGGTTTGACCTGTTCGACCGGTAGAACCGGATGATATAATAAATAATAATATTATTAAAAATTAATAACATAAAAATCATATAATATAAGTATATGAGCATTTAATAATATTTATAAAATTTAAAAATATATAATAAAATTTATACATATAAATATCATTTAAGAATAATATATTTATAAGAATAAATATATTTGTAAATAGTTTGTCTTAAAAAAAAAATTATGTTAGTCCACTATTGGTAGAAAAGGAAAATGGACGGTGAAGAAGAGCATGAAGTGGATGAAAAGAAAAAAAAAATAGTCGGATGGGTAAAAGGAATTTTAAACTAACATGCAAGTTCTTCCTCGTAGGAAGTTATGGTATACAGCTAAATATTTCCCGTCACACTTTAGCATCACACTTATGCTAAGTCTTTTAGTGTTTTCTAAAATAATTTTTTAATATAAATTTTTTTGTTCAAAAAATCTGCATACTAAAATTTTATTTGGAAAGTCTTTCTTACTGCTTCTTAAAACAGTTTTTTAATACAAATATTTGGAAAGTCTTTCTTACTGCTTCTTAAAACAGTTTTTTAATATAAATATTAAAAATTTTGTACTAAAAAGCTGTTTTTTGTACTAAAAAGTTGTTTTAAAAAAGAGTAATAAACACAACTCTCCTTGGCCTATTGGTTGAGAGCTTAGGCTTCCAACTAAGAGGTCCAAGGTTCGAGTTCATGTGTATGCGTTGTGTGTGTGAGTTTGCCTTAAATGGCCTAAATGTCCCAAAAAAAAAAAAAGTAATAAAGTTGTCTCAAATGAAACCTAAAAGCTACTTTAAAAAGCATAAATAAGTTGTCCTAAACTTTTTTGATGTTTTGTTTTTTAGATTACAATCATAATTTTTATTTGACTATTATTTTACATTATTTTTAAAATATTTTGTACTAAAAAATGGTATTATATAACAATTTTACAACATTAATTTGTTTATAACAGAGTTATTTACTAAATAGTAACAATACAAAGGGGCCCAGGAAAGCTAATAACTGATCATATTTTCATGCACCATCAATGTTGAAAGGATCTCTCGGACTTCTATGTATAGAAAAAGGTTAACGTTAGAATTTTGCATATGACTATTATTTTTATGTGTTCATCCCCAATTTTCCCCAAAAAAAAAAATGTTTGTGTTCATATGCTACAAAAATAGAAAATATAAGGCACGATTTGTTTTTTTTATATAAATAAAAGCATGACTCATGAGGATTTTCATAAATTTAAAATTATTTTATGAAAATATAAATAAAAAATATATAATTTATAACATTATGATATATAATTAAATATGTTTCATTAGTTTTAGAGTTTGTATTTTGCATCAATTCTTCTTTGTCTAATTGTCTCCCTTTTTTCGCAAATTTTGGAGGCTCTAAAAAAAGCTAATGTTATACACGAATTATAATAAGTTTTAGAGCATCTTCATTAGGGGTGTCAATTATTGACCCAACCTGATAACAAGATC